>CAJQUN010000737.1:0-215470 GCA_907163345.1 Haberlea rhodopensis | reverse complement strand
CAAAGATCAAGTGCATGTTACACTCAAAACCTTTTGAAGTACCTTTAGCAGAATTGGGGGTTCTATCTTATTGAACATCTGAAAAAGACGACTAAGCAAACTTTGGCTGCACATGTAAGATTTGACAGCGGTGTCTGCTGTAGCAAACTCGAGTAGAAGGTCTGCCACCTTTTCCAGATATTCCCGGGCAACATCAACATTCCATGGAGATACCATATGGGAAAGTAACCCAGATGATGTCGCACTCCCTGGTCTAGCATTCAATACTCCAGAGCCAGACAGCACACCAGATGCTGCGTGGGATGCAACACCCAGAGTGGCAGCATTTCCTACATTAGATGATAAAGGTCCTAACTTCTTATTTGTGCTGTTTTTGGTGAACTTCTAGGCAGTGAATCAGCATTAGAATTTCTCTTCCCCGTCCAGAACCTCTGAGCAAAAAATTCGTAAGGATTTAGCGTTCAACGTAAAAGAGGAAATGAAAGTGCCCAGCCAGCAAAGTTCACCACGATGCAATGCAGTAGAAAAATCACAAAGAGAAGCATTAAGTTGTGCGGTACTAATATGAACTGTTTCAGATGCAATTTAACCCTAAATTATCACCTGCAAATTCAGCCATCAAAAAATCAGTCCATTTGTCTTCTTATCGTTAGATGCATGTAATAGTGGCAGTACGCTTTCATGTTTCTCCATCCCTGTAAGATGCCGCACATACTCTAGCTGACCAGAAAAGTGGCGCGACGGAGGTTCCTTATCCAATAAACTCAAAAGGGGTCGAACATTTTCTTGCTGGCTAGCAGCAGTAACAGACAATCCATTAGATGCTGCTTCCAAAGATTTGGGCCACTATCTGTGGATATTCTACTCGCTGTATTTGCACCTCTTTGCAGCTTTACCTCAACTTCAGCTCTGGAAGAGTCATTCTTTCCACCTATCTACACTTTCCCGATCCCTAGAAATGGCTGGAAAGTGGTCTCTTATTACAGGTGCAGATCCTCTTTCCAAAGACGCAGAATCTGGCACCATTGAGGCCCCTGAAACCTCCACAGTGGCATTTGACCGAGGCCTCTCAGCATCTGGGGGAAAATTTTCAAGTCGGGTGAATGCAATACCAAAGCTCGTGAAGGTTCTTGTGCTCCAATTTGTGATACATGATCTCCATGCTTAACTTTTAAGTGATCCGGCTGATCGATCCCGTGATATGATGGATCCATCTGCACAAAGGAAGGATTGCTAGAATCTAGAGGACCAGATCTCGGTCTTGGAGCAAAACCGTCGGGAGGAAACCCACCTCCACTAGATATAGAAGATAGACGTGTTGCCTCATTCAAACTATACAGGGTGTTAATAAGCCTGAGTAATATCCCATTCTTTCCGGCTATACGACAGAAATCATTTCTGGATGTCGACTTCTGAAGCTTGAAAACCTGCCACATGCCATCAATAGCCATGTGAACCATTTCTCTGCATGTGAGGAAATAGGAATGAGTTAATGGGTGTACAAACACAATGTAATCCATGATGAGCATTTATGGAACTTTTCAGAATGTGAGCCTAGTAAAGTTTACTTTCTTTTATTAGGAAGCCCAAGAGTGTGATTTTGGATCAAAATGGTATTTAACTAGGTCATGCATAAAATTTGGTTCCAAGCTTTCAAATCTTCAACAAGCACAAGTACTTCCATTACAAACCTATATTTTGCGTAATCAGCCTCCAGAAAGCCCACCAGGATGGGTATACCACGACAAGCAATAAACATCTGCAGTGTCAAAGAGCTGAAGAAAACAAATTTTTAGCATATGCATAGAAGTGGAAGAATTTTGGTGATGGTAAAAAAAAAAAGGATTTTGGTGAACGTAAAAAAAAAACACACAGGAGATAAACAATCCAACCTCGATTGACATAGTTGCTGCAGAAAATATGCTGCTTCCATGCGAACTTCTCGAGGACGATCAGGCACGGCAAAACCCATCACAACAGGAATCTTAAAAAAAGAGTATGATTCACAATAATATTCAAATTCGCATGATTTAACTAATTAAGATATTTCACAGTAAGCTATTATCCTCAAGCAGAGATATATTTAGTATGTCAGCTTACAAATGCAACTATGCTTTTAAGTAAAGAAATTCTTTATATTTTCCAACTTATGAGATGATTACCCAAGGACTTGTTTAAGTAATTAAATTTCCTTTATCCCAGAGGAGTTTTGTAAAGAGAGATAAAAAAATGCTTATAAACGCAAATTGGTCAAAGTCAAGGGCATGTCCAACTAGACCTGAATCAGAACTCAATCATGGCAACATATTCAAAGAAGATTTTAATCACATCAAGCCTCAGAAAATTTACCAAGTTAGTCCTTAAACTACACCATTATATGAAATTCAGCACATTTAAAATGTAACCCTGGATGTACCAGGGAAAATAATATATTCTAGGGTAAAGTTTTCAATCACTAACCTTTTTTGTCCCCAAAGCACAAAAGACAATATTGCCACAAAAACGGAAGGAAAAAAAAAAATCAAAGGTTCCCACAAAAAATAACAGAATATAGACAAGCAAAATGGGGAAAAAACTCGATTTTTTCTTCCATCTCATCTTGGATGCGAGAGACCTATCTCATATCCGGAAAACAACCATCGTTTTAAGCATATTTGAAGCAGCACAGGGTCAGATTCATTGTCTCAATTTCCTTCTGCCTAGATGTCCTCGGTTTTTGCTAAGGTGGCAGCAAAATGCCAAAATATGAATTAAAAATGATGAAATAGATTTTGGGGAAAAATTAAAGAACCTATAGGATTGATAACTAAAAGCTCGATTGTTAATTATATTGGCGATTCCAGCGCTTAAATTAGTTCACAATGGCAACTGCATACACTTAATGATTAGGAGGGTTACATTGGTACAATATTTGGTCAACGAACCTATCCCTCAACGAATTGAAGTGAAAAATGATGCTTGCTTCGGTTTTTCCATATTCCGTCAACAAATAAATTAGGTGATGATGAGCACAATAACCACGATTACATGCAAATAACAGTTTTATATGTACAAATAAATGGATCGATATTTTGAATTAGAAAATTTTCATGCTCTGTAGGTAAGAGTAGAAAACCCGCAGGTGCGTGGTATTCCATGACAAAACTTCTGTCAACTTTCAACCATATCCATCTCTCTTCAACCCACCATTTGTCTACATGTTTAAAAACCCAAGGGAGGCAGGCTAAAAGGAGTTCAAAATACTTACAAGCCCAACTAGACATGCATTCTCCTGAAAATCAGTGTTGTCTTTGATTATTTGGTTCAGAACTTGAAGCACTGAACATATGACCTGAATTTTAAAAGGGATTATCCAGTGCGTTCATGATAGTAAGTAAATGGATGACTATCACAGAACAAGGAAAATGAATTTTTTCGAGTTTCTTATAGATCACATACACGAGTTCTGGGAACCTCAAGGAGTTCCATTAGAGGAAGAAAACCATGCTGTGTAATGAATACTATTTTCTGTTCAGGTCGTTGATGAAAAAAAGTGTTCAACTTCTGACAAACAGTTACGATCACATCTTCTGGTTCATCTGGTCTCAATGACGACACTAGTTTGCTAAATTCGACAGCCTGCAACAAAGAAACACAATGTCAGGCTTAACAAGCAAATCAGTCATGCACTTAATCTGGAAGAATAAAAACACAAATAAATAAATAGATGATGTGATAACATAGAATCATCAATTAATAAATTAAATCCGATTAGAGCAATCTGATCATTATCAACAAGACCATAAGTCTGAAACACAGTTACATGGAGAAAAGCAAAAGAAATATATAGATGATGTCAAAACACGGAATTGGCAAATTAATAAACCAAACACAAAGGGTTTAAGCAACACAAAGGGCTATGGGTGCAGAGAAGGGGCGGGAAGGGTTGGTTGACTATATGGTTGGCAAATCTGGATATGGTTAGATAGGAACAAAAGAATTTTCAGAGGGCCCCAAGACTTGGAAGACAATTTATTGAATCTAGTTCAATATAGATCTTGGTTTTGGACTAAGATAGAAGCAATGTGAAAATTCATTATGTTTTCAGATGGGGTGAGGGAACCTAGAGTATGCTAATTAGCAATTTAATTTATGGGCTGTTTTGGACAGATAAATATTGTAACCTTTGGAGTACCTCTAGTACTCTATTACTTATATATATTTCTATTTTTCCGATAAAAAAAACACGGTTTAAGCAATCTGACCAAAATTCACAAGACAGAACTTTAACAAAACCCTCCAGAAATAACAAGAAAGATCCAGTAATAGGAATAACAAATACCTGGAGGTGAAAAAGATTTTCTGCAGGTAATTTATCTTCAAATCCCTACAAAGCAAGTACAGGTAGACACAACTTAGGCATTCATAACCATAAACATACGCAATCCAGTATAACATGTTCATCGTACCAGATCATCAATGTCAATTACATCTTCCTTCAGAACACCCATCATTAAACGTAGTAGGTCGCCACCATTAGCCTGTGCTGATTCATTTTCCATTTGCTTTTGAGCAATTGTAGCCCTCAACTTTGTGGCCAGATCATTTGTTCCACTGTCAGAGACAGCATAGCCTCGTTTGACATGTGACGAGGATGCAGAAGTAGAGGCTTCAGCTCCCCGATCCTCAGGGTTCTCTAATGGATGAAATAAGTCGTCCAAAGAAGCATCACCAGGAGTGTCACTAAATCTGCTGAGCTCATTTCCTCCTGAGATTACTGATGGCTTCTTAGCCTTCATGGTCAGTAACCAAGCAACCATTAGTGTCAGGATATTAAATGATAGTACACATTAGCATAAAATCACCCGAATAAAAAGATAGAGTAACAGTTCTATGGGAAAATGCGGTCCAAGTAAGAAAAATAAACCGAATAGGAATATTAAGCAGTTAAATGGGTGAGGAACCTGACAAAGTGTAATGGTGGTTGAAGCAAAAATGCTATATAATGGAAAAACTAGTTATTTTATTGTTCTTTCTAATTACTAAATGGATCAGAACGACATAGATAATTTCAAGTTTTGGTCAATTGTGCATCATTTTGAGGTCTTTATTGCATCATCTTGTGGAAACTTGGCAGTTTGATTAAATTGCACAGTGTTCAACACATCTTCGATTAATTTATTGAGCTAACACTACTTCATTGTAAACAAGTAAACAATACTCTCAATTATGGCGTAGCCAATGACTGCCAACCAGCTAGGTTGTTAATGTATCATACTTCCACTCTTCTGGGATCACAAGTGACAGAACTATGCAAGCTACAGTGGCCCACTAAAACATTTCTATCGGATAGTGTAAGTAGAATTGTTTGTTGGCCATTGAAACACCCTGGAACCGAAAACAACCTAATGCAGGAACAAGAATAACCAACATTTCAAAGGGCCAGATACACCAATTCGGAGTACAACCAAAGATCTAGGTCATGAAGGCTCTGTTGAAAATTATAATAAACTAAAGAGGTTTGGTTAGTAATGTAATATTACCCTTACCCCTTGCATTAAAACCATTTCTTCCATTATCAACTTTCCAGACAATTAAAAATTTATGCATATGTCAAGACAGTTGATTGCACCCTCAATAAGATTGACTCAGTATCCTAAAATGTCCTTAACATCCCACGTAAAGATAGACCTACAGCAAAGAAAATCCACGAAAAGATCAAATTACCTTCCGAGGACTATAATCTTGACTCCTTTGGCCAAAATTTAGTTTGTCCTGCTCTGTATTAACAGAACTGCCTCTTCCTTGAACAGTTTCAGCAACTGATTTTTTCTTTGTAGCATCAGGCTGTTCAAATTCACCATTCAACATTTGAGGCGGATGATTCAGGTTGGATTTCTTAAGTCCCCCAAAATCAGAAATTGATGTGTCATGGCCGTCTACCAGGCTATGTAAACTGGGTTGCATTGGCGACTTTTCATGAATAGAAAATGTTGGCACATAATCTGAAATCATATCTTCCTCCAGGCCATCTGCTCTTTCCTCAGAGTGATTAACATAAGATATATCATTCCCAGAAGGCATGCTGATTCCCACACGTTCAGATGATAGTAGCCCTGTTTTGCCTTCCTGAAATAAAAACAAACTGGTAAAAGCAGCATCTCATGGAGTACAAACATGCAATATCATATATATAACTCAAGATCTAGAGACAAAGAACGCCTGAAAAGAGAAAAGTTTCAAACAAAATTTACTTTACATTCTCAGCAGGAGAAATTTCAGCTTTATGCCCTTGTTCACCTCTATTTAATTCAGTATCACCAGATCCAACATCCTCAATATTTCTGCAAAAATTTAGAATTTGAAATGCATAAATATTGAATTATCCCTCTAATAACATAGACTCTATTGCCAAACTGATTAAAGTTTAAAAATAAAAATAAAAAACTACTCAATTATTTTTTTGTTCAAAAGTACAATAAGTATATAAAGGGAATATATGGGAGACCAAATCCAGTAAAAGATCCAGTGCAATGAGGATAATGGATCTGATTTTGTCTGGATCCAAGTAAGTTGTTTAAATTTGCAGCTCCAACATGGATCCATTTTCTAACAACACAATATTTGAATTATTACTAAATACATGTACTTTCACACTTGCAGAAATATCCATATCAAAACAACGAAGTACCAACAACTGTATCACACAATCACAAAAAGATATCTTCATTTTATGAGTGCAGGAAAAGCAAGAGACAAAATCACTAGAAATATACCTTAATGTTTCACTATGGCGTAGAGAGGTCTGCAGAGCACGCCTAGAATTTGGTATCCAAGGGTGTGAGAGTAACGTCTTTGCATCTGGCCTCTGTCTAGCATCCTGAAGAATCACATTAAAAATCAAAGGCAGTCTAAATAATACACATTCGATAAAATGTCATCAGTTGTAGTAACGATAAGACAAGTGTATTCATGGATAATAGATTAGCCAAACACTATCTCAAAGTTATTTTCAAATATCTCTCAAAACTTTTGAACTGAGTTGAGTTGAACGCCACCATTACATGTTACAACAGTGAATATAACCAAAAAGAGATGCGAGCAGATATCATGCAACATTAGCATATTTTCCAGCTGACCTTCTTAAAGCATTGACGTAGGAAATCAGTAATATCTGAAGATAGACCATCTGGAATTGGAGGATGTTCGTCCTGGAAAATAACAAGTATAGTACAGAGAACCAATTATACTTCTGCTGAAGAACAAAAAACCCACCCAGTTTATTTTATTGCATAAAGAAATGAAATCGCCTTTATAGTGTGTTTCACTGGTTAAACAAACATCATAATTTATCATAGTTAGCATAGGTGGAAATGCCATATTATGAGAAGAAAGGGTTGTAAAACAACCAAATTCTCACATAGTGAGCAATAACATTGGTGATGGTGGAAATGCAGATTAGAATGCTGATAAAGCAGACCTGATTTCTACCTGCACAATCCTAAACAGGGCAGGCATAGGCTGAAGATCATAATATGGCGGTACACATGTGAGAAGCTCAATGACAGTGCATCCGACACTCCAAATGTCAGAAGCAGCACAAACTCCTGACATTTCAATGACCTGCAATAGGGTACATCAATTGACAGCAGAAGTACCTAAACGAAACGATACATTGGACTGGATAATTTACTGATCCAACACACAAAATGAAGTACATTATACATCGTGTCAAACTAAATTAATGGAATGCTCTCGTTACTAAGTGTGTAAAAAAGTAGCATAGACATCTAAATGGAACAATAATACACCGGCAAAGATCGCACTTTTATCAACCCAGGATCACGAAGGAATCTTGAATAAACTTGTGTGGTAAATTACACAAAGTATATGCCTATAAAATTTGATTATGTTCTTCATCCTTTAGAACTTAATAATGGAAGGGTATTTGAATAAGTTTGAACATCAAATACTAATGGCTGATTTACATTTTCATATCCCATAAATATCATGAGATGCTGCAGGTAGTGAATAATGTACTCTTTCACGACATAACAATATTCAATTATTTCTAACCTCACAAACATAGTAAAGTGTGATGAACAGTCAAGTGTGAATCTTCATACATATTTTTTTCCAAACCCGAAAAACATCATGCATTTGATTTAAGATGGTGCACGTCATGTGGAGCCTCATAATCGCTACTCATATTTATATCTCCGATAAGGCAAGAAGATTATAAAATATTTCGAGAACTTACTAGCTCACAAACGCATACTGGCATACCAGGGGTAATTTACACAACCTTAGGAGCAAAACTATAAGTTACATAATAAGGACACGTATAGGAAAATTTAACTTAATAAAAAACCTCAGACCCAAATGCAGGAATAGGATCCGAGAGATACCTCAGGGGCCATCCAATATGGTGTTCCAACGACTGAATGAGTATTAAGATCAGCTTCATTTAGCTTGGTTGCCACCCCAAAATCTGCAAGTTTCACAAGACCCTGAAAGTTCAAGTTAGATACAAGAAGTACCATCATACAAGCTTGAACTTCATTTTGCCAAACAAATCAAGGGAAAGTATATATCCACACAGAAAAAAAGGAACCTAAACTGAAGCTGTTCAATCAATGTAATTCAATTCCATATACTTCATAACAAACACAATAAATAATCAAGAAAACTCTACTGAAACAGATTATAACAATTTTGGAAAGAACAAAATGACGGATCAAAATACTAAATCAGAATAATTGAGCAAGATTTCAACAAGACAGCAGAAACCAATATAAGCGGATACCTCTTTTGTCGTTAAAATATTAGCGCCCTTGATATCCCGATGAATTACTCCTTGTTCATGTAGATATACCAGACCTTCCAATACCTGACCAAATCACACAACAACATATTTGAACCTGAATCAATAAACAGGAAAAAAGTCATAGAAAAGAAATCAGTTCTAATACCTGGACTATGTATACAGCCACCAAAGACTCTGGGAAAGGCCCAAATTTATTTGGCTTAATGATGTTGGCAAGCGAACCATTCTCCACATACCTTAAAAAAAAAACAGAAATTATTTTCCAAGCCTGTCGAACTGTTGCAAGTTGGAGTGCGCTGACACAATTAAATGCTCAACATACTCTAGTATTATGTGAAGGTGAGTCTTTGTTTTCAATGACCCAAGATATTTCACAATATTTTTATGCTTCAGATTCTGCAAGAGATAGACCACGTAGCAATTAGATTACAAGTATAAACCAAATCTTATCATATTCACAATCCAACAGCATCAAAACGGCAGTCTGCAAACAAAGTAGGTGGTAGAGATATCAGACAGGTTGTTGAAGTTTGTTTCCCAAAGAGATGATTAACTATTGCACGGAGAAACTTCAGAACAACTAGGAGACTCAGAGACACAACAATTGTGAAATAAAAGAATTACAGACCCGAGTTTAGCCAACTTTCTTTAGCAAATGTAATAAGCAGTGTGAGCTACATGGCCGTACACTAATTGCTAAATACAGATCCAGTCAACGAAAAAAGAAAGTTAAGATATTAGCACATCAGAAAACATTTCTACCTTGAGAAGATCAATCTCTTGCTGTTGAGTCGCATTTACAACCAAACGCCAGCACCCCCAAAAAAAAAAAAAACGATGAGCCGGCATTAAGGAGACACACAATCACAAACTCAACTGAGATTGAAAGCATTAAGTTTATTAACTACAATTCAAACAGAACAAAAATAATAAAAACTCAATTCAACTTATAACAATAATCAACAGCAATTAGTTTGCTTTTAAAACACAACACTCGTCAGACCATAATGGTGTTAAGATCCTCTTGAGCAATGTTCTCGAGAGAAACTTGCTTGATTGCAACGAAATCACCATTCTCCAGATCCAAACCCTTGTACACTCTCCCATACGCCCCTTTTCCAATCTCATCGCCAAGCATCTGTACGTCATCATCGAATTTCAATCATCAACACTTATTTTTACACAAAGGGAAACAATTACGAGAACGACGGCTACGTACATATTTGTTGTCTAGGGTTTTGGATTTGTGGAAAGCGGATGAAGCCATTTGCCGAGACATGGTTGTTTCTTCCTTCGAACCCTAGTTTACTTTCATTTATCAACGTAGCGGCATATGATCGGCGGTCTACTACTCCGGCAGAACTTGTCGGAGGAGACGGACCAGAGAATCTTATATTGATTATTATTATTGTTTTAAACATTCCACTCAGATATTATTATTAAAATATTTACCAGTGATTCTGTGTGGGTGCCAGCCTGTCAATAAACCTTTTTCAGATTATTATTATTATTATTTATACTATATTATAAAGTATAAACTCCTTATAATAACTACTTTGGTCCCTCATAAATAAACCAATATCAAATTATTTATATGTCCAAACAAATTACTTGGCCTTTTATTATTAAGGGGCAAAAATGTCAAATAAAAAAACACCACATTTCTCCCTCCATGTTTCAAAACTGCTTCAGTTAAAAAAAAATGAATCCCTTCAACAGTTTTTAAAAATTATGATATGATGCGCAAAATATTACACACATCCAATATAAAAAATTTATTTATTACGTTACACACACAACGTATGTGCGTCGTCCGCTAGTTATTTATTAAAACAAAACATCGGCCTTGGAATTCCACTTTTTTCATCATATTGTTTTAAAAGCATTCGAGTTGTGTTCTCAACGTTGGGCATGATATAATGGGATTATGGGAATGGGTATTTTGGGGAAAAATAAATAATTTTCTGTGAATAATAGGTTTTTTTTGGTGTTGAATTATTTCTTTATAAGAATTTAGATATTCTTACTAAAATAATAATTTTAAAATAATTTTTTATTAGACCTTATAATAATAAATAAATTAAAATAATTATTTAAATAGAATTTCTTTATTATTTTTTTAATTAATGTTGTTTTAAAATAATTTTTAATGTACCGTTCTTAGTTATGGATATGATAAGTATGATAATGATTAAAATTATAAGATGATGATAAATAGTGTGATAAATTATAATGTTTGGTATGGTTTTAAAGTGGTGATTAATTTTATTGTTTGTTATAATGAGTAAAATCCACTCATTAACTAGTTGAGGGAAATTAATTTTTTTGGATTTATGTTGTATGAAGTAAGTTGAAATTTTTGGAGAGAATTTCAAATTTTACAATTGTTACGATCAATCGCTTACTACTAAGCTAAAAGTTATAGCCGGTAGCATAGACGCAACTTCACATACTTATACAATGGTAGCGCAAAGCTCCGTACCAAGCGACATGTGGACATGAAGGTTGCACACAAGGGTCCGTGTTGTTAAGCCATAGGACGACAGACAACCGATGACACTATTCGGAAGCTGCTGGTTATTAACAATCACACTCAGCAAGTTATCAGGTGTCATTGCTGGCAATGGAATCCGAGAAATCCGATATCAGCAAATGAGAGTACCTAAAAAACAACAAAACATAAGAGATAAAATGTCTTGCAAGCACAAAATATGGCTCTGAATGATTCAATGATGATCATAGTAACACTATGCTCACTCGTTCTTCTCAAACTAAAAGCTTCTTGAGTCACACTAGCCCAGTCCCTATCAATGCTTCTCATGTCCTTCAATGTCTCAATTACCAATCATGCAGAGTCGATTAAAAGTTCTGCAGATCAGGTAGCCTCCATATCAGGTAAGCTTTTCAATGTATATAGTAGTCAATGATCTAGGGATGGATTTCCCAATTCCTTTGATTGAAAGAAACTATACTCCACGTTCAAGATTTTTGTAATACTGATGGGTGAAGCATCAAGGCTTGATTCATAAGATCGAGTGAAGCAGCTTTCCGGGCATAAATTTGCCTGTCATTTGAACATTCAATTTGTTCAAGGTAAAATCTTGAAACGGCAAAGGAAAAGGAAAATTAGGAAATAGCTACAGGGAATTATAACCAGTACATTATTCGGAGAAATGTTCAAGCAGACATACTCCCCAGCTCTTAAAGAGTAGTAATCAATACAGAACATGCTGCCTACAGGACTAAGGAAAAGTAGTGAGAAGAATGGTTTGTTCGTTTCATGGGACATGCTTTAACTGACTATTCTTCAAGGGAGTAATAGTGGGTGCCATGCACATTCCATCGCATAGAGAGAGTTTGCAATAGCACTTGGTGTTCACCCGTTAATCTGAAATAGTCAGACAATGTCATTAACAAGTAAAAGATAGGATGTCGAATTCGATGGCTAGTCTCCAAGAATTATCAAATGAGGAAGATAATTTAGAAGCGAGAAGAGAAGTTTTCATTCATTAACATCAAAAGTGCAACCTTAACTTACATTCTCTCTATTTATTCAAACTTCAACTCAACTAAATATCATCCTAACTTCCTTCTGTTTTTCCCATGTGTATCATTATCCTCCCGTTCGACAATTGTCCTCAAGTCGCAGTTCACCAGCTGTATAAAAATATATTTATTTATTAGTTAACATTGATTATATAATAGGCTAATTTGCAGCATATCTAGTTCTTACACTTGGTATTCTCATTCTTTTGTCTATGATCTTTGTTGTTTTCTTCATGTTGTATGTGATCTTCATTGCATCGGTAATCTGCATTGTATCATTACATTTCCCCTCAGAGAACATATTGTCCTCGAGGTGAAACTCAAATAGCTGATTTATCTATGTACCTTTGAAGTAATTCCTTGGTGTCCTCGAATTTTGTATAGCAAAAACTTGTTTGTTAAAATCATTTTCATTCTCGTAAGTTCCAGTTCGTTGTATTCATCTGCAGAAGCCAAATGTGTTGGATTAAACCATTGTTTTCCAATATTTTTTCCCATATTTTCAGGTCTTCTCTCCTCATCTTCTTCACGAATTATTTTATTATTTGAGGCAACCTGGTTTGCTTCGTAAGTGTAGAACTCCTTCCGTGGAAACAATTTTAGTCCATAAGAAAAATCATGATCCTCCATAATTTCATCTTTCATTGACTCCACATCTTTCAACCGATGAATTTCATCACCGAAGACACTATTTTTTCTTCACCATAAAGACCTATGGCAACGATCTCTATTCTTTTCGAATCAATAATTTCATCTTCTTCAAAAAAACTCTTGAGTATGTCTTCCTTTTTCTGCTCCAAGTGCACTGTTCTTGGAGAAATTCCACAATCAAGAATATGATCATTACAACGTAAATCATCTTTTGATCCAAGAAACATTTCGTTTACGGGAGATTTGAGCATATCAGCACTAAAAGATGATTCAGAACGACAAAATCTTGTTTCCAAAGCCGCTAAAATTCTTTCCAACAAGAAACCAATTAGTGTTTTCTCATCCACTCATACGAAACTAATGCATTACCATCCAAATAAAACGAAGCAATCACTAATATTTGCGGTTCGGAAATATTACAATAATCAAAGTACCTATGGATTCGAAAAATCCACTTTGGTGGCTTATTGTTTCATGGTGGTTTTGATCGCATTGATTGAACAAACTGAGAGAATCGAGTTCTGAAATGGCTCCCTGTTGTTGCGATTGGAATTGAATCGGTGTTTGGACGGGTGGTTCCGGTGTAATCTGTTTTGAAGAATTGATGTGGAAAGACTGCTGAATTTTTTGTTGTATATGTGAAGAGCGTCGAACGTACCTCCCCAAATTAGCATCCAAATTCTGCAAACCAATTGTGAGTTCTTTCATTGAAGTGGTGAGAAATTTCTTTCTCACATTCTTTTTCTCAATTAAGATTGTTTGATTTCTTGCGGGGTAGTCACTTTTGGAGAGAATTTCCTCTAATCGATCTCCTTTCATAGCTGTTGCCATAAACTCAATCTCAAAATTTCAAGAAAAGCAATGATTCAAGAATTCAATTATTCAAGAAAGCAACGATTTACAGAACACAACGAGAAATTAATTCAAGAAACAATGATTCGAGAACTTAACGATTCATGAAATCAATGGGAGCAATCTTTGATAGAATGCTGAATTCGAGATCGGTAGTCTCTAAGAATTAAGCAAAGGGTGAAGAGAATTTAGAAACACAAGAAAAGGAGTTTTCATTCATTAACATCAAAACTAAAACTCTTACATTCCCTCTATTATCCTAACTTTCACTCAACTACCATCCTAACTTCCACACAACTATTTGATCCTTATATTTTTCCTGTGTGTATCACTACATCATAGGGATGGTACATCGAGATGCTTGCAATATTGTTAAGATCATGCATATCCTTTGCAGCTTCAATGAGTTCTTTCATATGAATTTACTACCTTGGAACCAAATATCCTACGCATGCAACTCATTTTCTGCCTTCAGAAATTTGGGATCAACCAATAATATAGAGGAGTTGAACTGCTTCTTCTTCTTCTTATCTGATTGCCAACGTCACACTTTGGAGTTTCGTCAACAATGTTACCCTTCTCATGCGGATAAACTGACATTTATGGCAAAGAAAATTTAACAAAAGATAAAGAAAAACATTTTTTCGATTTAAGCATTAAAGCAGAAACAGTTACCAGCATGAGTTTCAGGAGTAACTGCCTTCACGTATGATTGCACTACGTGCTCGCTTTGAGAAGTCAATACAAATCCAATACGCAAGTATAGTTTCACATGTTTTTTTATGAAAAGCAAAACCAAGATCAATAAGTAAAATAGTTGGAACTTTTGAACGTAAATGTATTCTTACAATGGTGCTTCAATGGCATCAATTGCAGGATCTAAGTGTTTCTCTTCCCTGACTTGACGAAAATATGATATTAAATAATAAACAGCAAGACCAGCACATTTAGGAAAGCCTATAAGAATTAGAGAGTTGGATGATGAGCCTTATTCGCTAACTTTTTGACAGCTACTTATAGATTTATTTAGGGGGTTTTGGCAATAAACTCCCTGTGATTTTCCAAATAGGTAGTTTTTATCGATGTGGTTTGAAAATATGCAGATTACTCCCATCTGATTTTCAAATTAGACAGTTTACCCAATTTAAATTGAAATTATGCAGTTTACCCCATTTTGGGTTGTGAATACGTGCAAAAACACAACATCTGTGTCAGATGACATTATGCTATGTTTTGCAAACCACGGGGGGTAAAATACATATTTGCAACAAGGGTAAAATGACTATTCACGATACCCCAAAGGATAAAATGTCTATTTACAAATTACAAGGAGCAAAATGCATATCAGTAATACCGCCTGGAATAAATTGACACTTCTTTTAAGTCTCGTAGGCTATGTTAGGTAAATGATCTTATTTTTCTTTCCATTTTCTATTTAATAATACGATAATAAAGTAGAGACCCAAAAACAGAAGTAAAGTAATCTACAGTATTACCAATAAGAGAACCAGGAGCAAAATGAAATAAATATCAGGTTTTATGAAGGGTTAGTTAGTCTCAGGAAGCCTCTTCGAAAAGTCTTAATACATATCTCACGTGGTCATCCCATATAGATAAAATTTTCAAATTAATTAATTATTTTTATAATTTTTCTAGTTATTAATACCAATTTAATTATAAGTAACCAGTAATATTTTTTTAAGGGTAAACTCACATAAAATCTCTAAACGTAATTTTTTTTTTAACCACACTCCCAATGTCTAATAAACTATTTTACAACTCCCTACATACCTTTACAACTTAATTTCAACTACATACCCTATGCAAATTTACTTTCTTACCCTTGAATAGTTAAAATTGGTCAATTGCATACTACCCCTGAATTTTAGTCACCTTTGCACAAATACCTCCATACTTTTAACATTCTTTAATGACCCAATTTCGATCCGTGAAAAATGGTATAAGAGCTTATAAAGAACCCTGAGCCTCTACTGTGTGATCTGACACAAAGCACAGCTCTCCCTAAGGGGCAACTTGTTGTTGACGGTGGGCCTAAGGCAGTGCCGTGGATTTAACCCGAGACAAGTTGGCAAGATGATAGGTACCACTTCGTGTGTTACTCCGTTATCATGTGGGGGATGGCCTAGTACGACGTTGAGGGCGGGACACTCTGGTGAGCCTGTAGTGGGACCCTCATACGCTAGGTGTGATACTCGTAAATGATTAAGTGAATTACTATTTTATAATCGTAATTACGAACTTATGTTTGGACTCGTTTTTGAGATAAACCGAGTAGGTTATGATTGTGTGTTAATCATGGTATTACTCAAATGAAATTGAACAACTTGTTGGAGAATCATTTTGAATGGATTATAGTGGCATGAATTAAATCATTGTCATTGTTCATGTGTAATGGAAGAATTAATCTTGTGATTAAGAATGCATAACTTAGAAATAATTTTACATGTTTATTTGAGCAACGAGTTAAATCATGGCTTTAAGCAAAATAAATATTAACTAACAACATTTAAAATAAGAAGATGAGAAGCATTTGAGCCACAAAACATTATTTGCACACATTACACACTTTTTCACACACTTTCTCTACAAAAAAGGTCCCAACTCTCCCCTTCATTTTCCTACCTCCCATTCTTTGAAAGCTTGGGTTTTAGCTTGGAACTAGCATCTTGAACTTGGTTTGGAGGAGTATAAGAGGTAAGGAACTAAAGTTTGAGCTATGTATAGTGTTTATTGTTAATTTCTTTTTGTTAATGGTATTTGGATTTCAAGCTTGAGATGAGCTGTAATGTTGAGGAATGAGTTGTATTATGATACTTTGATCCATTGTAGTTGAGTTTTGGTAACAATAACATGTGTTGGTGTTTTGAGATGATGATGTGCAGCAAAATGTGAATTTTTCGAAGGAATAGGACTCGGCGATCGATCGCCAATTTATACTCGATCGATCGCGCAAAGCCAACCAAGAATTGGGCGTAAAAGTAGCTTAGCGATCGATCGCCGAGTTGATCGTGATCGATCAGGCGAGACTGTGAATTCTCGCGATCAATCGCGAGGTTCAGGAGATCGATCGCGAATCTCGAATTTTTGAAAAAATTGTTATTTCTTGAGGATTTTGAGATGTGACATAATATGGCTTCTAATATTGAATTGTTGCAATTGTGTAGAGCCTTCCCAAATGGCAGGACAACGAAGCTGATAATTTCTAACATATCCTCACTTTTGGTGGAAAAACGTAAGTAGCATCGACGGTAAAGAATGTATATTTGATATTGAATGATGCATGTTGATGCATGAACGGATATTTTGTGTATGATGTGTGTCGTTGTTATATCGAGTGATGATTATAATACTTGCCGCTGTCATATCGAAGCGAGGAATAGAATACTTGCCGCTATCATATCGTAGCGATGGAATGTGATACTTGCCGCTAATATGTCGAAGCTAAGATAATGTCGTTGTCGTATTGAAGTGATGGGTATTACGAATGCCGCAGATATGTCGAAGCGATGGGTTGAACCGTAATCATTACCAGTGGTTAACCGTAAACGTAACGGGAATCGTAAGCGGCGGTTCACGAATCGGAACCGGAACCGTCTACAAGGTTAAAGTTAAGGGTCGAGTTCTTATGAACCGCCAAATCGACGATTCCAAACCATTAACCGGCGGTTCACGTAAGCGTTGTTGCTCCGACCATCGAGCACAAAATTTGCAGTCCACTGCCGAGCACAAACTATCCACGTCTTCAGCACATCTGTTCCTACCCAATCACCGGTTTTGTTTGTTTCCTTTTTTTTTGTGTTCCCAAATTTTCTTAAAGAAAAGTTCATCACGAATTTGTGAATACCTACAAGTTCTTCCATACCATTTTCGTTCTATTTGTTTGTTGTTGCTGGAGAAGTTTTTTGATACCAGATTTGAAGAATCTTGCCAACTGTGTCAATTTTCCTGACGGAAGAGTCAATTACTGAATGTTCTGAATATATTCATGTTTCCCGATTACGGTAGCTGCAGTGTTAAAGTGCATACATCAAGATTTAAGAAATCACCATTAAAGGTAAATGAAGCTTATTTCTTTCTGAGAAGAAGAATTCTTTGTAGTTCAAAGACTTAATTAAGCTAACGTTTGTACATCTATTTATTCAAAACTTAAATCCTATCAAACTAACAATCTGGAAGATACTAACAATCTGGAAGATACTAACAATCTAACTAACTTCCAGATATTTAGCTAACTAACTAAATGTAGTTAACATCCCCCCTCAAGCTTGTAGTATGTTGATCATGTCAAGCTTGGATAGAAGAAATTGATGTTGTTCTGATCCTAATGCCTTCGTAAGAACATCCGCAGGTTGTTGATGTGTTGATATGTGCGAAGTGCTCATGATGTTGGATTGAATCTTCTCACGTATAAAGTGACAATCAATTTCAATATGTTTTGTCCGCTCGTGAAATAACGGATTCTTTGCCAACTGGATAGCAGCTTGGTTGTCACAATAGATGATTGTTGGCTCAGTAAACATCAATCCCATATCTCTGAGAATGCCTTGCAGCCATGTGATTTCACAGGCTGTTGTCGCCATTGATCGGTACTCCGCCTCGGCGGAAGAGCGAGAAACAGTACTTTGTTTCTTGGTTTTCCAAGAGATAGATGATGATCCTAGCTTGATGATAAATCCAGTGACAGATTTTCTACTCATCAAGCATGATCCCCAATCTGAGTCACAATATGCAGAAAGACGTAAGTCACTTGTAGAGGACAAAAAAATGCCTAGAGCTGGAGTCTTCTTCAAGTATCCAAGAAGTCTGTATGCTGCATTCATGTGAGATTGTTTTGGTGATTGCATAAACTGACTCAAAGTCTGCACAGTGTAGCATATATCTGGACGAGTAATAGTTAGATAAATGAGTCGTCCTATTAACCGTTGATATGTAGATGCATCAGGTAATAATGGATCAATATCAGAATTTAAGTCAGGTGCTTTGTTAGTTTAATCATACTCTTGAGTGGTGAGCTTCAAATGTTGTTCCATAGGTGTGTCAAATGGTTTACACCCCATCATACCAGTGTCTGATAGAAGTTCCAACGTATATTTTCGTTGATTTAAGCAAATTCCGGATTTGGATCGAGCAACCTCGATTCCTAAAAAGAATTTTAGTGAACCAAGATCCTTGATGTTAAGGTTAGCATGCAGAAAATCCTTCAATTCGTTAATTGCATCAATACTATCACCTGTGACAACAATATCGTCAACATAAAGTAGAAGCAATGTAATAGATCCCCCCTGTCTTTTGATAAAAAGAGAGTTATCATGTAAAGATTGAATGAATCTAGCTTGATGCATGACGTGACAGAATTTTGAGTTCCATTGTCTGGAAGCCTGCTTCAACCCGTAGAGTGATTTGAGAAGTTTGCAAGCAAAGTGTTTTCGATTGGCATCAAATCCTTGAGGAATAGTCATATAGATTTCTTCCTGTAAATCACCTTGTAGAAAAGCATTGGTGACATCCATTTGGTGGAGTGACCAATTCTTAGCTGCAGCAATAACTAGAAGACATCGAATTGTGGCAATTTTTGCAACTGGAGAAAATGTGTCTTGATAATCTATACCATATTGCTGGGTATATCCTTTAGCTACCAGCCGTGCTTTATACTTGTCAACACTTCCATCTGCCTGATATTTTACTTTGTAGACCCACTTACATCCAATTGCCTTCTTGTCGGGTGGCAGAGGAACAATTGCCCAAGTTTGATTGGTCTCCAAGGCAGCAATTTCAGCAGCCATGGCCTCACGCCAGTGTGGGTCTGAGGCTGCTTCATGATAAGATTTGGGTTCATGAATTTGAGAAATGGAGGCGAGAAATGATTGATAGGATGGTGAGATTTTGTCATATGAAAGATGATTGGCTATGTCATAAGGTGTGGAGGAAGGAGTAGCAGTAGATTGATGAGAGCAAACATAATCTCGTGTCCACAGAGGTGGTTTAGAGGGTCTAGTGGATTGTCTGAGAATGGGTTCTTGGCCATGAGTATGAGGAGATGGCAAGGAGGGATGGGGTGATGATGAAGTAGACTCATGTGTGGTAGGAAAATCTTCAAGATCAAACAATACTGGCTTTGGAAAAATGGAAGTATCTGATTGTTGTGAAGAAAAAGGGAAAATGTCCTCATGGAATATGACATCTCGGGAAACAGTGAACTCTTTGGTTGATAAGTTTAGTAGTTTGAAACCCTTTTGGTTGATGGGATAACCAAGAAAAACATAGGGTCGTGCTCGAACATCAAACTTGTGTAGGGGTTTCAGATTTGAAGCATAGCATAAACATCCAAATGTTTTAAGATGCGTATAAGATGGGGTTTTTCCAAATAAAATTTCAAAAGGAGTTTTATTTGACAACAATGGGGTCGGCGTTCGATTAATAAGATAAGCAGCATGTAAAACGCAATCACCCCAATAGGAATCAGGAATTGAGGCTTGAAATTTTATTGCTCGAGCAATGTTTAATATATGCCTATGTTTTCTTTCGACTAAGCCATTTTGTTGGGGAGTGTATGGGCATGAACTTTGATGAATTATTCCCATAGAGGCAAAATAGGAACGAGACTCATTGTTAAAGAAATCAGATGCATTGTCTGTGCGGATGGATTTTACAGATTGATTAAAATGGTTAGAAACATAGGTGAAGAACTGCTTCAGAATTGTGAGTGTGTCAGATTTAAGATGCATAAGAAATACCCAAGTGCATCTTGAGAAATCATCAACTATTGTGAGGAAATACTTTGCACCATTATGAGTAGGTGTCCTAAATGGACCCCATACATCAATATGCAGCAGATGAAACGCATGAGGAGATGTGGATCTGTCGACTTTGGGAAAAGGTGTTCTAGTTTGTTTTGATAATGGGCATATCTTGCAATGGGAAGTAAGTGATTTATTCTTGATAAATGGTAAAAATTGTAAACGAGAGACAGATAAATGGCCAAATCTTCTATGCCATTTATCTATGTCAATGTTGGTACATTCAGAAACATTACAAGAATTGAAACCACTAGAATGAAAAACAGAATGATTGATAGAAGAGCTTTGGTGACATGCATCGGAATTCACTAATGATGAAGCTTGGACGAGGTAGTAAAGACCTTGCCTCTGCCTACCAATCCCCATGATCTTGCCAGTCAAAAGGTCCTGAAACAAGCAGAAGTGTGGATAGAAAACAATAAAACACCTATTGTCTTTAGTGAATTTGGAAATGGATAATAGGTTGAAACTGAAGTCAGGAACATGAAGAACTTGTGTCAGTGTACAAGAAGGTGATATGGGTACAGATCCACTAGAAAGAATGGGAGTGGTGTTACCATTAGGCAGCCGAACAGAACCATTGGTAGAGTCGCATGGTTGAAGATTTTGCATACAACTTGAAGTACCTGTAATATGAGCATTCGCACCACTATCTAAAATCCATTCACTAGTGTTGGACACGGACATGAAACCAAAAAAGTTACCTGCTAAATTTGTGACAATATCAGTAGGCATTGAAGATTGGTCCAGAAGTTTCATTAGTTGATTATATTGTGTCTCAGTGAATGTATGAGGTGATGAAGATTGTGCCCTTGAATCATCAGATGAGGAAACTGAGTCAGTAAGATTACTGACAGAGTGATGAGCAGATACTTTGGGACCCCTGTGATGGAAAGAAGTCGGCTTAGCTTGAGGAAACTTCTTGTACAATTTATGACCCGGTGGATACCCAATCAGGCGATAACAATTCTCCTTGGTATGACCCTGAATATTGCAATTCTCACATCGTATGGAATCTTGTTTTTTGAACGAGGAAGAGTAAAACGCTGATGCTGGTATGTCAGCAACAGGATGAGAGGATAAAATATGACGATTAGACTCTTCATGGCTAACAATGGAATATGCTTGATTCACCGAAGGAAGTGGAGTCATCATTAGGATTTGACTCCGAATGTGTCCATAACTCTCATTCAATCCCATAAGAAATTGAAGAAGTTTCTGCTATTGGTCGTTTTCGACATAAGCTTTGGAGCTGGTACATTGACAAGAAGGCATTATGACAAGAGAATTGTATTCATCCCATAGCCTCTTCAGTGTGGAAAAATAGATGGAAATTGAAGAAGTGTTCTGTGACAAATGAGCGATATCCCTATATAAAGAGAAGATTCGAGAGCCACAGATTTTGTCAAATCTTTCTTTCAAATCTGCACTGTTTCTGATTTACATAGATTTCTCCTGACATAATATTTTGATACAATTACCATCCTTCCATGTTCAGGCAAAACAGATCCATATGTAATTTTAAGATTGGGAGATCAAGTAATACGAAGTAAGAGAAACAGCCTAACTACTGTCATTGGACCTCCTGGAGAGCCAATTTGGAATCAAGTGAGTTTTTTTCCGTTGTGTGAGAATTATTGGAGTTTTGTTGTTTCACGAATGGAAGAGCATACCTGCTGCTGCTAATCATAATTTTTTTTACCTCATAGGATTTTCATATGTTAGTAACAAACCCTAGGAAAGAAAAACTATGCAATTGAAGTAAAGGACACACTCGGAATCACAGATTTGACAGTTGGTATTGCAGAGGTGAGATATCTCAGACCTGCTAATACTGCTTGGAATATTTTTTTTTTTGGCTGCTTATCTGGAAGTCGTTTTACATGTCCATCCTCTCGAAATTTAAATGATTCCTTACCTCAGAAAGTGGCAAGTTATTTAATATTATTCCACGTTGTGAGTTCATCTATTTATATCTGTTTCTTAAAAGTTCCAACGAATGTATAAGGTTTTTCCATTGCATCCATGGAAAATGGGAAGTATCCAGCTTATCTGGAAAGGCCCACTAAAAGGCCATGGCGGAATGCAGAGTGATTCCATTGAGAACCACAAGGGGCTGGAATGCTGCAACGTCTGAGCACCGGAAAGAATTTTTCATGGATGTTCTATCAGCGTTAATGTTTAGTGAGGAATTTCGAGGGATAGTGACATCTGAAACAGTAAATACCAAGTCTTCAGATACTGGCACAGGTAGTGATACTCCGGAGTCCGGACATGAATGGGCCAGCTGTTGGATCCATCCCACAGAGTTCTGGCACAGGTAGTGATACCCCGGACATGAATGAGCCTGCTGTTGGATCCATCCCACAGAGTTCTGGAAGTAATACTAGCAGTTCTAGAGGTATTCTTATTCGAGTTTCAGAATATGTAATGCTTATATTTGTAATTTGGAGCAACCCAAAGTCTGTACGATTTTCAACGAGGATATCTAATTTGCAGGATCATCCTTATTTTGGCTTGCTTTGATTACGAGTATTTCAGTCCTTGTAGCTGTCAATATGGGCAGCTCAAGTCTATTCAATTCTTGATGCAATGTGAGTCACACGACCTTGCTAAGAATGGACCATTGTATGCTCTTACAGTTATGTACGAAATCCTAATTCTTGAGTTCGTTTATGTTTCAGGAACACAAAATAAAATCCCGTGTTTAATCTTCCCATCATACTAGGTAAGTTATTATTTGTAGGAATTGTTTTGATTTTCATATTCTTGTATTTTCTTTTCCTCACAAAGCGTGCACAAATTAAGGAGATTTCATTTCATTGTCTCAATTTCCTTCTTTTGTATTTGACAGGTATTAAATTGTTGTGCAGGCTGGGAAAATTTGTGTCCAGCTCGACTTCGGGACGGTTGCATCAACTAGATGGTTTAACCTTTCTCCATACAAGGTAGAGAGAAGGATACAAGGTGTTTACTTTAATACTTCTCCAGAATAACGTCACGAGATATTTGTTAATATTGGCGAAAATTTTTTGAGCGTTCCTCTTATCAAAAGGTGTCATCTACCATCTATAGTTTAACCTTGCTCACAACTAGTTCCATTGCACAATGTAGTAACCCGCTGAAGATGGTTGCCCACTGCAGTGCATGGATTGGCTCCTAAAGTACATGATGTTTGATATTTGATAAATGGTTGGAAGCTTGTCGATTATGTAATCAGCTGTAATATTTGATTTATATGCCCATTTTCAATTTCACATTCAACTGTTTGGCGATGGCATTAAAGATTCATTCGTTCCAATTGATTTTTTTCTCTAATGCTTCATATAGTTGGATAAATAATGTATATTATTAGAAATATGGCTAATTGTTTATAACTTGTTGGCCTCTTAAACAGCAAATGTCGATTCCAAAGCTTGCATACCAAAATACATCTGTCAACTGAAAAAAGCACTCGTGCTTTTAAACTTGTGATTATTTTCTCTTGTAGAATATGCCAAAAAAGCAAATGGGATTTGCAGCAGTCCAGTTCGCAAGTTTGTTGCAGACTGATGGATAATTTGCTACACAATTTTGTATATCCTTTTCCCAGAAAGAGATAACGTACGGACGGACATAAGAAATTTACAGCCAAGCCTCGAGGGGGAGATAAGCTTTTCACCACAAAAGTGGGTCTACTAAATTAGGTGAATGAATTCTCCTGTCTTACAAGACCAAACTGTGCCTATTCGAACCAGCTTCCACAAGTTCCAATCCAAAGCTCCGAAAAACCAAGCAGCCATCACCAAAAACAGAGACACCACATGATCAGTGGTATATAATGATGTCTTTATTGCCTCGACTGCTTACATGTCAACGGAAAATCTCCTATCAATATTAACCCGCACAAGCATGCAGCAAGTTTTGTGTGCAAGGTGATGATGCTGTAGTTCTTGATGCCACGTTCCAATAGATGATCAAGTTTATCTGTGCTCTTTCTTGCTCTTTTTGAGCATCATCGACACATTTTCAATATAATCATGACCCTCTCCATTTCCTCGAAGCAGCCATTGCAGGGCTTCTGCTGCCACGTCCTTTTCAGCTTGCTTCTTGTTGTTGCGGGGCTGCCCCATTATCTGCATCCCGTTGAATTGCACAGTTGCTTGAAACTGGTGGTTCTTGAGCTGCTTAGTCTTGTAGACTGGTGTAGCATAGCCTGCTCGAGTAAGAAGCATCTGTAGCTGGCCCTTGGCATTATCACCCCCAGGCCCACTCTCTGACTTGTGTATCGAGGCAGGTTTTTGTGCTGTTGCCGTTGCATTGAGTGGCTTGGCGTGCTGTATTACTTGACGACTGAACACAAATCTGCCACCAAACCGGTCTTCTGAGATCAGCAAACGTATTGCAGATATAAGGTCGTGGTGCAAATGAACGCCCATCAGGGGATTAAGGAGCTGAATGTAGATATCATCACAATTATGTAAATTATCAGCATACAAATCATTCATTTATCTAGGAAAAGTTGAAAACCACCTAGCAAAAATAGCAATCTGTATTGATGAACAAGTACAAACAAACCATCGAAAAAGAAATAAGAGATTCTGATTCTGCTAATTTTTTTCACTCACTTTGGTGTTAATCAGTTCTTCAAGTTCTCTCCTCAAGCTCTGATACAGTTCCGCTGTAGCAGAATCCATGAAGAATTCCAAATATCCACCCAACATTTTAATGTGGCCATCCTGCGAAGCCAAAAACAGCTCTTATAGGTGCAACACTTGCATATATCAGCTGTCATAATCTTGAATATCAACAAAAATCTGAAGTTATTCCGAACATAATATTCAAATTGAGAATTTACCATATCCCCTCTTGAGATGCTTCCACCAAATAATAGCAGCACCGAATCAGACACCGCTGTGGAATCCCGCAGGAAGACTGAGTTGACTTTAATCTTTTCATTGAAAACAAGCCAAGGATATGGTATTCTCGAGTGAAGTGCATTGGCCGAGTTCTAAGCCAATTTACCAGAGACCACAGGGAAAACCAATATCAAACTGCATATTTCAGTCTCAAAAGCAACAAAATGATACCGATCAAGTAGAACACTTACAGAGTACATAAGTACATGCCCATCCTCCATTGTTTTCAGGGAGAAGGATTTTTCATTGTGCTGTCAATGCATTTAAACCATGTTATTGAAATGAATAGGAGGTAATTTGTTGTAAACGAACTCTACAAAACTAACCAGTCAAATTGCCACACGCACAAAATTAGTTGAATAGATCTCTCTACCAGAAGAAAACAAATGTCACAGTACAAGACTTTATCAATCAGATTGCTTAAACTAGCGATGTGGTTAAGTAGTTTTAAAGCCCAACATTAGCGTCGCACAGAATTGAAAACCATGATGTAGGCTACAAGATAAGAGAAAAATGCATCACTACAAGATTGTAGCATACCACAACAGAGCAAATTCCAGGATACAAGCCATAACAAATAATTGCGCGTAGAAGATGCTCATCATAGCTCCAGACATTACACGAGGTTGGATTGCTATCCACAAGACCAGTATCCTTTAGTAAATTGTAAAATTCCTTACGAAGAGAATCAATAGCTATCATCGATTGAGCAGACAGAAAATTCTTCCGGCAATATTCAAAACCACCGAGATCCCTATCGGCAGCTTTCCAGCCTTCGTATGCACGAACAAGAGCAAGATGGTCACTGAAATCATGTGAAAATTGAGCTTTCGCTGCTTCTGCTAGCTAAAAAAAAGACCATATGTTACCAACAATGCTAGAAAATGATCCATTCTAAACAGGAAGCTCACATAAATCCCAGTCATTGAACTATACAATATGAGTTAGCGAACTACAAAGAA
Source organism: Haberlea rhodopensis (assembly GCA_907163345.1). Lineage (NCBI taxonomy): Eukaryota > Viridiplantae > Streptophyta > Magnoliopsida > Lamiales > Gesneriaceae > Haberlea > Haberlea rhodopensis. Next base: position 188,937 of record CAJQUN010000737.1, on the reverse strand, counting down.
AGAAATGCTCCATTTGATTCCTCATGGTTAAAAATGACAATACAAGATATCAGGAAAATTTGTAGGATTTTGCTATGCCAACATCTCCTCAGGATCTCCTCAGGATCCCACTCGTAGGTGTACGTAAATCCTGGCAATACTCTTCAGTTTTTATAATTTTCTCCTTTTTGCTTATGCAAGAATATGCATGTCTTTGAGTGTATTATTTACTGTATCCATTTCTGGTTCGATCTAATGTTGTTCCTAGAGATATAGTAGCCTATGCAGTTAAAAATTAATTCTTGATTTTTAAGTGACACGTACATCCTTTTTGTCCAATGGGGCTAGGAAAGGATCGCGGACACTTAGACCAGCAACGAGACTTAGTATTGGGTCCAGGCAATTAAATATTGCACCACCTAAAAGCATTTTCCCTAGTTTTGGCTCCATGGGAAGCATTGCCAAGTAGTTTCCTGTAAAAGACAGCAAATAAATAAGAGAACGGGATTTTGTTCAGCGTAAAATTAGATGAGAAACCTTAGACAATTTACACACCCAAAACAGTCAATTTTTCATTCTCATCCAAGGCCCCAATGGTCTTTAGATATACAATTGCATTTTGAACCTACCATCAAAAGTAAAGCAAAAAGTTATATAATGATGTTAGGCAACGCAATTGTAAATATGCTTTCGTTCATGCTTCTTATCACAGTAACGTTTCATGACATATACAGCAGATAAAACATGTTCTAAGTGACACAAGCAATCAAATATACCGCAAGATACTCTGGTGACTGCATAGCCTTAGATAAAAACTCAAAGATACTGCCAAGTTTCAGGCTCTTGATTTGTAAACAAAGAGACTGTAGAGGAGTCCTTAAAATTTCTGGTAACTGATAATCTGCAAAAGCGTCGTACACACATTTTGGATAGAGATGGTAACATATTCCCGGCTGAACACGTCCAGCTCTTCCTCTTCGCTGGTAATAGATGGATCATCAGATATTTTGATAAATATGTACAAAGAGAGATTAGTACAGGAAAACAGTGGAAGTGCCCATAGTTACAGCTCCTCTTGAATATCAGTTGAAGCATCTTGTCCTATGGTCCTCCTCACATCATTGAATTTCGTACATCTAACCCTCATGCTATGAAATATCAGTGTTTATTTGTCAATGACTGACGAGGAAACCTAATTTTACAGCTTTCCACAAGTTAAATTCTATCTCCTCAAACGAAAAGACAATATACTGTTAACAGTTCAAGGAAGAACCAATCAACAGTGCGACCTAAATTAGGATTCAACTGCAACAGAGTTGAGGTAATTTAAAACCAATAACGGCTGAATGTATACCTTTCAAACAGTCAAAAGTCAGACACCAAAAAACATCTCCACCAACCTTATTTTTTTCATTGAGATTAAATACTGGCTAGATTTATCTAATCAGTAGTTCAAAAGCACATGAACAACAAGTGATATTCATATGTGATGTGAAACAAGCGGAATTACTTTCCATTAACAGTGGCATTATATAACCCAATAACTCATTACTAGCTTGGCTCTGGTACTATATCAATGGCAACCTCATTTAAAAGATAAGGCTCTTAAAGAAAGTGAGACATCTAATATCGATGTTTCTCATGCTCATCATCGGCAATAACTAAACAAAAAGAAGTAACTCACAATGTCACCCCATCATTTAAAAACGATATAAATTCGGTCCAGAGAGGATTCACCCTATCTTTTGTATCCTTATATGTTGACAGAGAACAGAAAACGGAAGTCATGTATGGCTTTTTGCTAATCAGATGCCCGTCCAAAAATGCAACTAGTATAGATGAGACTTTTCAAATGCCAATCACAATGCATAACACCTATAAGTAACTAGTTCATAAAAACCTACAAATACTACATGACAAAATTTCATATAATATGACAAAGTAATTGGTAATGTTAGAAAAACAAAATGCAGATCGCTACTGATTCACAATATTAAACAAAGTTAAGCTGAATAATACGTACTTGTTTAGCTGAGACCTTCGAAATCCAGGAAGGAAGCAGACAAGGGGTGTTATTTAGCGCATCGTATGATGACTCTTTTGCTTTTCCACAATCGACAACAAAAACCACATCGTCAATTGTAATGCTCGTTTCAGCAATATTGGTAGCTAATACAATCTTCCTTATTCCATCTTCAGGTTTGTCAAAAATCAATTTCTTCAGTCATTGCAGACCAAAAACAAAACAAGCAAAGGATGAAGAGCAGAAATACAAAAGATAATTAAACAATATGAAAGCCAAGGAGCATTTGATCAAATGAACGAGATAACACTATATCATGAAAAAGATGAGAAATGGATTGCTGCTACCACCCAGGACTGAGAAAAGTTCTTATTTCAATTGGCCAAAATAGGAATAACAAAAGGAATTAGTTATGAATTTTCAACTAATAAAGCATGGAAGTTAGTAGTACAGCCTTCATTTGGTCTAAGTATGTTACATTGTCAGAGCCTAGCAAGCAGCATTAAGAACAGCAAAAATACACAAAGCGGTTCCATGCATCAGCTTCCAAAGTAAGATCAAATATTGGAAAGAGAGTGAATTCTCGTGATTATCAGCTCACGTAACAAATGATTTATGAAAGACCAATATAGAAAAAGACAATTTAGATGGTCCCAAATATAACCTTCTTATTTTATTTCATGGCAGCTGCACAGAGAAAGCACAAAATGCCATTCACATAGTGGTTGACAAAGGTGTGGGCAGAGGCGAAACCAAGATTTTGTAGCCGAGTCAGCTAAATATAATATTAAAAATTATTAATAAAAATTAATGTACCAAGATGCATAATAAGTCTAACATACCATAATAGATAATATTTCAATCAAATTAAAAAATGAATAAGATAAAAAAATAAGAAATATAATCGGAATTTCAGTGATACTATATTTTATTCTATGAGATTTATAGTCAAAATTCACCAGTTACGGGTTCAAAATCTACTAAATTAAGAAAGTTTCATTTGATATTATAATAGATAGTTTAAATTAATTTTTATTAATTAAATGCATCCAATGAGTTAGTATAATAAAAATTTAGGACCCTAAACTCATGGCTAAGCTTGAAACGAACAAGGTTATCCACTAATATTAATTACAACTAAAAATACTATGAATAGAAAGTGAAATAAATATAATTCATATTTCAATTTTTATTAGACTATAAGAAGAAAATCCAGAAATTATTTATATCAAATAATTCATATGTACTCGATTTTCACATCATAAATATTACTACGAAATATAAAATCCACCAATATTTCAAATTTTCAACAAATTAAATAAATAAATAAGGTGTATGACAAATAATAACAATATTAACTATTTTGGATGTGGAGCATTGGACTTAAGATATAAGAATCAATTAAAATTTAATTTAGAAATTAAGAAGTAATTATTAAATATAATTAGTATTAACAAAATTATTAAAATCTTCCATAATAATGACTTTTTCCGCCTCTTTCACTATTGTACTTCCATTTGCTGCAAAATAGTAAACCCTTGTCTTCAAAACACACAGTCACACACCACCAGCACCGCCACCTCCCCCCTCTCTTCCCTTTCCGCCATTAAAATCCCCCACCTCAATACTCTATCTTCTACACACAAAACACAGATAAGGGAGCACAATCAATGAAGCATATCGATTTTTGGCACTGAAAATCTGGAAGATGGAGAGCTTTGGCTTCCTCCTGATTTCTTCTCAACGGACGATACAAAAGGGGCCATTAAAACTTAGAATGGAACACTAGGTTAATATGAATCTAACTTATCAATGATGGGCAAAAAGAGGTAGAGGCCACCAAGTTCATGGTCAATGTTGAACCAATTCCAAGTATGCAGACAAACTATGACACACATTAAGCAAATTCACAACTTTAATGATGTCATACAGTAAACCAAACCATAAATAAAGCATTATTAGCTCGATTACCTGCTCTGAAAATGCCATAGAACCATGGCATGTTAATAGTAAAACTCGGCTTGTATCTCCAAGTACAAGATGAGTTTGAAGCTTATCCTTTAGAGCACTTATGTCATCCCACCCAGTCAAGAAAACTAAAACAGCACCTGGTGCTTCACTTTCACATATATGGCATAGAAGGTACTCTATGAGGTTGAAACCAAGTGAATCAGGATTCCAGCAAGATAAAGAGTCCTGTGTCTGAGAAGTATAATCCTTGAAGTCGGCGGTACTAAGTGCATCCTGGTCCATTTTTCAAAAAGTTTATTATATCAGCACAAGGACAATTACACATAAGCAACACAGACAGCAGAGAAACCAGAATACCTCCACTGCAGAAACAATTTGGCTCTTTCTCTTTCTTGCTGTTTGTTTGCTCATCTTCCACATCTTGTCAACACCAAAATCGTCAATCTGATTATGAGGCGTCAATTGGTATCCTAAAGTCTCCAAAATGTTTTCTAAGAAATGAGTTTGTACAGGATAAGCAAAACCCTGAACCAAACACAGAAAAATTATTCAGGGTAGTCGTGAACAAATTAAAAGCATTCCCCCTCAACAACACACATAAAAAATTGAAAGAACAGTCAAGTAATTTGTATCCTTTCCCTGAACTCTTGCAAAAGAATCATGAAGTAACTGATTCTTTGACTTCCACACAAAACAAATATAATAACGTGAAAAAACACATTGCAAGTTTCTTTGCCCTAAAATATTACATCAAGGTGCATCAAACTCTTTAATCCATCACATTTTCATTTTCTTTTCCAAAACTACTATTTCATTTTATTTTCACCTCTCCCAACATAATTCCCTCCTTTTAAATCATCTTTGCATCACTCCTCCATACTCTACATGATGTGACAGTGACATCATTAATCCAACATATTCTCAATTGACATAACATACACTGGTAAAATGTCTCTTTAGAAAAACACAATTAAATATACATCACATTCTCCAATGCAATATCCAAAACACATTTCCAGAATACATATATTTTGAAACACCGGAAATGAAACCAGTTATTACTTGCAAACTCACTATCACCATTACATCTGCAGCTACTGAATGTATTTCACATCTCATATTTTTTGTATCACCAATGTGTACAGCTTTTCTGGTAAAGAAGGGGACATGGTAGATCAAAATGTGTTCAATTATTCACATAATTTTGTCAAGCACATCTTTTAAAGCAGATGATACGTATCACTACTGAAACACTACAGCTATAACCTCTAGTGATAAAACCTTCCACCTTCACTAGTTCACTGCATAAAGTGCACAATACACCCAAAACACTAGCATAAATTCAATAAGACACGGATATAACTCCTTACAGGTATGGTACAAAAGAGAATAGATCTTGATGAATAATGAGATTTAAGCCTAAAATCAGCCTAAGCACAGGGACAAGAGAGAAATACTAGATCCTCACCGGGATGTGTACCACTGGAGCCCCACTGAAATACGATGAGAAGAGATCTGCATCTAAGGTTGCACTCATTAAAATAATCCTCAATTCCGGTCGACGAGGAAGCAAATCTTTCAAAACAACCAGCAGAAAGTCTGTTCATCAAACATTCAAAAATGTAAAGAATGACACTAGACGGAGTTTAATTTACAAAGTGCGATAATGCAACCTTCATTTATGCCACGTTCATGAATTTCATCCACGATAACATGCGTTACATCCTTCAAATTTTTATCAACTAATAATTTACGCAACAGGATGCCAGTTGTGCAGAAAAAGAGGCGGGTATCCCTTCCTTTGATACCCTCTAGCCGGACTTTAAAACCAACCTGTAAAACAGAAGCCAAATATAAGAGATATACTACATGTCATAGCCAGAAATGATAAAAATAAAACTCATTGCGCTTGACTGAAGACCCACAGTTTCCCCCAATTTCTCCATCCTCTCTGTGGCGATCCTCTCAGATACAGACATGACAGATAATCTCCTAGGCTGAGTGCAGATAATATTGCAGATTGCCCCACGCATAGATTCAATTTCAGACTCCAGAATAAATTGTGGGATCTGGGTTGTCTTCCCACAGCCAGTTTCACCAGAGACAATGACAACCTAAAACTCAAAATTTTCACCAATTAATAGCCAATCAGAATCAGAAAACCATAGCTATTAAAAGCCCACATAGCGCGCGCTAAAGCTCAAGGCGAAGCGAGGCACGGGTCTTGCGTCTAGCAGCGCCATGCGCCTCATGTTTTGGCAAAGCGCGCGCTATGTGCGCTATCTGCGCTTTTTCAATTAGCCAAGGCGCGCGCTATAGCGCGCCTTTGCTAAGGCTTGAAAATTGGGGCTGACAGGTTGTCAAAATACGTTGCTAAGGTTGGGATTTATATTTATATTTGAGCTTATTAAAAATAAGCCCAAGTTAGAGATATTAGGGTTAAGTTAGAGAGTTTTAGGGTTACTGTTACATAAAGTCTTGTTGCATAAACCCTCCAGCCTCCAGTCCCCGCCCACCGATAAGCAGGTTGATGTGTTCAAGTGCTCTATTTTTCTTTTCTTCAAAATTACATTGTATTATTTCCTTTCCTTTTTTCGTCTCAACTTATTATTTATTTTTGGATTGATTCTCCTTTCTTGTTTTATATTTTCTTTTCCTTCAATTTTTTAAGTGACAAAGTTCATCAGTCATCACAACCGTCAATGAGTCCTCAATAAAAGTTTGACAAATACTTGAGAATATAGCAAAATATAAATTGCTAAGCTATTAACATTGCTAAAGCATACCGCTAATTGTTGCTAATGAGTTTGATTAAATTTTATGGATACTTTTGATGTGTTAAAAATATATAAGCTATTGCACTTACTTTAGTAAAGCGCGCGCTTCGCGTCGCGCTATGCGCTATAGCCTCAGGACCCCTTTGCGCTTTAGTGCGCTACACGCCTTTAATAACTATGCAGAAAACCCCTACATTTCTTTTTAAAAAAAGAAAATGAGCAACCACTCCATTGTCACATAATGTCAACATAGCCCAGTGCACATAATGGTGGCATTTGGTTGAGATTCTCATTCACCTTAAATTGATTATACTCAAGATACTTGAAAAAAATAATCGCGGTTTTTTGGACGTTGTTTGGGCACAAAATTTTGATCATTTGATAGTTGATGTCATATTTAATAAAGTGAAATGTCCTGACTGAGTGAAAAGGTTGATATCAAATAAATTTGTTTTAAAAAGACTAGAGAGAAAATCTGTGATTGGGTAATAATTGTCTTAAAAGTTGATTTGAATTGTTGGATAATTTTGATTAAATTTTTTGAAATGTATAGATAAAATTATGAATTTCTTAGTTGAATTAAGTGGTCTGAACACAACAGATCAAATAAACAAGGCAACGTGGTTAGCACTGACTTGCAGCAATGATGGGTCAGTTCAGCAGTATTCATTTGTCAAGCACAAAACTATTTAAGTTAACAAAATGACATAAAGATAAGCATCACTTTGAGAGTTCATCAAAATGTTGCCAAAGAAATGCAGCCACATACAAGTAACAATCAACACAGCCAAATCGTCTCAAAATTGATGTACCTGGTTCTGGGAAATGGCACTTAAAATGGGGCCTGTCTCTTTATAAGCAGGGAGATTACTACGAAATTCCAATATTTTTCTGCCCTCAGGTGATTCCTGTAGAAATTGATATATTTTACCCAAATAATTCAACTTTTATACTTATCGATTATAAACACAAGAAACCACTGTAGTTTGCAGAAGTTAAGATGAAAAAATCAAATATCAAAGATATATTTAGACAATTTAAAAATAGATAACAGATGAAGAGATGAAAACATAGAATTAAATTAAATACAAGAATCACAGCAGGGAACACGAAATGTTCTTCTCAAATGTCAAGAAAAAAAGCAGGATTAGTAGAGTTGCATTTAAAAAAAAAAAAAAAAAAGCAATAGAGTTGCTTATATCTATAACAACGTAAAAACCTTAGGAAAGAAGAGTATGGCATAGAAGGCAGTATGCATAAGTGGCACAATCAAGAATATCTCAACTATGAAGCAACAGGGCCGCACACATTTCAGTAACAAAAGCCACTATACTTAATATACTTTCAGTTTTAGTTTTGCTAGTCATCTCTTTATCATTTTATTGATACAATTATTATGTGTGTAATTAGTACATCCTAAAAACTTCTTCCTTTTTTCTTTCCTTTTTCCTTTTTGTTTATGTGGTGTGCTTTTACCACCTTCCACTCTTTGACATATTACTTCATAATTTTAATACTTCAGGAAATGGTACTGATCTTATGATATCTGAGCCAGAAATTGTAAGTGTTTCAACTGTTCGTTCAAAACCTTTCCAGGATTAGAATGCATCCTAGAACTGAATTTCATGCATCCCATTCCAATTACTAAAATTCAAATAAACAAATAAGCAGCGGATAAAATTCCATCAGAATTCAGGTAGCAAAAAGAATTCGGAGCTGATACATGTTAGCTGTGAAAAGCAATATACAGTCTAAATTCGCAGAGGCAGTGGGACCTGCCAATTTTGTCGCGACACACCTGCCAATTTTGTTGCTTGTCGAGCATTTGCAGACTCTTTCTCCATGAAATTTTCTCCACATCATGCTTACTATCGAGAAATGGCTCTGGATTTTCAAAAAGACCATCAGCAACAATAGTGGCATTAATGCTTGATCCAGAAAACATATCTCTGTTCGTAGGTTTTCCAGAAATGTAGCTCACAAGATGGGCATGCACGCGCCTTTGCAACCCCCCCGACAAGATCACCTAAAAATTTTTCAAAACAAAAGATAGCATATATGCAAAGAGTATTGATTTGCAGATAAGCATAGAGAATTTTCTTTTACACTCACACTTTTTACGAGGGGAGATGAAGTTGTTTACAAAATCAAAAGAACAGATGAGAAACCTTCATAATAATCAACTAAGATTTGAGAACATCATCAGTGTAAATGAGTTAGTAACTAAAAGTGAACTATCGTAAGCTTAGTAAATGAAATTTAAATAACTTAAATCTTCTGCAGATCGGCCATCTATTATTTTTTAAAAGAGCATGCAAGAAATATCCCTAGAAAGTACCTCTCTCTGGGGCCGCTTCTCATCAAGATCAAACCTATAGCTGGGCAAAGGAACTTTACTGACAACAACTGCTTTCACATAAAGGTGGCTGAAAAAATAAATGTTCTGACACTAATCATCAAACTTCATTTAGAATTCGATATATATATATATGCAAGTCACTCCAAAAGATACCTGTATAAATCCATTCTACTTGCTAATGCTGCTATTTGCTCATAATCACGCCTATCTTTTTTCTCTCTTGATACTAGCTCCTGCTTATCCTTATCGTGTAAAAGAGTATCTAGCTTTCTCTTCCATACATCAATATTATCTGAGGAAGAAGCATCCTGTGACAAAAAGAAGTTTAGTTAGTTCCATCGATTGATGTTACGTGAAAAACTAAATAAGGCATTAAGTGCTGATCTTAAGTTGTAATAAGAAGTGAGATCTATATGATGAGTATGTTGAACTACAATCTCCACATATGCTAATGCCTTCCCTTCCCTACTCCCCATAATGCAGGCATGTTTTAAGTTTTGGGAATTAATATTTTCAATACATTACAAAGCAAATATGATCCAATGCTAAATGTGGGCCAAATCTGGTTCTTATCTCCCCACTTAGTTGGGCTGGCTAGTTGGCCTCCTTATGGAGCCAAATTAGAGTATGTGCTTGTCAATTTTCACATGATTAACTTAACAACTTCAGAAGGAATTTGGAGTTAGGGGCTGAGTTTTAAATCATATTCGCAATATATCTCTTACGAGTACAACTTGCCTGGACTCATGCACAAACCAATATAATTCTATATTTTGTTGGCAGCCAAAAAGAAGAGGGCAAAAAAGTCTAATGTCTTTTAGCAGTTGAAGGTGCCTCAGTTCTTTTAATTGCAGTAATTTCTAATTCGTGAATAATTAATATGGAAACTTAGCCATGATGTTTTGTTAACATATGCACCAAGAAACAATCAAAGTTCCTCAGCAAGAAATATAAAGACTCGATAATGAATTCTGTAGCAGGATTCATTGCAAGCTCGACAATAACTGACACCATGCATACAAAATGTCCAAGCTCGTTATGTTAAACAAACTCATTTGTCATATTTTAGTGTGTTCTGACTTCTGAGTCACCGGTCACTACATATTCCATCCATACCAGCATGCACATTATACCTTTGAGGTTTGTTCAATGCAGTAGAAAGTAGCACAACAGATTAAAATCCTCAATTTCAAAAACCGCAAGTGAAACACTTCAGTCACTAAACAGGAAAAACAATTAATCCAGATCGAGCTTCAATCAAGCTCATCCAGCTTATGTTTCCAGATAAAGTTTTTCTTCAGCCTTCAAGTAAATATAAACCACAAAGAAAAATAGTTTCAAGCAAAAAAAAGATTCCATTTTGATTGTTTATTTAATAAACTTTCTAAGTTATTTCCCAAATTTCAATCCATGACCTCAATTACACGCGATTGATAATTAAAATCAATCGCAATCAAATATTCGTCATTATTTTCCAATTATATCAATTACAAAGAAAGAAATAACAGAGAAAACAAAGCAAACAGAGATACTACAACGCTATTGTACACATAAAATTTACTTACAGGCTGCGTCAAAAACTTAAATTCACCATAAGAGCATTCGTCGGACCCCTCAACAGATCGGGAAATTCTCTTCAGATGCCGAGATTGATTAGGTGGCAACTGAGGGCAAGAATCGACAGCAGCAGTAGTATCAACTTCAAGAGTATGATATGAAACCCCTTTCTCGGTATCATCGCAAGTACTTAAATTTGTAGTCTTGGAATCTGTTGAGGCGGAGGCAGTGGTGATTACAGAGCGGAGACATTGGTTGAGATTGCCGTGTGAAGACGTCGGCCGATCCTTCATCGGAAAGCATAACAGCGGCGGAGGCCGTTGTGGTGGTGGGGCAATGGAGTGGGGTTTTAGGGGTTTATGGTACCAAATGTAGGGGGATAATTGGAGAGAAATGAAGCTCATGCAACTGGTAAGTGATGCACTGCGGTGTCGTCGGCTACTGTGGCTTTTCAGCCGGTTCCGGGGTTGAAGGTGGCAGCGACGGCTGGGTAAAAACCTGTGGAACTTGTAAATAATCAGCAAATCTGCAAAACTGAACGAGCTAAGCGGCTAGGGGGAGTGACTACATTGGGAATTTCTCGTATGGTATATGACAGGCTGCTCGATTCGGTCTGAAATCGGCCTGTTTTGAGAATCGATCTGACTAGGTATGAAATTGGATAGAATCTTGTTTCGGGTCCACCGTTCCAGGGTTGGACCAGGTTTTAATTTGAATTTTATTTATTTTTTAAAATTTTGATGCAAAAATTTGGATACAATCAGGTCTCAAACTCGCGACCTCACGTGATCAAACAAGAAACTCTGATCAACCAATCTGATTGACCTCTATATTTATAAGATGATCTCAAATATATTCATATAAAACCAAAAAAAAAATATTTTTTAAAGTAACTACCGTCTTCTAGTTTTAATAGGAATCATGTTCGGTTAACCCGGAACCGATAGTCTACTGGTTCCGAAAGCGAAGAATCGCTCCTGGCCAGTAGACTATCGGTTCTGGAGCGGTTCGGAATCGGTTAGCCGGGTTCTGATTCTGGACCGAGCTAACCATTAGGTAAACATCCCTAGTTTATGCATCAACATACATAAATTCTTATCAAACATCATTTTATAAACTATAGATGAACATTTTTGTTGTGTTGGTGTATGTGCCCTACCATAAATTCTTATCAAAGGCGCATCAAATCATGCGTCATACTTTAAGTGTGTTTGGTTAATGGGATGGGAAAATTAATCTTAGGATTAATTTTCTCATCCCATGTTTGGTTCGACACAATCTTCATCTCATTCTAATCCCACTTTCCAAATAATAACGAGAGCATTTTAGACATTATACCAAATAATAAACTTTATCAACTATCTTATCCTCAAACCAAACACCACATTACTTATCACACTTTATTTTTACAATCATTTCATAATTTTAATCTTTACATTATTTATCTCATCCATCAAACCAAACGGTACCTAAGGTAGTGTTTGAAGTTAATGATAGGATTACTGGATTAGTCATCTTAGGTTTATTTATCACATCCCATGTTTGTTTCGTTTTTTTAAAAAACAAATTTATCCCACCATATTTATAACATTCTAATCAAATTTTGCAGCAAAATGACATAAACACACATTCCCCACCTTTTTTCACTATCTCAAAATTTGAAATTAACGCAAAAATTACAATTTATTTCCTACAACTTTATTATTATATTAGTATTGTTTATTTTATTATTGTTTATTTTATATATATATTATTTTATTATTTATAACTTATTATTAGTATTATTAATAATATATATATATATATATGTTATATATATATATTATTATCATGCAAAAATAATAATATATATTATTATTATTATTAAATTATTATTTTTAAAATTATATATTATTACATAATAATAAAAATTATTATATATATATATCTATATTATGATTATGATTATATATATATAAATATTATATATATACTTATAGAGAATTATTGTTTATCTAAATTATTATTATATAGTCATTTTATCAAAAAATAATCTTATCAATTTTCTTAAATCAAATCAAACATCATATAACTTATCTCACACTATTTTACAATCATTTCATAAATTTTTAATCTTTACATTATTTATCACATCATTCACTTCAAACGGTGTCTAATTCTTTAGCATCCAACCTTTATAACTCAAATTTTGGACCTCATAATTCATCAGCTATCATATTATTGACATATTTTCCAAGGGGAGGAGATCAATTGAGACGGCAGGCTTCAACGAAAGGCAAAGTTTTGACGACGGAGAAGACGACGATGACTATCGGGGACGGAGGGCCATCTTCATATTCGTTTGATTAAGTTTTCCTTTATGTTTATGATTATTAGAACATGTCTATGTGTTTCTTTCATTTTATGAGCTAATTATTATTCTATAGGTAGACATAGATTGACTCGAATCATATTTTTGGATTGATTGATTAATATATTTTGGTTTTTCACAAAGTTTATTTGTGATTCCTGATTTGTTTGCGTTTCAATTAACTGATCACTGATAGCACTTTTCTTTAACACAAAATATTTACCATTTCAGTTTCAATGTGCGAATTCAACCGCAAGTGCACGGTATCCAGTTTTAGTATAGTAAAAAAAATTAAGGATGTCGTACCCACATGGACTATCGGTAATTACCAGATTTAATTAGCTTAACCATATTTTGCCTACAAATTTGTTATGACTAATTGAATAATTGAAAACTAGAACTCAAGAAGTAACTCAACCACAAAAAGAGAATAACGTAAATAGTAAAGAAAAATATCGAGACTTCGGTTCAATTAGGTAATCCCCCACAATTCATCTACTAGTTATGATCGAGATTAATGCATCTACGGTGACGAGTTTTCTGGGAATATCTAATATATTCTCTCGAGCTATATTAAACTTAATATCAATTTGTAGTAAGTAACTCTCGTTCACTTATTTAACAAATCAATATTGCAAAAGCTTTGTGAAAACTTCTAACCTTCGATTACTAGATATCTTAGCTATCACACATGTATTTGACGTCATATTTCGATCTTGGTCTGAAATCCAGGGTATGAGTTATTCATTAGGTATCACATATTATCTCTCGATCTTAATTTCAATACTAATATCATTCAGATGGTAGATAATCCCTTAAAAGCATTAAAAGCATAACACAAACGCAAAGATAGCAAAAACTCAATTAAAAGCTAGAATTAAAACCGTGGGTTAATACAAAAGATTCCATCGTCTCGATAAACTAACTTACCATAGCATTATAACGGAAAAACAATGTCTTATTATATCGAAGAACATAATAAACATTGAAAATTCGAATATAAAACCAAAACAAAGCTTAGAGATACACATAAACGCTAGACGTTGACTCTTTGCGTTGATCCGGTGTTCCGTCTCTAGCTGCGTTGCTTGGATCTTCAATCTTGTGTATGACAGCTCCTCCAATCGTCTGGGGTTAAAATTCTGATTCAAAGCCCCCTTTGTGGTAACAATATGCCCTTATATAGTAAGTGGGACGAGCCCATGAAAATATAGTAGCTAGGATAGCCCAAACCCTTGAAAAAGGAAAGAAATTCGCGTAGGATTCGGAAGGCGGCCGATCTCCATTTGGTAGGTGATCTATCGCCTCTTGCCCTATGACTGAGGAGATAGATCTCCAATTGGTAGGCGATGTATCACCTCTTGCCTTTTGTCTGAAGGATCTCCAATTGTGAGGCGATCTATCGCCTGCTGTTCCAGAAAATTCATCAGTTTACTGCCCAAGATGCGATCGATCTCCAGTTGCGTGCGATCGATCTTTTGCTCTTTTTCTTAATTTTTTTCTTTTCCTTCAATGCATTGGCTTTTTATTCATTTTCCACTTTTCAGTCGATATTTGGGGTTTTCTGAGCAATTCTTGCAATTTCACTGGATTCCTGAAATTATGCAAAAATACAACCAAAAGCATAAACTCGTCCCAAAATCATTGCAAATATGGCACTTGTGAGGGCCCGTTCCTAATGTGGTGCTTAATTATCACACAACGATTAATTTGCGTAAACAACGGAAGATTTATTTCAAATGTCTTGTCAAATGGCCATAAAAAATTTTCATTTTTAGGTAATACATATACAATGATACCAAAATATATATATATAGTTACGTATTCCATTCACAAGCAATACATCATTCATTTATCATCATAACACTTAAAGTATTTGAAAATGTTATAAATCAAATACAACATACAGAGGGGGATACCCCGGTAACTTTATTTTCTTAAAAGTAGAGTAATACTACTGGGAAAAAACAATGCATAAAACTGAGCTCGCTCATCACGGAGCTCGGTTATCTCTAGATGCATCACCAAAAGCATCAGAACATTGTCCTCCTGCAAATCCTATCATGCTCGAACAACAAAAGACATGACAGCCCCCACAAAGGGGGTCAGTACCCAGTACGAGAAATAAATAAATCATGTCAAGAATGACAAAGTATCATGCAATGCATACCATGTATGAATGCGGTGCATGAATGGGTACAAAGAATCGAATATCAAGATACCAAAATCGGAGTCCAAAGGAAGATATCATCAATCAATATCAAGCTTGTGATATCCCCGAAATAATTAATTACAATTTGGGCATTAATTGTGTTTATAAGATTAATTATGGTGGTAATTAATTATGTGCTGGAATTATTTATCATTTGGAAATGCTTAGTCACATGATAGAGTGACCCGGGAGAGCATTTCAGGGTGCATGTTGTGCATGTTGGGAAAATTATTATTAGCATGATTTATTTGCCATGGTTAGCAATTAATTGGAAATCATGAGTTTAATTGGTATTTTGGTGCATTTTGGATTAATGCTTTTAAAAAAATATCATGTTGGGGTGTTTTATACACCATGGGATTGTGGAATGCATTTTAATTAAACCCAACCCCTTTATACCCCAACCCCTCACCACCCATCACTTTACTTTCCCAATTTCTCCTCCAAACCCTTTCCCCTTTTCCATTTTCGTTTTTGTGCATAAGGGTGGAGAGAATCCTTCCAAAAACCTTGATTTGTGGAGTTTATTGGGAGATTTGAAGTCCCCAAGAGGTATGGATACCTCATTGTTGATTTTGTAGTGTTTTATTTAAGTTTGGTATGGTTTTGAAGGGTTTGTGAAATGGGTTTGTTGTGGGTTGGTGTTGTTTTGGTTGGGGGTTGGATTTGGGGTGTATTTTGTTGATACATTGTGTTATTATGTTGTTGGGATGTCTTTGGTTTAAGATGTTTTGGGTTATTTGGTGGTTTTGTGCCAAAAAAATGGAGTTTGCCCGAAAATATCGCGGCGACCGATCGATCGGTAGCAGGGCGACGATCGATCGGTAGCAAGTGCGAAGCGAGGGGTGAAATTTCTCTGCTTACCGATCGATCGGTAAAAGCGACCGATCGATCGGTGGATGGCTAGCGATCGATCGGTATCTTGGACCGATCGATCGGTAAAAGCCGTAGCTTAAAATGGAAATTATGAACAGTTACCGATCGATCGGTAATGGTGACCGATCGATCGGTAGAGCATTTTTGCTGAAAATTATTTCCTTGGCATGATTGATGAAATTTTTGGTATTGGACTATTATTGGGTTCTAATATTGAATTGTGTGAATATGTAGAACCATCCCAGGTGGCAACTCAGCCAAGGAAGTGAAGTCCTACCACATCCTACTTTTGGAAAGGTACGTAGAGGACGTACGGGCACCCAACGGTACATGTATCTAATATACTCATTGTTTATGCATTGTGGATGCGAGTATATATGTGATTATGCATTGTGGATGCAAATACATGTTGAATTATGCATGATGATTGTATATGCATATGATGGTTATTGGTGCACATCCCATGAGTCGTGGTCATCCCTTGATGATTTTAATGCTTGCCGCTATTTGATTTGTTGCCGCTAAATGTGAAGCGAGGGGTGGGAGCGCCGCATGTCACATTTGAGCGTGGTTATCATATAGGGCGAGGAAAGAATATTTGCCGCTCAATGTGAAGCGAGGGGTGGGAGCGCCGCATGTCCATTGAAGCGAGGTTATTCTATGCGCCTATATGTAAATAAGCGAGGGGCATTAAAATACATTGTGATGGACAGACTAGGGATTGGTGATTGGTTTTTGGTATTGATGAGCTGGTGTTATGTCATGACATGTGTAGACCATTAAATAATCTATTGATTATACTCA
The DNA here is from genome assembly GCA_907163345.1 of Haberlea rhodopensis. Taxonomy (NCBI): domain Eukaryota; kingdom Viridiplantae; phylum Streptophyta; class Magnoliopsida; order Lamiales; family Gesneriaceae; genus Haberlea; species Haberlea rhodopensis. Next base: position 172,029 of record CAJQUN010000737.1, on the reverse strand, counting down.
TGAGTTATGGTACAGGGACAACCAAACTGGAAGCGTTTGAAATGCATGGGAAAACATGAAGTGTTTTATTGTGATTTATGCATCTACGCTTTATATTCATATTGTGTTGAATATGAATGATATTATTGCTCATGTTTGGGGGTTGTCCTTGTAGGTACACTTTTGGCATGATAAGAAGGGCTAGACGGGTTGAGGCGGTGAGCTTGAGAAGAACACTTTTGGGAAAGGAAGGACATGATTACTTTTCTATAGTGTCTACTCTAGGAGTAGTGTAAAGCTATAGTGGATAACATTCATTATTTTGATTGGGAATGTAATTAATCCATTGATAGTCCTTATTTTTGGCATGTAACTCTTAAGGCTCATAGTCTCAACACGATTATTCTACTCTGATCATTTATATTAGCTCTAATTATGCCTTTAATCCGAACTTAAGGAACTAGGGTCCTTACATTAGTGGTATCAGAGCAGTGGTTAGAGAACCCGGGAACGAGTGAAGGGTAGCCTTAGCATGATTGGCTAGGTGCTTACATTTGAAGCATGTTTATGCATGTGGTGCATATTGATGTATATTCTGTTATACTAATATGCTTATTATCATTCCTGTTATCTAACGGCATAACATATATATTTGTTTTGGAATTGTTGTTAACCTTTGTGTTACAGCATGACTGCTATGAACGCGGGGAACCTTAATGAAGAGGTCGGCGATGTTGGGAGCGTGAACGCTAGTATTGGTCAGGCAAACCCTCTACCTCCACCAGCAGTAGGCATGGAACCAGTGGCTCAGTTATTGCTACCTGGTGAGATTAGCTTGACTCAGTTTCTGTCTTACCACCCGCCCCGGTTTGAGGGAACAGAATCAAGAGAGGAGGCTGAGGAGTGGTTAGAAAGGCTTGAACAGATATTTGTATCGGCTCCTTGTGCTGTTACAGCTTGGCTGAGGCTGGCGGAGTTCCAGTTGGCAAAGAAACCTTTAATGTAGTGGAGGAGCACGGTAATGGAACTGAGAGCACAGGGTGCAGTGATTGATTGGACACTCTTCAGAACCCGGTTTCTGAACCGGTACTTCTCTGCAGCGGCGAGACAGACAAAGGAGGATGAGTTTGCAAGTTTGAAACAAGGGAACATGACAGTGTCAGACTATGCCATGCAGTACTCTTCGTTGCTGAGGTATGTTCCACACATTGCCACCAATGGACACGCCAAGATGAGGAATTTTATGAAGGGGTTGCGACCGGAGCTCTTTGACCGGGTTATCACCAATAACCCCACTTCTTTTGATGATGCTATCACAAGAGCAGAGCTTGCAGAGATAGGAGTTGGAGCCTATCCTAGTGTCGTACCCCCACAAGCACCCCAACAGAGGCAAGTTAATGATAACTTGAGGCCCCGAGGGGATTCATTTAAACCTCGTGGTGCCTCTTCATCTTCACGGTTCAGTGGAAAGAAATTCTTTGGGCAGAAGCAAGAGGGCAAGAAGAACAATTGGTCAGCCAACCGAGGGCCTACGCAAGGAAATAGGCCGGGAGAGCCAAGGTGCGACAATTGTGGAGGGCCACATTCTTCGAATAAGTGCCCTGCCTGTTATAGCTGTGGCAAGATGGGCCACATCTCTCGGTATTGCCCCACCCGGGGAGGACAGTCAGAGTTTCAGGGCAACAGGCCGAGATTTGATGACAGGACAGTACACCAGAGGCAGCAGTTTGTGCCTCGACCATCGGGAGGTCAGACAGTGGGACCGTCCCAGGGACAGGTGTATGCACTGACCAGAGAGCAGGCCCAGGCAGCCCCAGAGGAGGTGATCGCCGGTACGTGTCATTTATTTACGTACCCTGCTTTTATTTTGATAGATACAGGTGCCTCCCAATCTTTTGTATCTGTGGGCTTTGTGGAGAGACACCATATGCGCACGTCTTCTTTACCCACACCTCTCATGGTCTCAACACCCACTGGAAGAAATGTCGTTACTGATCAGTTTATGGCAGATTGCCTCATTTATTTTGAGGGCAACGAGTTGAAAGCAGACTTGATTGTGTTGGGCATGTCAGACTTCGACTGCATTGTGGGTATTGATGTTCTGAACAGATATCAGGCAGTGGTAGATTGCCAGCAGAAAACAGTGAAGTTCAGACCTGATTTGGGTAGTCAGTGGACGTTTTATGGCAACGGGTCTCGTGCGAAGATTCCATTGATTTCAGCGATCAAGATGACTCAGCTTTTGGAACGTGGCCACACGGGCTATCTCATCTATGCCGTGGACACGTCTGGGAAGAATAGAGAATTGAGAGTTGAGGATGTACCAGTGGTAGCAGAGTTTGCTGATGTATTCCCAGAAGAGATCCCAGGATTCCCACCGGCTAGAGAAGTTGAGTTTGGGATCGAGTTGTTACCGGGGACATCCGCTATCTCTCGTGCACCTTTCAGGATGGCACCGGCAGAGTTGAGAGAATTAAAGGAGCAGTTGCAGGACCTCCTTGACAAGGGATATATACGCCCGAGCGTATCGCCATGGGGCGCACCGGTTCTCTTTGTAAAGAAGAAGGATGGTTCGATGAGATTGTGCATCGATTACCGGCAACTGAATAAAGCCACAGTAAAGAACAAATATCCTCTCCCAAGGATTGATGATTTGTTTGATCAGTTGCAAGGTACCAGACTTTATAGCAAGATTGATTTGAGATCCTGGTATCACCAGATTCTAGTCAGGGAGTAGGATGTACAGAAGACAGCATTCCGGACTCGATATGGACATTATGAGTTCCTAGTGATGCCGTTTGGCGTGACGAATGCTCCAGCGGTCTTTATGAGTCTGATGAATAGAGTGTTTCAGCCGTATCTTGATCAGTTCGTCATTGTATTTATTGACGACATTCTCATCTATTCCCGGAGCGAGGAAGAGCACGTGAAACACTTGAGAACAGTGCTCCAGATTCTCAGAGACCACCAGCTGTATGCCAAGCTCAGCAAGTGTGAATTTTGGTTGAGCAGTGTAGTGTTTCTGGGGCATGTCATATCGAGCAGCGGGATATCTGTGGATCCCAGGAAGATTGAAGCTGTGATGGAGTGGACTGCACCCACTTCTGTACCTGAGATACGGAGCTTTCTGGGTTTGGCCGGTTATTATCGACGCTTCGTCGAGGGCTTTTCGAAGATTGCCAAGCCATTGACACAGTTGACCCAGAAGGGAGTACCTTTCTTTTGGTCAGAAGCTTGTGAGGAGAGCTTCCAGGAGTTGAAGCACCGTTTGACCACGGCGCCAGTGTTAGTGATCCCTACGGAAAACTCCAGATTTGTTTTGTATACCGATGCATCACTTCAGGGCCTTGGGTGTGTACTGATGCAAGATAAGCATGTGGTAGCTTATGCATCGAGGCAGTTGAAGCCGCATGAGACTAGATACCCAGTCCATGACTTGGAATTGGCGGCTATCATCTTCGCCCTGAAGATTTGGAGGCATTATTTGTATGGTACGTCGTTTACCATTTACACGGATCACAAGAGCCTCAAGTTTTTATTCACTCAGGCGGAGCTGAACATGAGGCAAAGAAGGTGGATGGACTTACTCAAGGATTATGATTGTGAGATAGAATACAATCCCGGGAAGGCTAATTTGACAGCAGACGCTTTGAGCCGGAAAGTGAGGAGTTCTGCTGAGGATGTCATCCATTTGTCGGCTATGATGACCTCCTATTGCCATCTAGGCTATGATTTTGACGTAGATGCATCACCAGTGTACGTATCGACCTTATTGGCTGAGCCGGATATCTATGAGAACATCAGGAGAGCTCAGAGGTCAGATGATGAGGTTCAGAGGTGGTTATCTTTTGTACATCTTGGTCAGCCATCGAAGTTCAGAGTGGCTGAGGACGGATCTTTGAGATTGGGTAACCGTTGGGTGGTTCCGAGTACGCCGGAGTTGCGTAGAGGGATCTTGGAGCGAGCTCATAGTAGCAGACTTAGCATCCACCCAGGCGGAAAGAAGATGTATAAAGATCTGCGTGGTCAGTTTTGGTGGAAAATGATGAAATCTGATGTCGTCACTTTTGTTAAGAGGTGCTTGATCTGCCAGCAGGTTAAGGCAGAGAGACAGAGACCTGGCGGCGAGTTGAAAAGCTTAGAGATACCGAAGTGGAAGTGGGAACACATTTCCATGGACTTCGTGACTCACTTGCCGAGGAGTACTTCAGGTTTTGATGCTATTTGGGTGATTGTGGATCGATTGACTAAGGTAGCTCATTTCATTCCCTATAGCATGACTTTCACCTTTTTGAGGATGGCGCAGTTGTATATTCGAGATGTGGTGAGATTGCATGGAATCCCCATTTCCATAGTGTCGGACCGAGATCCACGATTCACATCTCATTTTTGGGAAGGTCTTCAGTCAGCCTTGGGAAATGAAGTTAGATTGAGCACTGCATATCATCATCAGACGGATGGCCAGACCGAGCGTACCATCCAGACGCTCGAGGACATGCTGAGGGCTTGTGTATTGGAGTTCGACGTTTCTTGGCAAGATTCAGTGGCCTTGGTAGAATTCTCCTATAATAACAGCTACCAGGCGAGCATTCAAATGGCTCATTTTGAAGCTCTATATGGCAGACGGTGTAGATCACCCTTGTGTTGGGATGACTTGGACCGCAGATCGGTCGGAGGACCGGAGTTGATCCGAGAAATGGAAGAGAAGATAAAGATTATAAGGCAGAAAATGAAAGCAGCCCAGGACAGACAGGCAGCTTATGCTAATAAACGGCGGAGACCGTTGGAATTTCAGTTGGGGGATAAGGTCTTTTTGAAGATCTCGCCTTTCAGAGGCGTTGTGCGATTTGGGATGCGCGGAAAACTGTCTCCGAGGTATGTTGGACCGTACGAGATTTTGCAGCGCATTGGCACCTTAGCTTACCGACTGGCTCTGCCACCTTCTTTATCTGGTATACATGATGTGTTTCATGTATCGATGCTGCGGAAGTATGAGCCGGATCCATCTCATGTGTTACAGCCTTCCGAGGTTCAGTTAGAATCCGATGTGTAATGCCTCGATTTACTTTATATACGTGTCACATGATTATGACGTAATTTAGAATAATTACGGTACGATGTGGACTCGAGTTCGGGTGGAACCGAGTGATGATCGAGGTACTAAAAGAATGAATTACTATGAGGTAACATAAACAAGAAACATAGGAGATATGTGAGTTGTGAACAAAGATATGTATAGTCTTGACATATGGATGATTTTATATGCAAGACAAGGAAGAGATATGAATTGTGTAGTGGAACATGACCTTGGTGCACATTTGTATACATTTGCAAGTGCATTAGCATGTGTATTTGAGTTGCAAGTGCATTAACATGTCATGTGAATTTGAGTTAGGGGTGAAGGAGTTAATAAGAAGGGATAAGCTGATTGTCTACACATAATACACCAACTTTCACCTACAAATCTCTACAAAACCTCTTGCTTGTTCTTCTTACTCTTGCACTTTTATCTTGGCATTTTACTTGCAAGATTCATTTGAGACTAAGAGGAAGTAAGTTACTTGGTAAGGAGACTAAACTTTCATTACTTTATCATGCAATTTAGAAGTTCTTTGATTTTGTTTGAAGTTGGAAGCATGAAAGCATGTGAAGAATCATATTATGGTTCTATGCTAGTAATTGGATTCTAAAATGGTGAAAACATGTTGTTATGCTAGTAGAGAGTGCATGAACCTTGTTCTAATGTTGAATTTCTAGTTGTAGAAGAAGAGCTAGGAAGATAAGCTCAAAATCGTCATGGTTTGAAATTTCTGTTGTCGACCGATCGATCGCTCGAAGTGTACCGATCGATCGGTAAAACAGGGGAAAGTTAAGGCGGTGCATGTACCGATCGATCGCTGAAAGCGACCGATCGATCGGTGAAATGCCGTAGCATTTTAAAGAAATTCAAACAGTTAAGCGATCGATCGCTAGCTTTTTACCGATCGATCGCTAGGGTTACTTGTTTGGACCGATCGATCGCTAGGGTGACCGATCGATCGGTAGACTTAAAATGTTATATTTTTTTTAGAATTTGATTTTAATGCCTATGATAACATGATATATTATTGGCATTGTTGTAGCACCATCACAGGGGACAGGACAACGAGGCAATTAGCCAGGGACGACTGATTTATCTCGTTTGTGTCGCTTTCCAGGTACGTGTTGACGTACGGAGTATAGATATGATGTGATGATGATGTTATGGTTTTGATATCATATAATTTATGTTCGCTTGTATCATATGATTGGTAGTATCATATGCATGTACATACATGGATTTCATATGATTGGGATGGATGCCTTGATAGATATGTGTATATGCTTTGGTAAGATCAGTGCCTTGATAGATATGCCTGGTGTGGTATATGCTTTGGCTGGGATCGTTGCCACGATAGATATACTACATATGCTTTGGCTTGAGAGATATACGCCTGGTGTGGGTATATGCTCTGGCTATTATCACAGTTGAGTATGGTACTATGATATGTGCTGCTAATATGAAGATGTGGTGTGGTCCCACTGACATATTGAGCTGAATAGGCATATCATAGGGGCTCGTGATAATAGGGTAATTGTTGAGACATGTCATGACATAGTGCATTTGTGGATGCATGATACAGAACATTCACGTTAGATGATTTATTGTGCTTTATCATTGATATTGATATTGTGTTTTGATATTGCACTGAGATAGTTGTTCTCTATACTTGTGTGAATGTTTCTGTAGGGACTCATAGACGTGGGGAGACGGGATGTGAGTCATTTTCCGCTGCGAGCTGAACCACTGCCTAGGAGTTATCTTGGATTAGGTTGTTCCTTGTACATGTGATGTATAGTAGTATGAGGTGTTTATAACCTTGTAACAACTTAACTAGTTAGAAACTCGTAATCAGTGCATGTTTTTACTTAATTCAGACTCACGTATGTATGTTAATATAATACATAAATGGATTAAGTAACGAGGACCCCACATTAGTGGTATCAGAGCAGTGGTTCGAGAACGGGGTGAACATGGGTAGAGGAAGTGTATTAGGGAGTTACCTAAACACTTTGAGAATGGTAATAGCATTTTAGGATTTGGAATATGATGTTATTCTAGCATGTTATATAATTGTGAATGTGTAATGCCCCGAAATTAATTATATGCAATTTGAGCATTAATGATGTTAATATGATGAATTATGTTGATAAGTGATTTATGTGTTGAAATTAATTATATGCAATACCATGTATGGTTATGTAGAACCATCCCAGGTACCCACAACTTCAAGGAGATAAAGTCCTACAACTTCTCCATTTTTGGAATTAAGGTACGTAAGAAGCGTACGGGCATCGGACGGTAACACACTCCTAACTCTGACTATGCATTGATTGCATAAGTATTTATGATGATTATGATGACGATTGTGATAAGTAAGTTTATGATGATGATGTTTATGATGGTGATTGTGATAAATAAGTATAAGATGATGATGTTTGTGAAGATGATATGATAAGTAAGTTTATAATGATGTTATACAATGCTTATAAAAGGGTAAGATGCCCATATGGTAAGAGGCCATACGATGTTATTACGTGGTAAGATGCCACGGGGTAAGATGCCCATATGGTAAGATGACATACAATGTTATTATGTGGTAAGATGCCACGGGGTAAGATGCTCATATGGTAAGAGGCCATACGATTACGTGGTAAGATGCCACACGATGTTATGATATGGTAAGATGCCATACGATGGGGTAAGATGCCCATATGCACGAATGTGAATCAGGGTCAACAAAAAGGAACTGACGAATAACCCGCATGTTTACTTAACTATGATTTTGTACATTTACTGTTACATTTATAAGATGATGATGCTACAAGATGAAGATGCTTATATGATGATGATACTATATGATGATGATGCTATACGATGATGATGCTATATGATGATGATGTTATAAGATGATGATGTTATAAGATGATGATACTATATGATGATGATGCTATATGATGATGATGCTATATGATGATGACGTTATAAGATGATGATGTTATAAGATGATGATGCTATAAGATGATGATGCTTATATGATGATGATGTTATAAGATGATGATGCTATAAGATGATGATGCTTATATGATGATGATGCTATATGATGATGATCTTATAAGATGATGATGATGTTATAAGATGATGATAATTATAAGATGATGATGATGTAAGATGATGATGTTACAAGATGATGATACTATAAGATGATGATGCTATAAGTTGATGATACTTATATGATGATGACGTTATACGATGATGAAATTTATAAGATGATGATTTTAATCATTCATGTCAAGAATTAATGATTATATGCATGGCTATGAGACAGGGACAACCAAAGAAGGTTAATGCGATTAACCAGGAAGTATATGTTACCAATTATCTTCATGCATTTATTTATATGCCATTTCCTTATGATGTTAAGTAACGATGTACATGCTCACGATGGGTTGTTCCTGTAGGTACACTTTTGGACTAAAGGACTAAGGGACGGGTTGAGGCCGTGAGCTATGAGGAACATGAAAGATGTTAGGATTTAGGATTTCTGGATAGTCTCTACTCTAGTAGTAGTATAATTCTATCGCTTTAACGTTCGTATTGAGGATGTAATTAATTAAGGTTGAAATTTCATTTTTGGCCCGTAATCTTATTAGCTCAAAGTTACAACCGGAACCCTTAAGAGGTTATGAATGCATGTTTAGTCCATAATACGTGTATAATATGACGTTAAGGTAGGAGGACCCTACATTAGTGGTGTCAGAGCAGTGGTTAGATAACCCGGGAACGAGTGAAGGGTAGCCTTAGCAATAAGTTGGCTAGGTGCTTACTTTTAAACATGTTTTATGCATATGTTGCATATGAAGTATATGATGTTGTACTAACATGTTTTGTTTATCTAACGATGTATTATATGAACTGCTTTTGGGTATCTTGTTAACCCTTGTGTTGCAGCATAGCAGGAAATGCAGAAGTAGGTGAAGCGATTTCATATGCACTCCTCCGTCGCCCATGCCTCTTGTAGTCTCGACCCCCGCTGGAAGAAGTTTGATAACTGATCAGATTGTTTATGACGGCCTCATTTATGTTGAGGGTAACGAGCTGAGGACAGACTTGATTGTTCTGGGAATGTCAGACTTTGACTGCATAGTGGGCATTGATGTTCTGAACAAGTTCAGGCAGTTATGAACTGCAGGCAGAGGACTGTCCGATTCAGATCTGATATGGGAGTCAAGTGGACATCCTTTGGGGATGGTTTCCGTTCAAGGATTCCGTTAATATCTGCTGTCAAGATGGCACAATTATTGGAACGAGACCATGAAGGATATCTATGCTGTTGATATTACTGAAAAGAGGAAAGAGTTAAAGGTTGAGGATGTGCCCGTAGTGGCGGTGTTTCCTGATGTATCTCCGGAAGAGATTCCCGGATCCCCACCGACAAGAGAGGTCGAGTTTGGGATTAAGTTACTACCAGGGACGTCTACCATTTCTCGTGCCCCGTATAGGATGGCATCAGCGGAGCTAAGGGAGTTAAATGTTCAGTTGCAGGAGCTCCTTGACAAGGGCTATATACGCCCTAGCGTATCGCCCTGGGGTGCACCAGTTTTATTTGTTAAGAAGAAAGATGGTTCAATGCGGCTGTGCATCGATTTCAGACAACTGAACAAAGCCATGATGAAGAATAAGTATCCGCTTCCGGGGATTGATGATTTGTTTGATCAGCTGCAGAGTACGAGGCTCTACAGTAAGATCGATCTGAGGTCGGAGTATCATCAGATTCGAGTTCGAGAGGATGATGTACAGAAGACAGCTTCCAGGACTAGATATGGACACTACGGATTCTTAGTCATGCCTTTTGGGGTGACGAATGCCCTAGCTGTTTTATGAGCCTGATGAACAGAGTGTCCCAACCATGTTTGGATCAGTTCGTCATAGTTTCCATTGACGATGTGCTTATTTACTCTCGAACTGAAGAGGAACACGTAAAGCACTTGAGAACAGTACTCCAGATCCTTAGGGATTGCCAGACCCCTGACACAGCTGACTCAGAAAGGAGTGTCGTTCTATTGGTCCGAAGCTTGTGAGGAAAGCTTCCAAGACCACGACACCTATGTTGGTGATTCCTTCTGAGAATAAGAGGGTTGCCTTGTACACGAATGCATCACTGCAGGGTTTGGACTGTGTGTTGATGCAAGATAAGCATGTGGTGGCTTATGCATCGAGGCGGTTACAACCACATGAGGATAGGTACCCAGTCCATGATTTGGAGCTGGCAGCCGTTATATTTGCCTTGAAGATTTGGAGGCATTACTTGCATGGTACGTCGTTTACCATCTACACGGACCATAAGAGCCTGGAGTTTTGTTCACACAGGCTGAGATGAATATGCGACAAAGAAGATGGATGTCATGAATTTATCAGCTATGATGACCTCTTGTTGCCATTTGGGCTATGATTTTGATGTGGACACGTCGCCGGTGCGAGTGTCGACCTTGTTGGCTGAGCCACTTATTTGAGGCTATTAGGAAAGCCCAGAGGTCAGATGATGAGGTTCAGAGGTGGTCGTTTTTAGTACTTCGAGGACAGCCACCAAAGTTCAGAATGGCAGAAATGATTCCTTGAGGCTGGGCAACCGATGAGTAGTCCCAGATACGCCGGAGTTGCTTAAAGGAACATCGGAACGGGCTCATAGTAGTCGGTTCAATATCCACCCAGGAGGAAGGAAAATGTATAAGGACCTAAGTGGTCAGTTCTGGTGGAGACGTATGAAGCACGATGTGATCGCTTTCGTTAAAAGATGTTTGATCTGCCAACAGGTAAAGGCAGAGGCCTGGTAGCTAGCTGAAGAGCTTGAAGGTACCTAAGTGGAAGTGTAGGCATATCATTATGGACTTTGTGACCCACTTACCAAGGACGGCCTCTGGATTTGATGCGATCTGGATGATCGTGGATAGGCTAACGAAGGTAGCTCACTTCATCCCCTACTGTATGACTTTTGCGTACCTAAAGATGACCCAATTATATGTGCGGGATGTGGTGAGGTTGCATGGCATTCCAGTCTCGATTGTGTCTGATAGAGACCCAAGGTTTACTTCACATTTTTTTTTGGGAGGGTCTCCAGTCAGCTTTGAGCACAGAGGTGAGACTGAGTACGACCTATCACCCTCAGACAGACGGCCAGACGGAGCGTACCATACAGACGCTCAAGGACGTGTTGAGGGCATGTGTGTTGGAGTTTGATACTCTGTGGCAAGATTCAGTGCCACTGATGGAGTCCTCCTATATTAACGGCTATCAGACGAGCATTTAAATAACTCCTCTTTACGGACGACGATGTAGATCACCGCTGTATTGGGAGGACTTGACTAGTAAAGCGGTCGGAGAACCGGATATGATTAAGTATATGTAAGACAAGATTAAGTTGATACGCCAAAAGATGAAAGCGACCCAGGATAGGCAAGCAGCCTATGCCAACAAGCGGCGACGGCCGCTAGCATTCCAAGTAGGAGACATGGTCTTCTTGAAAATCTCACCCTTCAGGGGTGTAGTTCGTTCCGGTATGCGGGCAAAGTTATCCCCGAGGTATGTTGATCCATATGAAGTATTGCAGCGTATCGGTACTGTAGCATACCGTTTGGCTCTACCGCCGTCTTTATCTGGGATTCATGATGTTTTTCACGTTTCTATGTTGCGGAAATATGAGCCAGACCCGTCTCATGTATTACAGCCTACTGAAGTGCAGTTAGACTCAGATGTATCCTATGTTGAACGACCGGTCAGAATTCTGGATCGTGAGGATCGCAGATTAAGAAGTAAAGTTACACCGATGGTCAAAGTTCAGTGGGATCGTCGGGGTGTCGAGGAGGCTACGTGGGAGACGGAACGACATATGGTGCAGCACTACCCGGAACTATTTTCTGGTATGAATTATGTTTAGTTTCATTTTGGGTAAGTGCATGCGATTTCGAGGACGAAATCTTATAAGTAGGGGAGTAATGTAATGCCCCGAAATTAATTATATGCAATTTGAGCATTAATGATGTTAATATGATGAATTATGTTGATAATTGATTTATGTGTTGAAATTAATTATCATGTTGAAATGCTTAATCACATTATAGGCGTGACCCGGGGTTGCATTTCAGGGTGCATGTTATGCATGTTAGAAAATAAGGTGTTAACATGATTTAACTATGTTGATGGTTAATTATGAGGAAAGCATGATTTAGTGGAAGTTTAATGCATTTTTGTAAATGCTTTTAAAATACCATGTTGGGGTGTTTTATACATCATGTTAACTTTGGGGTATAATTTTAATATTAACCTTATAACCCCCTTTTCCCTCTATACCCACTTACTTTACCAATCACTTTTAAAATCCCCAATTCATTCCTCAACCCTAACCCATCTCCCATTTTCGAAATTCACCAAGGAAGGAAGAAGAAAGCTTCACAAAAACTTTGTTTGTGTGATCTTTGTTAGGATTTGGAGCCTACAAGAGGTATGGAACCATTCCTACAAGTTTTATGATGTTTGGTGTTGAAATGGGTTGATTTTGAAGTAAATTATGTGGGTTTGTTTTCGGTATATGTTGTTTATGGTTGGGGTATGATTTATGGTTATATGAGGATGTTTATTGAAGATTTGTAGTGATTTGGTATGGTTGTTGTTTGAATATTTGAGTTTGTTTGAGTTTGGGAAGGAGAAGGGTGAATAGTGCCCGAATATCGCGTGTGCAGAACTCGGCGATCGATCGGCGCCTTCAGCGATCGATCGCGAGCTGTAAGGGCTGAAGGCAGTAGCCTTCAGCGATCGATCGCGAGTTTGGCGCGATCGATCGGCAAGGTCGCGATCGATCGGCGCAAACTGGGCGATCGATCGCGAATTGGAAAATTTTGTTGGACGAGGCAGTGTGATTTCGCGATCGATCGGGGCTTCATGGAGATCGATCGCGAGACACCAAAATGTATAATTTTGATGTTTTTGTGGGATTTTTGGATATTGGACTATTATTAGCTTCTAATATCGAATTGTATGGTTATGTAGAACAATCCCAGGTACCCACAACTTCAAGGAGATAAAGTCCTACAACTTCTCCATTTTTGGAATTAAGGTACGTAAGAAGCGTACGAGCATCGGACGGTAACACACTCCTAACTCTGACTATGCATTGATTGCATAAGTATTTATGATGATTATGATGACGATTGTGATAAGTAAGTTTATGATGATGATGTTTATGATGGTGATTGTGATAAATAAGTATAAGATGATGATGTTTGTGAAGATGATATGATAAGTAAGTTTATAATGATGTTATACGATGCTTATAAAAAGGGTAAGATGCCCATATGGTAAGAGGCCATACGATGTTATTACGTGGTAAGATGCCACGGGGTAAGATGCCCATATGGTAAGATGCCATACAATGTTATTATGTGGTAAGATGCCACGGGGTAAGATGCCCATATGGTAAGAGGCCATACGATGTTATTACGTGGTAAGATGCCACACGATGTTATGATATGGTAAGATGCCATACGATGGGGTAAGATGCCCATATGCACGAATGTGAATCAGGGTCAACAAAAAGGAACTGACGAATAACCCGCATGTTTACTTAACTATGATTTTGTACATTTACTGTTACATTTATAAGATGATGATGCTACAAGATGACGATGCTTATATGATGATGATACTATATGATGATGATGCTATACGATGATGATGCTATATGATGATGATGTTATAAGATGATGATGTTATAAGATGATGATGCTATATGATGACGACGTTATAAGATGATGATGTTATAAGATGATGATGCTATAAGATGATGATGCTTATATGATGATGATGTTATAAGATGATGATGCTATAAGATGATGATGCTTATATGATGATGATGCTATATGATGATGATCTTATAAGATGATGATGATGTTATAAGATGATGATAATTATAAGATGATGATGATGTAAGATGATGATGTTACAAGATGATGATACTATAAGATGATGATGCTATAAGTTGATGATACTTATATGATGATGACGTTATACGATGATGAAATTTATAAGATGATGATTTTAATCATTCATGTCAAGAATTAATGATTATGTGCATGGCTATGAGACAGGGACAACCAAAGAAGGTTAATGCGATTAACCAGGAAGTATATGTTACCAATTATCTTCATGCATTTATTTATATGCCATTTCCTTATGATGTTAAGTAACGATGTACATGCTCACGATGGGTTGTTCCTGTAGGTACACTTTTGGACTAAAGGACTAAGGGCCGGGTTGAGGCAGTGAGCTATGAGGAGCATGAAAGATGTTAGGATTTAGGATTTCTGGATAGTCTCTACTCTAGTAGTAGTATAATTCTATCGCTTTAACGTTCGTATTGAGGATGTAATTAATTAAGGTTGAAATTTCATTTTTGGCCCATAATCTTATTAGCTCAAAGTTACAACCGGAACCCTTAAGAGGTTATGAATGCATGTTTAGTCCATAATACGTGTATAATATGACGTTAAGGTAGGAGGACCCTACAGAATGTTATTGTTAACCCTTGATCTACAGCTATGACAGACAGAGGGTATCATGAGGATGTTGGGGATGCCCTAAGTGGCAATGCTAGTGTGAGGATGGTGCCTGTGCCACCACCACCGATTGAGCAAGGGCCAGTGGAACAGGTATTGTTGCCTGGAGAATTAACATTGACGCAATTTCTGAGTTATCAGCCACCCAGGTTTGAGGGGACTGAATCAGGGGAACTGTCAAAGGAGTGGTTGGAACGTGTAGAACAGATATTTGTATCAGCACCCTGTGCCAAGACAGCTTGGTTACGCTTAGCTGAATTCCAGTTAGCTAAGAAAGCTCTGATGTGGTGGAAATCCACAGTGCTTGAGTTGAGGGCTCAAGGACAGACAGTTAACTGGGATGTGTTTAGAACGAAGTTCTTGGAGCATTATTTCTCTGTTGCTGCAAGGCAGAGGAAAGAGGATGAATCTACAAACTTGAGACAGGGATCAATGACAGTATCTGATTATGCTGTGCACTATTCTTCTTTGCTCCGATATGTGCCACATATTGCTGTTAACACAAAGGCAAAGATCAGACAATTTGTGAAAGGTTTGAGGCCTGAATTATTTGATAGGGTAATGTCCAATAACCCTACATCATATGAAGAAGCGTTGACTAGAGCCGAGATGGCTGAGATTGCAGTAGGAGTATATAAAGATGTGGGACAAGCCCAACCACCTACATCTGAGAGTATGAGACCTAGAGGAGAACCATTTAAATCACCACGAGGTGGTGCATATTCATCTAGGTTTAGTGGGAAACGTTTTGGACCACGGAAAGGGGATGACCGAAGAGCTAAGGGGCAGTCCCAATGAAGTAGTAGTAGTAGTGGACGAGGATTACAATGTTTTAAATGTGGAGGGCCACATTATCAAAGAAATTGTCCACAGTTTGATACAGTGGTTTGTTTCCGTTGTGGGAAGCCAGGACATGTGATCCGTGATTGTCCTCAAGTGGGTGGACAACAGAGGAGATGACCCATGTCAGAGAATACAGTGCAGCAGAGACCACATGGTGTACCACAGTCTGGTGGAGGACAGAGGACAGGACCACCTCAGGCTCAGGTGTATGCACTGAACAGGGAGGAAGCAGAGGCAGCTCCTGATACTGTGATAACGGGTAAGTGTACTTTGTTTACTTATCCTGCTTTTCTGTTGATTGATACTGGTGCATCACATTCTTTTATTGCACAAGCTTTTATTGATCAGTATCATATATGCTCGTCTCCACTGTTGATGCCTATTTATGTTTCGACACCCATGGGAACTACTGTGATGACTTGTCAGAGTGTGTCTGATTGTGCTATTCAATTTGAGACTGAGTATGGGCTACAGGCTGATTTGATTGTGTTAGACATGTCAGATTTTGATTGCATCCTTGGAATTGATGTGTTGAGTAAATATCAATCTGTTGTGGATTGTAGTCAGAAGATTGTGAGATTTCAGTCTGATACTGGAAATCAATGGTATTTCTATGGTCAGGGATCGAGGGCAAGGATTCCTATGATATCAGCAATCCGAATGTCGTGTTTGTTAGAACGTGGACATGCGGGTTATTTGATTTATGCCCTTGTTGTAAATGATCAGAAAAGAGAAAGGAAAGTGGAGGAGATACCAGTGATTGCAGAATATGCGGATGTGTTTCCAGATGAGATACCTGGATTCCCACCGAGTCGAGAAGTGGAATTTGGTATTGATTTGATACCTGGTACTTCTGCAATTTCACGGGCTCCTTATCGGATGGCACCAACTGAATTGAAAGAGTTGAAAACTCAATTGCAAGATTTATTGGACAAGGGGTACATACGTCCTAGTGTATCGACTTGGGGTGCTCCGGTCTTATTTGTTAAGAAGAAGGATGGGACAATGAGATTGTGTATTGACTATAGACAATTGAACAAGGTAACGATAAAGAATAAATATCCTCTTCCTCGTATTGATGATTTGTTTGATCAGTTACAGGGATCAATGATTTATTCTAAGATTGATTTGAGGTCAGGATATCATCAAATACGTGTGAGGGAAGGAGATATACAGAAGACATCATTCAGAACTCGTTATGGACATTATGAGTTTCTGGTAATGCC
This sequence comes from Haberlea rhodopensis, assembly GCA_907163345.1. Taxonomy (NCBI): domain Eukaryota; kingdom Viridiplantae; phylum Streptophyta; class Magnoliopsida; order Lamiales; family Gesneriaceae; genus Haberlea; species Haberlea rhodopensis. The sequence goes on along the minus strand of CAJQUN010000737.1, from coordinate 155,293 downwards.
ATTTGGAGTGACAAATGCTCCCGCTGTCTTTATGAGTTTAATGAATCGGGTTTTCCAGGAATACCTTGATCGATTTGTCATTGTCTTTATCGATGATATACTGATCTATTCGTAGAGTGATGCAGAACATGTTCAACATTTGCATATGGTATTGCAATTGTTGCGGACACATCAGTTGTATGCCAAACTCAGTAAGTGTGAGTTTTGGTTGACTAGTGTCGGCTTTTTGGGGCATGTAATTTGAGAAGAAGGTATATCAGTTGATCCAAAGAAAGTGGAAGCAGTGTTGAATTGGTCAGCACCTACTTCTGTGCCAGAGATTCGTAGTTTCTTAGGTTTGGCTGGATATTATAGACGGTTTGTTGAAGGATTTTCAGCTATCGCCAAACCATTGACACATTTGACACAGAATGGAGTATCATTTCAATGGTCAGAGGCTTGTGAGTGTAGTTTTCAGGAATTGAAACATCGATTGACTACAGCTCCAGTCTTGATCATTCCATCGGAGCAGGACAGGTTTGCATTATATACTGATGCATCTTTACTTGGTTTGGGTTGTGTATTGATGCAGGACAAACATGTAGTGGCTTATGCATCACGACAGTTGAAGCCACATGAAATGAGATATCCAGTACATGATCTGGAATTGGCTGCTATTGTTTTTGCCTTGAAAATATGGCGACATTATTTATATGGTACGTCGTTTACCATATACACAGATCATAAGAGTCTAAAATTTCTATTCACTCAAGCAGAGTTGAATATGAGGCAAAGGAGATGGATGGATCTGTTGAAAGATTATGATTGTGAGATTGAATATCATTCAGGAAAGGCTAATCTTACAGCAGATGCTTTGAGTCGAAAGATACATCATACGGCTGATGAGATGATTCATTTATCTGCCTTGATGACTTCTTGTTGTACTTTGGGTTATGATTTTGATGTGGAAATAGTGCCAGTACGGGTATCAACGTTGTTGGTTGAACCCGACATTTTTGAGAAAATCAGAACGGCACAACTGACTGATGATGAAGTATAACAGTGGAAGGAAAGGATAAGTCAAGGACAAACATCTCAATTTGTACTTACAAGTGATGGAACTTTGAAATACAGAAATTGTTGGGTAGTACCTGCGTCATTAGAACTACGCCAAGAACTACTACAACGTGCTCATTGTAGTAAATACAGTATACATCCTGGAGGGAAGAAAATGTATCATGATTTACGTACACAATTTTGGTGGAAACGTATGAAACAGGATGTATTGAGCTTTGTGAAACGATGTTTGATCTGTCAACAAGTGAAAGCGGAAAGACAGAGACCAGGAGGTGAATTACATAGTTTGGAAATTCCTCAGTGGAAATGGGAACATATCACGATGGATTTTGTGACTCATTTGCCACGAACGTCTTCTGGTTGCGATGCTATTTGGGTGATTGTTGATCGACTCACCAAAGTATCTCATTTTGTGCCATATTGTATAACATTTACATATCTGAGAATGGCACAGTTGTACATTCAACATGAAGTGAGATTACATGGTATTCCAGTTTTCATTGTATCGGATAGGGATCTGAGATTTACTTCTCATTTTTGGGAAGGATTACAGACAGCGTTGGGAACTGAAGTGCGGTTGAGTACAGCATATCATCCTCAGACAGATGGACAAACAGAGCGTACGATACAGACGCTTGAGGATATGTTGCGTGCCTGTGTATTAGAGTTTGATACCTCTTGGCAAGAGTCGTTGCCATTAGTGGAATTTTCATATAACAACAGTTATCAGTCTAGTTTACAGATGGCACCATTTGAGGCTTTGTATGGGCGACGATGTAGATCCCCATTGTATTGGGATGATGTGGATCAGTCTTCCTTATATGGACCGGATATGATTCATGAAATGGAAGAGAAAGTAAAGATAATTCGATTGAAACTTAAAGCTGCTCAGGACAGACAAGCTGCTTATGCCAATAAGCGACGTAGATCACTTGAATTTCAAGTTGGTGATCATGTATTCTTGAAAATTTCACCTTTTAAAGGTGTAGTACGGTTTGGTAAGCATGGAAAATTGTCTCCACGGTATGTTGGTCCGTATGAGGTGTTACAACGTATTGGTACGTTGGCATATCGCTTGGCACTACCGCCGGCATTGAGTAGTATTCATGATGTCTTTCATGTTTCACTGTTGAGGAAATATGAACCAGATCCGAGTCATGTATTACAGCTACCTGATGTACAGTTGGATACAGATGTGTCGTATGAGGAACGACCGGTTATGATCTTGGATCGAGCTGAACGCAGGTTGCGTAATAAAGTGATTCCTATGGTTAAGGTACAGTGGGACAGACGGGGTGTCGAAGAGGCAACGTGGGAGACAGAGCATCATATGATGCAACAGTATCCGGATTTATTTTCTGGTATGTTGATATGTGATTTATACATGTTTCTTATATTCCATATCTTTTATATGTTCTTATATGAAGCATGTATTATGAGGTTTGTATATGCAATTTCGAGGACAGAATTTATTGAGTAGGTGAGAATTGTAATGCCTCGATTTACTTTATATACGTGTCACATGATTATGACGTAATTTAGAATAATTACGGTACGATGCGGACTCGAGTTCGGGTGGAACCGAGTGATGACCGAGGTACTAAAAGAATGAATTACTATGAGGTAACATAAACAAGAAACATAGGAGATATGTGAGTTGTGAACAAAGATATGTATAGTCTTGACATATGGATGATTTTATATGCAAGAAAAGGAAGAGATATGAATTGTGTAGTGGAACATGACCTTGGTGCACATTTGTATACATTTGCAAGTGCATTAGCATGTGTATTTGAGTTGCAAGTGCATTAACATGTCATGTGAATTTGAGTTAGGGGTGAAGGAGTTAATAAGAAGGGATAAGCTGATTGTCTACACATAATACACCAACTTTCACCTACAAATCTCTACAAAACCTCTTGCTTGTTCTTCTTACTCTTGCACTTTTATCTTGGCATTTTACTTGCAAGATTCATTTGAGACTAAGAGGAAGTAAGTTACTTGGTAAGGAGACTAAACTTTCATTACTTTATCATGCAATTTAGAAGTTCTTTGATTTTGTTTGAAGTTGGAAGCATGAAAGCATGTGAAGAATCATATTATGGTTCTATGCTAGTAATTGGATTCTAAAATGGTGAAAACATGTTGTTATGCTAGTAGAGAGTGCATGAACCTTGTTCTAATGTTGAATTTCTAGTTGTAGAAGAAGAGCTAGGAAGATAAGCTCAAAATCGTCATGGTTTGAAATTTCTGTTGTCGACCGATCGATCGCTCGAAGTGTACCGATCGATCGGTAAAACAGGGGAAAGTTAAGGCGGTGCATGTACCGATCGATCGCTGAAAGCGACCGATCGATCGGTGAAATGCCGTAGCATTTTAAAGAAATTCAAACAGTTAAGCGATCGATCGCTAGCTTTTTACCGATCGATCGCTAGGGTTACTTGTTTGGACCGATCGATCGCTAGGGTGACCGATCGATCGGTAGACTTAAAATGTTATATTTTTTTTAGAATTTGATTTTAATGCCTATGATAACATGATATATTATTGGCATTGTTGTAGCACCATCACAGGGGACAGGACAACGAGGCAATTAGCCAGGGACGACTGATTTATCTCGTTTGTGTCGCTTTCCAGGTACGTGTTGACGTACGGAGTATAGATATGATGTGATGATGATGTTATGGTTTTGATATCATATAATTTATGTTCGCTTGTATCATATGATTGGTAGTATCATATGCATGTACATACATGGATTTCATATGATTGGGATGGATGCCTTGATAGATATGTGTATATGCTTTGGTAAGATCAGTGCCTTGATAGATATGCCTGGTGTGGTATATGCTTTGGCTGGGATCGTTGCCACGATAGATATACTACATATGCTTTGGCTTGAGAGATATACGCCTGGTGTGGGTATATGCTCTGGCTATTATCACAGTTGAGTATGGTACTATGATATGTGCTGCTAATATGAAGATGTGATGTGGTTCCACTGACATATTGAGCTGAATAGGCATATCATAGGGGCTCGTGATAATAGGGTAATTGTTGAGACATGTCATGACATAGTGCATTTGTGGATGCATGATACAGAACATTCACGTTAGATGATTTATTGTGCTTTATCATTGATATTGATATTGTGTTTTGATATTGCACTGAGATAGTTGTTCTCTATACTCATTGTGTGAATGTTTCTGTGGGGACTCATAGACGTGGGGAGACGGGATGTGAGTCATTTTCCGCTGCGAGCTGAACCACTGCCTAGGAGTTATCTTGGATTAGGTTGTTCCTTGTACATGTGATGTATAGTAGTATGAGGTGTTTATAACCTTGTAACAACTTAACTAGTTAGAAACTCGTAATCAGTGCATGTTTTTACTTAATTCAGACTCACGTATGTATGTTAATATAATACATAAATGGATTAAGTAACGAGGACCCCACACGATGTGTCTTATGTGGAACGGCCTGTTAGAATTCTGGATCGAGCAGACCGTAGACTTCGGAACAAAGTGATACCTATGATCAAGGTTCAGTGGGATCGCAGGGGTGTCGAGGAGGCTACGTGGGAGACGGAGCGGCATATGGTGCAGCACTACCCGGAACTATTCTCTGGTATGTGATTATGTTCAGTTTCATTTTGGAGTAAGTGCATGCGATTTCGAGGACGAAATCTTATAAGTAGGGGAGTATTGTGATATCCCCGAAATAATTAATTGCAATTTGGGCATTAATTGTGTTTATAAGATTAATTATGGTGGTAATTAATTATGTGCTGGAATTATTTATCATTTGGAAATGCTTAGTCACATGATAGAGTGACCTAGGAGAGCATTTCAGGGTGCATGTTGGGAAAATTGTTATTAGCATGATTTATTTGCCATGGTTAGCAATTAATTGGAAATCATGAGTTTAATTGGTATTTTGGTGCATTTTGGATTAATGCTTTTAAAAAAATATCATGTTGGGGTGTTTTATACACCATGGGATTGTGGAATGCATTTTAATTAAACCCAACCCCTTTATACCCCAACCCCTCACCACCCATCACTTTACTTTCCCAATTTCTCCTCCAAACCCTTTCCCCTTTTCCATTTTCGTTTTTGTGCATAAGGGTGGAGAGAATCCTTCCAAAAACCTTGATTTGTGGAGTTTATTGGGAGATTTGAAGTCCCCAAGAGGTATGGATACCTCATTGTTGATTTTGTAGTGTTTTATTTAAGTTTGGTATGGTTTTGAAGGGTTTGTGAAATGGGTTTGTTGTGGGTTGGTGTTGTTTTGGTTGAGGGTTGGATTTGGGGTGTATTTTGTTGATACATTGTGTTATTATGTTGTTGGGATGTCTTTGGTTTAAGATGTTTTGGGTTATTTGGTGGTTTTGTGCCAAAAAAAATGGAGTTTGCCCGAAAATGTCGCGGCGATCGATCGATCGGTAGCAGGGCGACGATCGATCGGTAGCAAGTGCGAAGCGAGGGGTGAAATTTCTCTGCTTACCGATCGATCGGTAAAAGCGACCGATTGATCTGTGGATGGCTAGCGATCGATCGGTATCTTAGACCGATCGATCGGTAAAAGCCGTAGCTTAAAATGGAAATTATGAACAGTTACCGATCGATCGGTAAGGGTGACCGATCGATCGGTAGAGCATTTTTGCTGAAAATTATTTCCTTGGCATGATTGATGAAATTTTTGGTATTGGACTATTATTGGGTTCTAATATTGAATTGTGTGAATATGTAGAACCATCCCAGGTGGCAACTCAGCCAAGGAAGTGAAGTCCTACCACATCCTACTTTTGGAAAGGTACGTAGAGGACGTACGGGCACCCAACGGTACATGTATCTAATATACTCATTGTTTATGCATTGTGGATGCGAGTATATATGTGATTATGCATTGTGGATGCAAATACATGTTGAATTATGCATGATGATTGTATATGCATATGATGGTTATTGGTGCACATCCCATGAGTCGTGGTCATCCCTTGATGATTTTAATGCTTGCCGCTATTTGATTTGTTGCCGCCAAATGTGAAGCGAGGGGTGGGAGCGCCGCATGTCACATTTGAGCGTGGTTATCATATAGGGCGAGGAAAGAATATTTGCCGCTCAATGTGAAGCGAGGGGTGGGAGCGCCGCATGTCCATTGAAGCGATGTTATTCTATGCCGCCTATATGTAAATAAGCGAGGGGCATTAAAATACATTGTGATGGACAGACTAGGGATTGGTGATTGGTTTTTGGTATTGATGAGCTGGTGTTATGTCATGACATGTGTAGACCATTAAATAATCTATTGATTATACTCATGAGTTAAGGTACAGGGACAACCAAACTGGAAGCGTTTGAAATGCATGGGAAAACAGGAAGTGTTTTATTGTGATTTATGCATTTACGCTTTATATTCATATTGTGTTGAATATGAATGATATTATTGCTCATGTTTGGGGGTTGTCCTTGTAGGTACACTTTTGGCATGATAAGAAGGGCTAGACGGGTTGAGGCGGTGAGCTTGAGAAGAACACTTTTGGGAAAGGAAGGACATGATTACTTTTCTATAGTGTCAACTCTAGGAGTAGTGTAAAGCTATAGTGGATAACATTCATTATTTTGATTGGGAATGTAATTAATCCATTGATAGTCCTTATTTTTGGCATGTAACTCTTAAGGCTCATAGTCTCAACACGATTATTCTACTCTGATCATTTATATTAGCTCTAATTATGCCTTTAATCCGCACTTAAGGAACTAGGGTCCTTACAAAGCTCGAGCAGAGGGTGGCAGCCACACACATTGCGCTAGAAGAATCATCATGTGGTGTGCTCGTCATCCCTCGTGTCTAGGTCCGGCAGCAACGTACGCGACTACAGTTGCTACCTAAACTGCCTGTCATCGTCGTGCCTAGCGTTCCCGACACTGGGAGTAAATCAACTCAGTCATCATCAAGGATATCAAAGAAGAGGATAGATCAATATAATATTCCCATGAATCATCTATGCATCATATGACATATGCAACTCAATATGTTGACCGCTTTATTTTTAAACAAAAGATATCTCAAAGATTGGTTTGAAGCGATTCTACCGCAAGTGCACGGTTGTCAAGTTTTAGTATAGTGAAAATTAAGTACAGGTTGTCGAATCCACAGGGACTAGCGTATAAGTACCAAATAAGATAAGTAAAATTATATTTAGCCTACGATAAAAGAAGTTTGATTAACTAGATCTAAATTAACCTAAAGAATAAAGATTAAACTAGAAATAATGAAAAGAATGGTTCCGGAAATGCAAAGGTAAGTTACTCGAGAAAATTACCGAGCTCGTCGTTCAATTATGTTATCTCTAATGATTCAATGGAATTCTCAGTTTATCAACCAATTGATTTTATAGGTGAAAGGTTTTCACTATTATTCGATACACTCTCTCGAACTGTAACGAAACTAACAATAAATTAGAACAAGTCACTCTCGTGCACCTATTTACTAATTCAAAGTTGCATAAATTATCAAAACCTTATAACTCTAAATCTCTCGATTCCAAGTTCTCACATATGCGATATCATCTCTCGATCTCAATCGTGACATACATCATAAATTAATGGAGCGTGTTACAACGTTATCTCTCGATCTCGGCTGTAACCCTCAAATTCAATCAAAGCTAGCTAGACTTTGATCTACACATGCAATTAATTTATGAACAATAACAATCAATGCACTCAAGTACCAATGAATCAATATATCAAACACAACGAAATTAAAACTCAATAATATAAACTAAATTTAATTCAAATCAAATACATAAGAGTTTTATTGTCTCTCGACCTCTAAAACATCAAATGAAATTGAAAATCAAATAAATTAAAGTTCAGAAATACGATAAACGATGGATGAATCCGTGCGTTGCACCGTGATTTCTTCTCTTGTTCCTTCCTTGCACTCCGGAATAGATTGGCTTTGACTCGGACGAAGAACGGAGATTGGATCTCCTTGTTCCGGCGTTGGGCAGCGGCTTGGGCGGCTCTCCTTGACCTAAAAATCCTCTGAAATTGGTCTGATATGGTGTGTCGAAAATGAATCAAGCCTCCCGCTTAAAAGCCCTCCAAAATCACGATAAGAAAGGAAAATAAAATCTTCAGGATTTTGCGTCTCGATCGATCGGAAGGTTTTCTCGATCGATCGGCGCACTGTTCATGCCAGCTTTTGAATCTCACTGTCTCGCTCGATCGATCGAGATTTTCCACCGATCGATCGAGAATTTGAAAAAATCAGCTCCGAAGTTACTGCCTCGCTCGATCGATCGAGATTTCCACCGATCGATCGAGACTTGAAAATCTTTGATGCTCAACTCTCTGCCTGGCTCGATCGATCGAGAGTAAATCTCGATCGATCGAGATTCCGAAAATTTCATTTCCTCAATTTTTGTTCTTTCACGCCTCGATTTCGCCCGTTATCTTCATATAAGCTCATTTCTTCCACTTACGATCCATTTTCCTGAAACAAATGAATAAACACCAAAAAGCATAATATCATCCAGGAAAAAGAACGGAAAGTAGGAAGAATTTACAGTTAAAAACACTCAAAATCTAAGCCTATCAACTCCCCCAAACTTAGACTTGATCGTCCTCGAGCAAGCAATAAGCTCAAAAAGAAAAGTTAAACTCGATACTAAGCATGAATCATCTTTACAACATACGTAAAATCTCAGAAATCCTACTTACACATCAATAGAAGTCCTTCAACACTTAACAAGAAGCAATTTCTCCTAAGTTAAACAATACATCGCAACATCGGAACGTGCGTGTGTGCTATTGTCAAACATGAGTTACATACATATCTTTAAAATCAACATGTGCCATATCAACTCCTAGTCAAGATTACTTTGAATTACTCTACAAATTTACTATCCAGCACTTCTCCACTAATGTAATTATTCCCTAGACTTGGATCAACAGGACTTTAAAAGCTTTTAACGTTAGGCCTTTTGGTGTCGGCTTCAAAGAAATGGTAGGATGAATTCAAAGAAAAGAGTATAACAGAATCAGTTCAAAATCTTCTCATATAATCATTGAGCTTCTCTTCACATTTTCTAGCCTTGGCCACTTTGGGTCTTATTTAACTTTTCTTTTCAAGGCTTTTTCTCTACATCTTTTCTTTTTCTTTGCTCATTCTTTTGTTCATTTCATTTTTTTTTTCACAATGAACTTCTCAACATATAACAATTTAATGCAATGAATGAGATTCATTATACTCTCCTAGGGATGGATGAAATTGTTCTTTTAGGCTCAAACCAAGGTGGGTATAATGAGTTTGCCAAGAATGTCGAATGGGGGTCTAATCATATGCAATGCATATACCATTCTTTTTTCAATAAGGCTCAAAAGGGGACACTAAGGAATAATATATAACAGGGTAGGCTTGAAAGGCTCAAACGGTCCAAAGATCGCCTAAATCATCTCCAAGTCTAGTTCCTAATTATAAATTTCGCCTCAAAGTGCTTTCAACTAAACTGTAAAGTTATCTAAGATACTCAAGACTCATCATAGTTAACACAAGTTTTCAATTTAATCAATACATACTTCACTCAATCATGACTCAATATGTGCTCAAATTATTCCTCAGTTTTGACATGTAGTTAACAAAGGATAAATACAAACAAGTTAAGCATTTCCATGCCTCCTATCTAGATGAGGATTAATTTCATCATGTATTACCGTTGCAATTCCAACTCATCAATTCTCAAGAATAACTCAATCACTAAAAAAAAAATTTTTCTTTTTTGGTAATGCTCAAGGACGAATTAGTCTCAACATCATGCAGTCATGCTAGGAGAAGAAACAAGACAAGTAGCAATATGTGCAAAAGCAAGATATATACAAATACTCAAAAACCCCCCCAAACTTAGCATGTGAATTGCCCTCAATGAACAAGAAAAATAAATGCAAAGGCAAAGACACATACCATGACGACGATCGTCACTGATCGTCGTCCTCATCATGCTCCGGAGGGGGGACTGGGTAGTGGTGCTCCTCGACACACATGGATTCATACTGTAGCCATATGGGTAGACCATGGTGTGGGCATCTCCTCAACAACTCCTTAAAACGATCCCACGCTTCATATAAAGTCTCGGGGTCAAATTGACCAAAAGTCGTGATATCGTTCCGCATCTTCGCCGTCTTGGAAGGGGGAAAGTACTTTGACAAAAACGCCTTTGTCATCCCCTCCCATGTTGTTATAGAACCTGCAGGTAAAGAATTCAACCATGCCTTAGCTTTGTCTCGTAATGAAAAGGGGAAAAGTCTTAACCTGATGGCGTCGTCAGAGACGCCATTGTGTTTGAATGTGTCACAAATCTCCAAAAAGTTGGAGATGTGATTATTCGGATCATCAGTAGCTGCTCCCCCGAACATAACCGAGTGCTGAATCATTTGTATGATTGCCGGCTTGATCTCAAAATTGTTTGCTTGAATCGTCGGCCTCGTAATACTCGACAACGATCCATGAAATGCTGGTTGTGCAAAGTCCATCATCGATCTAGGGTGCTGTGCTTCGTTATTATCAGCCATTGCTCGAGCTTCTCGTAATCGCCTAAGTAAAGTTCTTTCTATCTCTGGATCGAAAGGCTCGAGAATGGGCTCCTCTCTTCTGAGCATGCACTAGAGAAACGGTTCCTATACAAAATAGACAAAAGGAGACAACAAAATACACAAAGTTATTCACAAAAATCAACAAAAGAAAACAAAGAAAATAAAAACAAAAACGCAATAATAAAAGAATTGGCTAAATTACAATTAACTAATCTCGTATGATATTATACAGATTAGTCCCCGGCAACGGCGCCAAAAACTTGACCGCTTTATTTTTAAACAAAAGATATCTCAAAGATTGGTTTGAAGCGATTCTACCGCAAGTGCACGGTTGTCAAGTTTTAGTATAGTGAAAATTAAGTACAGGTTGTCGAATCCACAGGGACTAACGTATAAGTACCAAATAAGATAAGTAAAATTATATTTAGCCTACGATAAAAGAAGTTTGATTAACTAGATCTAAATTAAACTAAAGAATAAAGATTAAACTAGAAATAATGAAAAGAATGGTTCCGGAAATGCAAAGGTAAGTTACTCGAGAAAATTACCGAGCTCGTCGTTCAATTATGTTATCTCTAATGATTCAATGGAATTCTCAGTTTATCAACCAATTGATTTTATAGGTGAAAGGTTTTCACTATTATTCGATACACTCTCTCGAACTGTAACGAAACTAACAATAAATTAGAACAAGTCACTCTCGTGCACCTATTTACTAATTCAAAGTTGCATAAATTATCAAAACCTTATAACTCTAAATCTCTCGATTCCAAGTTCTCACATATGCGATATCATCTCTCGATCTCAATCGTGACATACATCATAAATTAATGGAGCGTGTTACAACGTTATCTCTCGATCTCGGCTGTAACCCTCAAATTCAATCAAAGCTAGCTAGACTTTGATCTACACATGCAATTAATTTATGAACAATAACAATCAATGCACTCAAGTACCAATGAATCAATATATCAAACACAACGAAATTAAAACTCAATAATATAAACTAAATTTAATTCAAATCAAATACATAAGAGTTTTATTGTCTCTCGACCTCTAAAACATCAAATGAAATTGAAAATCAAATAAATTAAAGTTCAGAAATACGATAAACGATGGATGAATCCGTGCGTTGCACCGTGATTTCTTCTCTTGTTCCTTCCTTGCACTCCGGAATAGATTGGCTTTGACTCGGACGAAGAACGGAGATTGGATCTCCTTGTTCCGGCGTTGGGCGGCGGCTTGGGCGGCTCTCCTTGACCTAAAAATCCTCTGAAATTGGTCTGATATGGTGTGTCGAAAATGAATCAAGCCTCCCGCTTAAAAGCCCTCCAAAATCACGATAAGAAAGGAAAATAAAATCTTCAGGATTTTGCGTCTCGATCGATCGGAAGGTTTTCTCGATCGATCGGCGCACTGTTCATGCCAGCTTTTGAATCTCACTGTCTCGCTCGATCGATCGAGATTTTCCACCGATCGATCGAGAATTTGAAAAAATCAGCTCCGAAGTTACTGCCTCGCTCGATCGATCGAGATTTACACCGATCGATCGAGACTTGAAAATCTTTGATGCTCAACTCTCTGCCTGGCTCGATCGATCGAGAGTAAATCTCGATCGATCGAGATTCCGAAAATTTCATTTCCTCAATTTTTGTTCTTTCACGCCTCGATTTCGCCCGTTATCTTCATATAAGCTCATTTCTTCCACTTACGATCCATTTTCCTGAAACAAATGAATAAACACCAAAAAGCATAATATCATCCAGGAAAAAGAACGGAAAGTAGGAAGAATTTACAGTTAAAAACACTCAAAATCTAAGCCTATCATATGTCATGCAAACTCATGTGAAAGTCGATACATATCATGTAGTTCAATGTATCTCAACATGTCATATAGTCACATAAGAATCACACAATGACAATTAAATCATATAAATCAATTAATGACATGTAAAATCATACAATAGCATCATTACACGTCTTCGCCAGACGTCATGATAAAAACTCATTTCTACGTACCTCAACCAAAGCTAATCTACCGAGTACACCGAGTCAACCCCGTAATCTATTAACCTAGTCATGTAAGTTCCAAAATGACACTAAGTGTTCAAGTAGTGCATTGAATGAAATCTAACTTCTAAATATTGACCCTTATAAATTTTCAGCCTGACCCATTTTCGTAGAAAAATCACTATAATTTCATACGACATCAAAACGACTCGATTCTAGATCTCAAAGTTCGGAAACTTAAAATACTACATTTCATGTATTATGTTGTGAAGCTGGTTCCTTCATTTGAAAGGGGTTTGAATGCTAAACACGTAGCATTTTAAACTCTATTTTCCATCTTGAGCAGTGTTAGTAAAAGTGCTATAACGTTTTCGTTTCAAATCCAAATTGAGTGATTCTAGTTTAAAATTACATCCAACTTGAAACACTACAATTCCTATTTCTAGACATTTTCCGGAATTCCTAGCCAAAAAATGCTCAGGAATCCTAAGAACACATTGCATGTGTATTTTCGCCCACGCAGGGGCTCAGAATGAGCACTAATAGTATAAATTTCATAAGTTCTTCAAAATAAGTCCAAATTAAGTCCTCGTTTTTTTAAAAAAAAATTTGACGAGAATTCAAAGATCTACAGCTTTAGTTTGAAGACCAACATCAAATTCAAAGCACAATTTACCCAGAAACTCGAAAAACAGTATGCATGTGTCATGCAAGAACATGCAGAGTCTAGAATGAGCACTTAAAGTAAAATTGACATAACTTTATCATCTGAGCTCAAAATCGTATGATTCTTTTCTTTTAAACTGCATAAAATTCAAATATCTACAACTTTTGCGTTTTGCTCGAAGTCAAAATTCGAAGGTTAAAATGTCGAGAATGCAAAATACAGACTGTCAGCAACATTTTATGCTACATATTCTGCTTAGACAAATATGAACTCGAAATCTTCAAGTTTCTACATAAATTTTTGACACTAATCAAGAAATTTCAACTAAATTTAGTTTGAAAAAGATCATACCCTTGAAGTCTCAAGAATCCCATAATCAAGCCAACTCCAAGCTCCTAATCCTCCAATTCTTGAAGAATATGAAGTTTCTCCCTTCTACATTCCTAAAACTACAATTGCATGTAGGTTCTCTCACCAATTTTCTCTAATTTGGGAGGAGTATACTTCGAAATTTTGGAGAGGAATTCTGATAATTTTGGGAGAGAAAGATGATATATTTATACTTTAAAAATTTGGTAATGGGCATGACCACCTATGCTCAAAGGTTAGATTTTTTTATAATTTTCTTATGCTACAACTCCCAAGTGTCCCATGATGGTGATTCAACATGTATATTTTAAGGTGTTGGTCGAAAATTGCATACCAAATAGTATAATTTTTATGTATTTTCTCTTGATTAAAAATAGGGTGTTGTGATCCGGAACACCTTAATTCGAATTCTCAGCTTTTAATCACCCGAGTTTGCTTAAACATCGTTAATCCGGGTTAATCATAATTAATTAGCAACTGGGCCTTACAACACTTATCAACTCCCCTAAACTTAGCTCTTGATCTTCCTCGAGCAATAAAAGAATTAAACTCAATGAAGCTCACAAATGATAGGTGCCATGGATTATTTCTTGCTCACATGTTTATCTCAGGAATTTTACTCATTCAACAAACAAGAATCAATCCAAAAGTTAGACAAGAAGTGTTTTCTCCCAAATCAAGCAACATGCCTCAAACTCGAAACGTGTGTGTGTGCTATTGTCACTCCCAAGTACCATGCAATCTTCATAGATCAAATAGTGCTAAGTAACAACAGTCAAGATTGGTTGAGCATCTCATATGGTGCGTGTGTGCTATTGTCACTCCCAAGTACCATGCAATCTTCATAGATCAAATAGTGCTAATTAACAACAGTCAAGATTATGGTTGAGCATCTCATATGCCTACTTTTCAGACAACTTCTCCACTAATGATAGTCACTCCTTAGACTCGGATCAAAAGAACTTAATAAGCTTGTAATGTCAGGCATAGGTGTCGGCTACAAAGAATCGGTAGGATAAATAAAAGAAGAGAGTATATGTAAATTTGCATTCAAGCACAACTCAAACTCTTTTCCTTGTAATGTGAGGCTTTGGCTACATTCAATAGAGGACTAGACATCTATATAACATCATAACATGAAACACCAAGCTTAGTGCCATTTTCCCCTTATTTTTACTGATTTCCTCGATGCTTTTGTTATATTTTTTTTTCTTGGTACTTTTCACTTTTCTCTATAATCGCAATCATCATCTCATTCATCAAACATCTTGCAATAAGCTCCTCACCGGTATATCATTTAAATGCATTGAATGAGATTTTTATTATACTCCCTTAAGGTGAAAGTGGAAATTCATTTTAGGCTCATAGGGGTAGATATAGCTAGTTTATTAACGAATTTCGAATGGGGTCTAACCGTATGCATAGCATACACCATTATTTTACAATGAGGCTTAACGGGGACACTAGAGAATGATGTGAACTATGTAAGCTTGAAAGGATCAAACGGTCCAAAGATTGCCTAGATAATCTCCAAGTCAAGTTCGCAACTATAAAATTTCGCCTCAAAGTGTCTTCGAATAGGTTCTAGGCTAACTCTAAGATGCTCAAGACATGTCACCAAGTTCACACATATCATCACTACTCTAAATGCAATCCAAGTTCATGACTCAATGTGCTCAAAATATTCCTCATTTTCAACATGTCAACTCAACTCAAGATATTCACAAGTCTACAATCATCAAGACTCAAGCCATATGTAGAGTAAAACTAGTATAATCATGGCATAGAGTCACTACTTTAAATGCAATTGCACCATAAATGATCTTCATAGGACAATTCAAGATCAAGACTATTATAAATATTCGCAGCAGCTCAAGAAAAATAATCAACCAACGACCCACTACTCTCCCAAACTTAAATATTGCATTGTTCTCAATGTAATAAGATTGAAAATTAGGGACAACAAAATACATGTGGTGACAACCATCAGTATTCGTCACTCTCATCCTCAGCTTCTTCATCATTGGTGGGAGTGTGATCAAAATTGGAGTCAACACAAACAAATAAGATTAAAATGCAAAGCAACTAAAAAAAATCAAAATGGAGATAAAGGAAATAAATAGTTCTTAATTTATAGTCTCAAGCTGAACTTATTACCCAATTTCCTCAAAGGTTGGGGGTTTGTGGAGCACGAATCTCCAAAATTTACTGGGTAATGCCACAACCTCTCATCATTAACGACATAAGTGCCTAGAATATGACCACTTACCTTAATGGCTTTAGTAAAAGTGAATGGTCCAACCCATGAAGCCTTTCGCTTGCTTTGAAAATGCGAGGTGGTGGAGATTTATGGAATTCAACAACATCTCCCTCGTAGATCTTCCTTTTCTCCTTTTTTTTCTTGGCCCTCTTCGTCTTCTTGACATGTCCATCTTCCTTATTCTCTTTGTAATGCCTAGTTATGCATTATACATGTTATGTGGACTATATGAAATAATTATAGGATGATGTGGACTCGGGGGTTCAGGTTAAACCGAGTATAAGAGAACGTATGACTAATTGAATTATGGTAGTACATGAGGGTCATTTCATGTATGACAAAGGAAATGAGCTCATTGAAAACAAACACATAGACTTGTTGTGTTACAGGAAGTTATGTGTCTATGGTATATTTGATGCATGGTAGAACACATGGAATAAACTTGGCATGAATTATTATGCAATATAAATAGGTGGAAATCAGATTTGAAACACATAATGCACTTATTTCACCTAAAACTCTCTACATGTGCTCTCTTCAAACCCTTATCTCTCCTCTTGCATTTGAGCTTGCATTTAGCTTGGAGGTCAAGCTAGAAACTTTGATATGAAGTGAAAATCAAGCTAATTACACCATCACAGGGGACATGACAGAAAGAAGGTTAAACATTGACTCTTGATATTATATCTTTTGTACAACACTATAGGTACGTGTTGACGTACGAGTATTGATATTCCATTTATGACCATTATATGAAATAATGTTATATTATTGATTGAGATATGAGATTGTTGTGAATATCATATGTGATTGGTGCTGTGAGGCACGATGTTGTTGATGCATATAGTTGATGCCATGAGGAGTATGTCATTGTTGGCCATGTTGTATCTTCATGTTGTTGAGGCATATATTTGATGCCATGAGGAGTATGCCACGGTTGGGCATACGATATGGCTGTTATAACGTGTGAGAACGGTAATATGATATGTGCTGCTAATATGGACGTGAAGGCTGAGCCACTGACATATTAAGATGAGAGGCATATCATATCGGTTCCGTTATGACATGATGTTGAATGAGATATGTCATGACATATTTGGCCAATTGTATCATGTTGTATATTATGTTTTGGGGTATGTACAAGTGTATGTACATGAATAACCATAGAGGAGTATTTCCAATGCATGAAATACAGGAAGTTGTTTATACAATATTTATTGCATTTCATTGATGTTGGATTGTGAACATCATTTATATACTCATGTTGTGAGTGGTTGTTCTGTAGGGACTCATAGCTGGAGAAAGCCGGGATTGCGAGTCTACATTATGTTGCTAGGAGTTAAACTGGTCGAGATTGAATAAATTGTGATGTGTAAATGATATACAAGATGTGATGTATATGAACAATGTAAGCGAAAGACATAGTGAAAAATCTTGATCAGTAGTAATAGTATCTTAATCCTGATAAGTGAAGAACGTGATTTACTTAAGTGAACGTATAATTGAGGATTAAGAATGACGAGGTCCACACTCTTGCTTGTTCTCCACCTCACCCTTTGCCTCTCCTTGCACTATATCAACGGTAGAATAATTTCATCAATAATATAGCATGTGTGTGTGTGGTGGGGTTTTAAAAATATCAAAAGTAATTTGATAATCTCCTACACTGATGTTCAACTTCCCTTCTTGAACAAGAATCAGTGCCCTCCCAGTAGCAAGGAAGGGCCTCCCAAGTATCACCTGCATGTCCACGTTCTCTGGCATGTCCAATACAAGGAAATCCACAGGGAAAATGTAATCATGAACCTTCACTGGCACGTCCTTGATGATTCCTTGAGGATAAGTGATGGACTTGTCTGTCATCTACAATAAAACTCGAGTGGGCTTCAGCTCTCATATACTCAGTCTCCTGAAAATTGACAAAGGTATTATATTAACGCTTGCACCTAAATCACACATAGATTTTGAAAATGAAAAGGACCCAATACTGCAAGGTATAAAGAAAGTCCCTGGATCTTTCAACTTCGGTGGCAATTTATTTTGGACTATTGCAGAGCATTCCTCCCGTTAAGTTGATTATCTCTTGCTCTCCCAGACTCCTCTTTTTTGATAAGATCTCCTTGATGAACTTACCAAAACTTGATATTTGAAATAGAACATCAGGAAATGGTATATCAATATGTAACTTCTTGAAGACTTCAAGAAACTTTGTAAATCTAGCATCTACCTCAGCTCTATTTAATATAGCGGGAAAAGGAGGTGGAATGTGTACTGGTAGAAGACTTACCTTTGTCACTCATGTTTTCCTTTGGCTTGTCCTTGGCAGCCTCTTGCTTGATGGGGTGCTCAACCTCGGGTGCAACTCGATCACTTTCTTGTTCGTTCTCCGCATCATGCTGTGGATCAAGTTCCTTGACACTACTAGTGTGATTGCATTGGCTTGCTCATGAGTATCAGTCGGCGGTGTGGCTTGGGCTTTCCTAGCTGACGAATTCATCATTTGTCCCAGTTGAACTTGCTAATTCTTTATGGTTGCATCTTGATTTTGCATCCTTGCTTCTGTTGCACCTATGAATTTGGTCAGGAGTTCCTATATGCTAGGCTTTACATCTCCTTGAAATCCAGGAGGCGGTTGTAGTACATTCTGCTGATTGGCATTTGAAAGGTTTGGATGATTTCTCACACCCGGATGATAAGTGTTCGAGTACGGGAACTGCTGGGGCTGTTTGTTCCCTACGTAATTAACAGCTTTGTTACTTTTACAAAAGGGTTACCTATCTGGCATTCGATGCTCGGATGTGGTTCTTGGCACAGTTAATAGGTAATGGCTTGCACTTGCATCAATGGTGCACTTAAGCTGCCAATCTTCTTTGTCAGTGCTTCAATATGGGCGGTGAAAGTAGTGAAAGTGTCGATTTGGAGTAAACCTGCAATCCTCTTTGATGCGTTCCTCTCGCAGTGCCATTGGCAGCTGTTTGCTGCCATTTCTTCCAACAAGTCATAAGTCTCCTCTGGCCTTGCTGCTGCAGCATCATGGCACGATTAGAATCAAATAAACCATTATAGAACGTTTGTACATGAAGCCATTTTGGAAGCTCATGATGGGGCATCTCCTAAGCAACTCCTTGAATTGTTCACATGCCTCATATAACGTCTCTGGGTCATTCTGAGCAAAAGTAGTGATATTGTTGTGCATCCTCGCAGTCTTGAATGGGGGAATGTATTTAGTCAGAAAAGATTGCGTCATCCCATCCCAAGTCGTGATTAACCCTATAGACAAAGAATTTAACCATGCTTTAGCTTTATCTTTTAGAGAAAAAGGAAACAATCTTAACCTCATGGCGTCATCAGTAACCCATTATATTTGAAAGTATCACAAATCTCCAAGAAGTTGGAGATGTGAAAGTTGGGATCATCAGTGATCAATCCTCCAAACTGTACGGAATGCTGGATCATCTGAATAATCGCAGGCTTGATCTCAAAAGTGGTAGCCTGTATTCGTGGCTTGGTCACACTCGAATGAGGTCCTTGGAATGAAGGTTGAGTATAGTCCATGAATGAGCAAGCTTGGATATCATTGTTCTCGGTGTTTCGATCTTGTTCTGCCATTTGAATTCGAACTAGCTTTCAATTCCTATGACAAGTTCTTTTGAACTTTGAATCAAAAGGTTCGAGTATATGTCCTTCACTTCTTAGCATAAACTACGAAGTAATAATCTGTAGGAACAAAGCAAACACCAACCGAATTAACTGATAATAAAAATAAAAAGCAAGATAAAAGTAAAATAAAATAAAAACAATAAATGAATAAATTACAACTAACTAATCTTATCTAATATTACTGGACTAGTCCCCGACAAGGATTCCAAAAAGTTGATCGCACTTTTCTTTAACACAAAATATTTACCATTTCAGTTTCAATGTGCGAATTCAACGCAAGTGCACGATGTCAAGTTTTAGTATGGTAAAAGAATTAAGGATGTCGTATCCACAAGGACTATCGGTAATTACCATATTTAATTAGCTTAACCATATTTCGCTTATGAATTTATTATGAATAATTGAAAACTAAAACTTAAGAAGTAACCAAACCACAAAAGGAGAATAAAGTAAATAGTAGAGAAAAATATTGAGACTTCAGTTCACTTAGGTGATCCCCCACAATTCATCTACTAGTTATGATCGAGATTAATGCATATACGGTGACGAGTTTCCCGAGAATATCTAATACACTCTTTCGAGCTATATTAAACATAATATCAATTTGCAGTAAGTAACTCTCGTTCACTTATTTAACAAATCAATATGGCAAAAGCTTTGTGAAAACTTCTAGCCTTCGATTACTAGATATCTATAGCTATCACACATGTATTTGATGTCATCTCTCGATCTCGATCTCGATTTGAAATCCACTGTATGAGTTTTTCATTCCGTATCACAATATTATCTCTCGATCTATTGCAATACTAATATCACCCAAAGGGTAGCTAATCCCTTAAAAGCATTAAAATCATAACACAAACACAAAGATAACAAAAATTCAATCAAAAACTAGAATTGAAATAGTGGGTTCATACAAAAGATTCCATTGTCTCGATAAACTAACTTAGCCTAGAATTATAACGGAAAAAAAATGTTTTATTATATCAAACAACATAATAAACATTGAAAATTCGAATATAAACCAAAACAAAGTTCAGAGATACACATAAACGCTAGACGTTGACTCCTTGCGTTGATCCGGTGTTTCGTCTCTAGCTGCGTTGCTTGGATCTTCAATCTTGTGTATGGCGGCTCCTCCAATCGTGTAGGGTTAAAAGTCTGATTCAAAGCCCGGTTGTGGTAAAAATATGCCCTTGTATAGTAGGTGGGACGAGCCCATGAAATATAGTACCTCTTGAAAAAGGAAAGAAATTCGAGCATGATTCATAAGGCAATCAATCTCCATTTGGTAGACGAACTATCGCCTATTGCCTTCTATCTAAGGAGATATATCTCCAATTGGTAGGCGATCTATCTACTGCTGTTTCAGAAAAAAAATTTAGTTTGCTGCCCGAGACGCGATCGATCTCCAATTGCGTACGATCGATCTCTTGCTCTTTTTCTTTATTTTTTTCCCTTTTCCTTCAATGCATTGGCTTTTTATTCATTTCCACTTTTCAGTCGATATTTAGGTTTTTTCGAGCAATTTCGCATTTTCACTGGATTCCTAAATTATGCAAAAATAAATCATAAAATCGTCCAAAAATCACAGTAAAAATAGCAAGAACATGTATGAATATAAGTGCAAATATGTCACTTATCAATCAGTAGTTGAATCAGTATGTCATTTATCAATCAGTAGTTGAATCGTCATATTTATTTAGAATCTATCACTCGAGAAGATGGGTTTTTGAATAGGACCGCATGAATTTACATCGTGGAAATTTATATAGTCGACATGCGTATAACTCCACTGAAGTCTTGCAAAGAATCACTGTGCTATTTAAATTGTTTAATAGTTGCATAACTAATTGAAGCCTTGCAAAAAATCACTGTGCTATTTAAATTGTTTAATAGTTTATCTTAGGTGGACACATCAAGATGACTATTAAATCATTATTTTATTTAACACCCAGGAGAGGTAATAGAATAACATAAGATTCTTGGCTAATAAACTGAAGAACACGACATAGTGGATAGCTGAGTGAAGTCGAACCTCTAGAATCTGTTCTCATTGATTTTCTCTACATAAATATTCATCTTGTTAGTTTATTTTAATTATTTAGTTAGTTCATTTGATTGATCATCTAGATAAAGTTACGGCTATTTTAATTCAGTACTTGGTATAGACTAAATTTTCAATCCATGTGGGTTAAACATTGGTACTTTAAATTCATATACTAAAACTTGACACCATATATGATCGTTATTATTTTAAACAGTTATTTCCAGTGTAGCGATTTATGTACCGCAAGTGCACGGTGTCAAGTTTTAGTATAGATAGGAAGAATACGGATTGTCGAACCCACATAGACTAACAAGCAAGTACCAAATGAGATGCTTTTAACTATATTTAACCTACGAAATTGAATTAATAATTAAACTACTAATTAATTAAATTAACTCCTAATCCAACCAAGTCAATAAAAGTAAACGAGAAAAATCCACTAGAGAAGATTATCGAGACTTTGGCTCACCAATGCAATTCCCTACAATTCTCGATTGAATATCCAAATATTTCTAAGGTGACGAGTTTTCCTAATGCATTCGTTATACTTTGGTCCGGTTATAACAATTCTAATATTAATGTTCAGTAAACCACTCCCTTGTCCTTATTGCACAATTAATATCGAATAAAGATCTATAAAAACTACTAGCCTTCGATTTTGGTAAATCTATTGCTATCACACGTGTGCTAGATTTTACTTGGTCCGTCTCAACCTAAAACCCACGGTATAATTTATTATATCATATTGCAATATCATATGGTCAAGTCAATCACAATAAAGTAATCATTCAAGGGTGATCAATCCCCCAAAAGCATGAAGATCAATAAATTCTACGCAAAGAATTAAAGGAATTCAATCAAATAAATCATCAAATCATAGGTTCATGACAAAGGATTCGCCTAGCCTCGATAAATAAATTAGTTCAACATCGTAAATCAAAACAAATCAAAACTAATATTAAAAGACAAGAATAAACTCCCGATGTCGACTTCGTTCGTAGATCCTTGCTTCCTCTCTTGCTTCCTTCTCGATCGTCACTTGAATCGCCTTGTTGAAGGTGTTCCAAAATCCTAGGATGGTTGATGGATGGAGGTGAATGATGGTGATATGGAGGATGAGAGGATGGATGGAGGCTATTCCTAGGGTGTAAAATCTGATAAAAAGTCTCTATTTTCGTCCAAGACCTAATAAATATAGTGGTGAAGGAGTTTGGTAAGTTTTGGACACAAAATAACCAAGAAGGAAACAAAATCTCGAAATTTTTTATTTTGGCGATCGATCTTCGTCATTTGCCGATCGATCGCGGAAATATTCTGGACAAAATAACCAAATTTTTCATATCCACGATCGATCTTCGTCATTTGCCGATCGATCGCGGAAATCTGGCGATCAATCTTCGTAAGTTGCCGATCGATCGCGGATCTCAAATCTCCAATCTTGCGATTTGGTCCCTCCTTTTCCATATTTGCTCAGTTTGGTCATTTTTCAGCATTTTAAGCCCATTTCATCCACTTTTATGCATTTGGACCTAGATTCCTGAAATATACAAATATATACCAAAACGTGTAATAATTTCGAGGAATCACTACAAAAACACCTCTAATCATATATCAAATTAAGTGTAAAATCACACTTATCGGTATATTTGCGGTATGTTTTACACACATCAAGTTTTGGCGCCGTTGCCAGGGATTGATTTAATTTTCTTTATACTGATATTGTTACCAAGTAGTCTTGATTTTAACTTAGAATTTTATTTTTAGTTTTAATTTTTTTTCTTATGTTGTTTTTCTTGTGAGGTACTTGGAGATGATTCATCAACAGGTTTTCACAAGTTTTGCTCAACAACCTTACTAGTCATTCTATGCAGTTTGGGAGAGATTCAACAATTTGGCGAACATGTTCCGTTCCATGATTTTTCAAACTACGCTCTTCTGTAATTTTTCTACAATGGTTTGGATGCTGACACACAATGATGGGTATTCAACGCATCACTGGCAATTGGTAGTCACCTATTTGATAAAGATGAGGACAACATGATACACCTGTTTATCAATATGACTGATTTTGACTACCAGTGGCATTGGATCCTGTGATGCCCGGGGATTAATGGTGTTAATCCCGGAGTGGTAATAAACCTTTAATGGATTTTATTTGTGGCAATTATGAATTAATTGTGGGTTTTCGGGACTCCCGAGGATTTTAAATCCGATATTTGGAGTCATTGGATCCAAGGGATGAGATTGTATTCTCGTTGTGGTGATAACCTTGGAATTTGATTTTTTTAGTGGAATCTGGGGTCCGGGGTACTTTGTACTGGGGCTGGTGATGGAATTTGAGTTGGAGGGATAATTTTGAAAACAGATGATTTTTAATGAGTCATGATGTAGTTGTGGAAGTATTGGTATTTTTGAGCCTGAGTGCTATATATACCAAGTGGACTCGGTATTCCGTCATTATACGGAATCATTTCCCTCTCCTCTCCCTCACGCCTATTTCCCTCACCCCAAACCCTTCCCCTCTTCTTCTCTTGGCACAAATCGATGGGGGCTCGTCTTGGGAGCTCGATTTCTTGAAGAAAGGCTGGTAATCTTATTCTCATCACCTTTAGCTTCGATTTGATTATGGTTTTGTGCTATGTGGTTGAGTTATGGGTTGGTTTTGAGTTTGGGGGTTTTGGGTTAAAAATCTTAAGTGTTGATTTTGGTGTTTTTATTGAGTTTAAATTGTGTATTGGGGGTGTTGAGGAAGTTAGGGGTGTTGGTTTTGAGTTTGGGTGTCAAAAACACCATGGAAGCTCAAATTTCTCAAAAAATCGCAGGTCGCGATCGATCGCCGAGGAGGGCCGATCGATCACGACGAGCAGCTAAAATTTGGAGACGATGTGCAGTTCTGGCGATCGATCGCCAAGTCTCGGCGATCAGCGATCGATCGCGAGATCATTCTGTTTGGCCACTGGACTGTGGTGATCGATCGCGATGAAAGTGGCGATCGATCGCCACCCGAAGATTTTGTTTTTGAAATTTTTGGAAAATGTCGGGATTTTGGAATCGAGGTTTAAATGGGCCGTTTCCGGGGCAACATCTATATTCCAATGGGAATGCTATACTTTTAAAATGGATTGGTTGGAGCCAAAGTTTAATAAAATGGAATTCTCGATTGGGTTTTTGGCTATCTTTAAACTGGTAAAATGGAATATTTTGGGTATTATGCATGTTTAGCCGGGGGGCTTTTATTTTGATAATCGTCATGTATTGACGATATGTTTGGGGGTTATGAACGTGCTTTGGCACGTGGTTGCATGCTTGTGTTTAATTGTGAACTATTTATGTGTTAGCACATAGTTCATCGTGTCGTGGGACTCAGGCGAGGTCGGACTCGAACTACGGAACTATAAGGTACGTATGACGTACGAGCATAACCTATTATAATGTTGCAACTGTAAAATGCATGGTATATGGTAATTGCATTAAATGGGCATTGAAATGCATGGTATGTAGTATTTGCGATAAATGGATAGTGATATGCATGGTAAATGGTAATTGCGATAAATGGACATACATTGGGAACCATACAGTGCCGCTATTGAGCGAGCAATAATTTGGGATGTTGTCGCCGTTGAGCGACCATCGGTTATGACGCCGCTATTGTTGAGCGTGCGCGGAGTTTGGACTGCCGCTATTGTGGAGCGAGCAATGAAATAGGAACATGGAATCATTGGCTAGATATATGTGATATCTACGTTCTCTTATATAATGATTTTTACCATATTGACTATGGAACTGGCATAATAGGAATGATATTAGTTAATCTATGTGGCGATTAACTGGCTTTGGGAATTTGATGAGTTTGGTTATTTTGAGAACATGGACAATACAGGGATCCCGGATGAGGATGATGCCATCCAGGGAGTATCATTTAAATTATGGCATTTACATTCTGTAAATTATGAACTGCAATATTATGATTATTGGGTTGGTGGTATTGGTATGCTCACCCCGTGTGGGGGTTGTCTCTGTTGGGACAGGTGTTACAGGTGTGGCAGCAGCTTTGGAGTTACGCTCGGGCCGTTTATTAGAGGTACTTCCCGGATCGAGGTACCAGAGCTGGTTGAATAAGTGCATAGATCCAGAGTGGAGATCGAGTTGTGCTTGGGAGGTGCTTCCAGGATTGAAGTACCAGTAACGGTATCCGGTAGAGTGTTTTATACATCAGATACGCGCTTATTCATTGGGTGTTCTTATGTGAGTACATTTTACGTGTGTATGGAATGTATAAATGGGCTACGGCTTTTCTCTGTTCATTTATGGTTTGCATGCAATTAAATATGGAATTGCTAAATGAACTGAGAGCATGTTAGTGTATTATGAGGGTGCATGTTATACATGTAATCTTGGTTGGGGAATTTGAATATTATGTGGATCAAATGCAAGAAATTTTCTGGATAGCATATGGTGTTGTACTTGCATATGGTTTTTCCCCATGATAGTATGATTATATGCACTAATGGTATTGATTAATACACTAATAACGGGTTAAGGGCACGGGGGTCCTTACAGATCCTTTTGTGATTCTCGGTTTAGGAAAACGATACATTGGATGTTTACGATTCTTGTGAGATAAGTTTTGATTGTTGATTTTCATTGAGTATCAATTGTTTTTCTGATTTGATTGTCATAATTGTTATGCATGATTGTTGGACTGATCACCTAGCTATTGTTCATATAATTTAACGCTAAATTAGATATCCAATACGGAATCGTTTGATCCCTCTAATTTACGAAGCAACTAAGATTAATTAAATTCCGCTTGTGAGTTTGTTAAATTCTTAGGAAAAATAATTGACTAGATTAAACATAGACGCTTGGATTATGTTGTTTAGCTTCATCGATCTCACTAGTTCATATGCTATCATCGATTTAAATCTTAATCGCTTGTATTTTGATTGATTGTTTGATAAGGGTTAAACTAGAGCGCTTGGGCTACTTAACTAAACTTAAGGTGAGATAGGACTTTGATTATTGCATTAAACGCCCACAATGAATATTCATATGTAAATTGAACCATTTGTGAAGATCGATGATCAAGATAGTAAAGGCCAATTGTAAAGTTAACCGAAAATCGAGAATCGCTCTTTCCTCATAAGTTAATACATCTAGATAATTTTGCATATTAGTTTAATTTTGCATCGTAGTATTATTACTTTGATTTCAAAAACCCCTTTTTATTTTTGTTTGCATAAGTTAACACAAAGATATAACCTTCCTCGTGGGATCGATCCATACTCACGCTATTACATTCATTATTGTTATTAACTTGAGAGGGTTAATTTGGGCGTACGCGATAAACGTTGCCAACCACGTAACTCGTCTTGAATGCACAGTATCGATTCATGAATACGTCGTGAACTAAACCAACCGTGAGGACATCGACCTCGCACCAAACTCTGGAACGGAGATATCCTCCCAAACCATCACAATCTTTAAAAGATCATACCTCGATGTTACTAACCAAAAGCAGTAGATTAACCTTAACAGCTCTCCACTCGAATCATTCATGATTTTAATATAGATATCACCTTTTATGACATCTCTACAACTTGATCTATGATGCCAAATACACATCGCTACGAAGGAAATCACCATTATACAACAATATACTCACACTAAACTCGGTTTCTGTTCTCAAATTCCATCACAATTAATGGAATCTTACTCATCAAGGAATAGTTGCACAATTTGCATCTCGAATCCGGTAACCCACGGCCACAGATCAACACAAAACACATTTTCACATATGTCAACATCATTGTGTTCCAAGAAATCACATCTTGGCCCCAACACATTGTCGAAAGCTCCACAAAGTCTCAAGATTCCATTGAGAACATGCAAGAAAATCCATTGCATTCTCATAACATGTGTCGTCAACGACACCAAACGAATCGAATCCTGGTTATCTTGTCTATCCTTAGAATTAACAATTCTAATACA
The DNA here is from genome assembly GCA_907163345.1 of Haberlea rhodopensis. Taxonomy (NCBI): domain Eukaryota; kingdom Viridiplantae; phylum Streptophyta; class Magnoliopsida; order Lamiales; family Gesneriaceae; genus Haberlea; species Haberlea rhodopensis. The sequence goes on along the minus strand of CAJQUN010000737.1, from coordinate 127,631 downwards.
ATGATAACTATCAAATTAACTAACAACAAACTTTCTTACCCCGAAATACGACAACCTCTCCTCAGAAGAGAGTCAAAGAAAACCTCACAATTATTCTTCAGAATAAATCTTCCAATTGAGATTACCAATCTCAAGGATACTACAATATCTTTCCAGAAATTCATCAATCTAGACACGCTAATTTGTTACTTAACAAGCATAACAATGATGGCCTACGTATATATGTATCGATATATATGTATGAACGCCAACTATACCACATGCATACTCAAGGCACTCGGCATGGGTATCTCCAATCATACTCACAAGCCTCAAACACATCTGTCAACCACTAAGTTATTCTCACACCATATAGAATAATGATTGACGAGTTAACGACTAATGGCGTGAATTCAACACCGACACCAAGCGCACCGACTCATCGAATCTTTCAAACATTCCCAACAGGTATATCAATACATCCTTCCTGACAAGGAAGGTGTCATGTACCCATGGCTCTCCAAACTCGAACCATCGTTCGAACAATCTAGATACATTTATAATGAAATGTATCCCTGAACCAATAAATGCATAACTAATTTCAGATAGTGCGTCCCGTATACACGACGTATACAAACTCCAACGATGCTCCATACTAACATCATAGTACTCAAACATTCTCGAGCATATCTCTAGGGACGTCTCCTCTTACGTCTCACAATTAACTCAAGCAATTACTATGTCCATCACCAATAATGCTTACCACGGACCACAAATCGACCCGCAATCGATACTAACCGTCTACACGACGTCAATACTCCAAATCTCTCTAAGAGATACAATCGATATAGTAGTGTTACCACACTAACTATATTTCACAACTCATGTTACTGTTTACCATTGCGTTCTCAATGCAAGAATACTCAAAAAGAGAATAATAACTTGTTGACACTCACGTTGGTACTCCCAACAAAACCGAACTATCACAACACAAGTTCCTATCTCTTATCTCAACTCAAAAGCATTATAATGACTACTCGAGTCTACTATAACCTCTCATCGTATCATCATATGATTCACCATACTCGGTTCTGACAAGCAGTGTAGTGGCTACAGTAAGCTTACTATATTACTGCACCAATAAATCATCATACATGGCTAGCAAATCGCAGCCTCCTTAGGTTTATACCGTATTATTCATGTAGTACGACCACCTCACAATTCACAAATCACATCTTGAATTTCTTATCGTCGTACATAGAGATAGTAGGTCATCATCTAACATTTCTCTAATACCGATACACAAGGGGCATTCCAATGTCCTCACTCAATCACATCTCAATCCTAACCCATTAGGATTTATCTTTCCTTTCTCATGTGTGTGTGATCATATCCATCATACACCACATCGATATATGTATGTAGGTCCCTCGACAACGACATACGCTACAAGTTGCTTGGCCATAGCCAACTCAACGAGTATACCCAATGGTACCACTACTCGTAACATATTTACCTCAATACATGATGCAGTACACTTATCTGTACGGCACAACCATTTATCCATTGAGCAAACCTGCTCGGCATAATGGTCTCGTGTCAACCTATGACATACACACCATCTTGCGCCAACCAGTGGCACTCAAATCATATAACACACATCTACATATGTATTATTCATCGCAAAGGTGGCGCAAGTCAATCCTCGCCCGTAATCCCGGATTATCATAAAATACCTCGTCAACCTGTGAATGTACAAGTCAACCCGTGGCATTCGTAATATCCTCGTCAACAGGTGATGTTACATGTCAACACGTGACATTCACAAGATCCTCATCAATCCGTGACGGTACACGTCAACATATGACATTCACAATATCTTCGTCAACCCGTGACTATACCACAACACAATGGTCAACACCATCTGAAATCAACACGTCATCAATATACATTGCTAACATAATAACAGTATAATATCCATCGCTAACTTAATAACGGTACGTTAATACTCATTGCTAACACAATAGTAATATAACAATAATCATTACACTATGGTGGTACGTTTTTATTCATCGCCCAACGGTGGTACACAATCGTCATCGCCCAACTTCGGTACATAATCAATACTCATCGCCCAATGGCGGAACAACCCATCTTACGTATACGGCGGCATAACATCATCGCTATGTATACGATGCCATAATCCATCACTACACATACATCGGCATAACATCATCGCTACGTATACCGCGGCATAATCCATCGCTACGTATACGACGACATAACATCATCGCTACATATACTGCGGCATAATCCATCGCTACGTATACAACGGCATAACATCATTGCTACGTATACAGTGGCATAACCCATCGCTACATATACGACGGCATAACATCATCGCTATGTATACATTGGCATAACATCATCGCTACATATACCGCGGCATAATCCATTGCTATGTATACAACGACATAACATCATCGCTATGTATACAACGACATAATCCATCGCTATGTATACCTCGGCATAATATCATCGCTATGTATACAACGGCATAATAATATCCCTTGCTTCAAGTTATCGGTGACTCAATGATATCCCTCGCTTCAACATATCAGTGTCTCGAGCTACGATACGACAGCGGCAAATACCCTGATTCAGCGCGCGATAAGATAGAGGCAAATATTATGTACATTAGCGGCTCAATAATATCCATCACGTCTAATTATCAGCAGCTCAATGATATCCCTCGCTTTGACATATCAGTGACCCACGCTACGATATAACATCAGCAAATATCCTGATCCATCATTCGATAAGACAACGACAAATATTCTGACCCATCACTGCTCAGTATATAAGCATTATTGCAATGACCTCAATATACACAAATCAACATATCATCTCACAATCTCCACAATTCCTACTACGTTATATCAGTGGCTCAATGATATCTCTCGCTTTGACATATCAGCATCTCGTGCTATGATATGACAGTGACAAATATCCTGATTCAACGCTAATTGATATAACCGTAGTAGCACAATAAGCGTAGTATACTTGTACGCACAATGACTATATCAAGTATTCATGCATCAGGATAACAAATCAATCTCAATGCATACGTATACATCCATACATACTTGTATTCTCATAATCATAAAGTAATCATACCGATCATTACATCGTCTGTTTTTACATAGCACCAACACGACATTGTCCACCATTTCCTGCCCTTAGACAACACATCTCATTCCTTATTTTCTGATTCTTCCGGCCTATTGCATTCCTCAACAATACCACCCTCGGTGCGTATGTTCATTGGCATCGCCGTTCATTGCTCAATATCACGTTCATCGCATTCCATACGATCCTTCAACCACAATGGTTAGCAATAACATTTCATTTATGATCTCATATCATAGTATGCACATAAGCAGAATTATTGTGTCACACAAACACCAACTACAATCATGCATAAACTATGTGTTATTCATTTCTATCAACACATCCCTTTGCCCTCAACATCCCAAAAGAGCAAACAACTACTATGATGCCACCAATATAGAGACCCCACATCAATCCCGCTATTAGTGTATTATCACATATATTAGTGCATACTTTCATCGCATTAGGGAATTCTCGTGCATGCTTTAATAGCAATGTCACGATGACTATAAATTTTTTTTTGACATTAATCCTTGTAACATTCAATTCTCAACATAGTTCAACTAGCATAAACATACACCTCATAGTGCACTGCCACATTCTCAATTCATTATGCAATTCCTTTAATTAAATTGCATGTAACCATAATGAAAAGAGAAATCTCGCAACCATTATACATGTCATATACACTTATTCAAAATGCTGACACACGAGCTCTTAATAAATGAATATACCATCAATGTTATCAATATCGACGTTGATACCTCAGTCCGGGGAGCATTCCCAATCAACAGCTCGAACTCATTTCCTGAGCCACATGTTCTACCTGTGTACGGGTGATTAATTTAGGTAATCAAAGAATTATTTACTGTATTACGTGGACTCGGTTTAGCGATGAACCGGGTGTGGTTAAATACATGAAATTACAAGATCATATGATTTGAGGGTTCAAGAATCCAATTTGCTAGTTGCAAGGAAATATTAGCATGTATTAATAAAGAATTGTATAAAGGAATACTTTACCAAGCAAAAACACATACATGCACACTTTTGCACACACAATCTCTACACACCTTTAAACCCTTATCCTCCCCTCTTTCTTCTAAACTTTTTGGTGAACTTTGGAAGTTTCAATCTTGCTTCAAAGCTTGGAATTACTGCATAAAAGGTAAGTTAAAGGTGGAGGAAGAACATTTGGTTATGGTTGTATATTTGTAAAATTATTACTTGTTATGAACTTGTTTATAAATGTTTAGATATGTTTTGTTAAGTTCCAAGTGAGTTTGTAGTTGTTGATGGGAATTTATGTAGCAAAATCACCATTTTTGGCTGAAACAGGGTGGCGATCGATCGCTAACAAGGAGCGATCGATCGCGCCTCTACATGTTATATTGGGCGATGATGAATAGTACTAGCGATCAATCGCTAAAAGAGAGCGATCGATCGGTAGGACGTGCGATCGATCGCTGAGATCGATCGCTTGACTCCAATAGCTTTCTCATATTTTGTAAAGCTCGCGATCGATCGCGAGCCTTAGAGCGATCGATCGTGAGGCTTGAAAAACTATTATTTCAATATAATTTTGAGATGAGATCTCCTATGGCTACTAATATTGAATTGTTGGACATGTGTAGAGCCTCCACAAGGTGCGGAACAAAGGAGGGGATAACCTTACCTTCCCTCGTTTATTTTGACAAGCAAGGTACGTGGAGACGTACGAGTATTTCAATAGAATGATGTACATGTGTATGCATTGTTGTGCGAATTATACATGACTTAATTGGTATCTTTCCGCTGTCTTATCGTAGGGATGAAAACATACCGTTGTCACATCGAAGAGATGATATTGCCGCTGTCATGTCGAAGCAATGAGTATTATGCCGCAGATAATTCGATGCGATGCGTGCCATAAATATTGGGTTACACCGAAAAGAGAATTGTTGTATTCGTATAAATGTCATGACATTCAGGATAGACTTTAGAATTGTGTTAATGATGTATCTTTCTAACAATATGGAAATTAATTATATGAAGAGGAACCATCCAAGAGAATATTCCAATCATTGGACACATGAAGTATCTTTGCAATTTACATAATGTTTAACGATTGCCTTCATTTGATTAATGCTTGAGGATGTTGTATATATACTCATGGTTTTGGGGTTGTTTCTGTAGGGGCTTGTGGCAAGGAGGGACACTAACGAGAACCATTTTGAGAAAATCAGACATAGAACCAAATCAACTAGGGACGTCAGTACACGATGAACGTAAAAGAGCTAAAATGGCATGATAGAGTCTAAACATCATAACTATTTTACTTTTGATTAATGCAATTTTTGTAACCGGAAACGGGTTAATATTAACAACACCATGTAATTGATTTGAATTCTATTAATATGCTTTCTTTGGTTATTTCCCATTACCATTTGAGTCTGTTAATTAGACTCTTGACGGCGAGGCCTTACATTAGTAGTATCCGAGCACATGTTAATCATCTGGGACGAGTGAAGGGTAGTGGATGAACCAAAGGACTATTCACTTGCGCATGATTAAATGTTATGTTCGATTTTAGTGCCTAGTCAGATGACTAATGTGAATTACTATATGTGAATCTGTTATTGTGTGTTATTGTTAACCCTTGTGTTGCAGTATGTCAGCTAGAGAAGTTGAGAACTGCCAAGAGGATGTAGGGGATGCGATGAGCTTCAATGCTAGTGCTAGTATTAGACAAACAGCCCATCTGCAACCATCAATCGGAGGTCAGGTACCTGTTGTGCAACCATTACTACCAGGGGAACTTGGTTTGACTCAATTTCAAATTTCCACCCACCTCGTTTCGAAGGGACCGAATCAGGAGAACAAGCCGAAGAATGGTTAGAAAGGGTGGAACAAATTCTCGTGGCGGCACATTGTGCCCAGACTGCATGGTTAAGGCTAGCATAATTTCAATTGGCTAAGAAAGTGTTCATGTGGTGGAAATCAACAATCACGGAGATGAAAGCCCAAGGACATACTACTGACTGGGAACTATTCCAGACTAGATTCTTAAAACCCTATTTCTCAGCGACTGCAAGGCAGATTAAGGAGTATGACTTTGCCAATCTGAAGCAGGGGACAATGTTAGTAGCATATTATGCCCTCTAGTATTCTTCATTACTGAGGTACGTGCCACACATTGTCGCTAGCAGCCATGCAAAAATGAGGCACTTCATCAAGGGTTTAAGGCCGGAATTATTCGACCAGGTCATTTCCAATTACCTAAATAATTTTGATGATGCATTGACAAGGGCCGAACTAGCAGAGTTAGGAGCTGGCGTTTATAAGGATTCAATACAGCCTCAGAGATCAACTCCCGATCATTTGAAACCCCGGGGTACAACTTTAAGCCACGAGGAGCTCCATCAACCCCTCGATTCAATAATCGACGATTTGATTTTCGTCACTCGGGGGATCGTAAGGGTAATTTTCTACAGAATATGAATCTTTCACAGACGAGTGGAATCGGGGAAATTAAATGCTTCAAGTGTGGAGGACCACATCTAAAGAGAGACGGGTCAACGTGTTACGAATGTGGTATTGAAGGCCACATGGTACGATACTGTCCGAACCGAAAAGGGCAACAAAGATTTGGTGGTAATTTTGGCGGGTCTTTTGCTAGGACAGTACAACAGAGTTTGTGATTCGTACCTCGACCATTTGGAGGACAACCAACTGGGCCACCTCAAGGTCAAGTTTATGCATTGACCAGAGAACAGGCCGAGTGTGATATCCCCAAAATAATTATATGCATTTGGGCATTAATTATGTTTATGTGATTATTTATGGTGTTAATTAATTTGATGAGGGAATTAATTAATATGAGAAATGCTTAGTCACATGGGGGTGTGACCTGGTAATGCAGACCGGGGTGCATGTTATGCATGTTGGGAAATTTGGGTGTTAACATGGTTTAATTGTGATGTTTAATAATTATTTGGTAAATCATGTATTTAATTGAGGTTTTGGTGCATTGTTGGGAAATGCTTTTAAAATATCATGTTGGGATATTTATACATCATGCTAATTATTGGGGTACATGATTATTTAACCCCTTTTAACCATTACCCTTCTTTTCTTTTCCCATCACTCCTTATCATATTCCCAAACCTATCCCCAAAACCCACTTTTGGTTTGAAACAAGGAAGAGGAGGAGGGATCTTTGCAAAATCTTGGTTGCTTGAGTTCTTGGTGAGATTTGAGGCCTAGAAGTGGTATGAACTCCTTCTTGTTTGGTTTTGTATGTGTTGGGTTTGAAATGGGTTGGTATTGGGGATTTGAAAATGGTTTATTTTTGGGTATGTGTTATTTTTGGTTGGGTGTTGGATTTTTGGTTGTATTAAGGTGTATATTGAAGTTTTATGGTGTTTTTATATTGTTGGTTTAATGGTATTTGAGTTGGTTTGGATTGGGGAAGAAGAAATGTGAATAGTGGCCAAAGATCGCGTGTGCAGGTTTCCGCGATCGATCGGGACATTCTCCCGATCGATTGCGAGCACCAGGGGAGGCGACAGAAAGCTTCTGCGATCGATCGCGAGTTTGGCACGATCGATCGGCACAAACTCGGCGATCGATCGCGGATTGGAAAATTTTGTTGGCTTTGGTAGTGTGATCTCGCGATCGATCGGGGCTTTATGGCGATCGAGGGATTTTTGGTATTGGACTATTATTGGCTACTAATATTGGTTTGTGTGAATGTGTAGAACCATCCCACGTGGCAACACAGCCAAGGAGATAAAGTCCTTCGACATCTCCATTTTGGAACTAAGGTATGTAGTGATACGTGCATCGTACAGTAAAACGTATTTTATGATTGAATTGGTTCTGCATTATGGTTACATACATGGTCTTGGTTATGCATCATGGTTGCATACATGGGATGGATATGCATTATGGTTGCATGTGTATATTGGATGCATTGGTACATGTGATTGTGAGTCGATGTTATATTCCAGTGATGAAGAATACTTGCCGCCTTCATGTCAAAGCGATGATAGAATACTTGCCGCTGTCATATTATAGTGATGAAGAATATTTGCAGCAAATATGTCGAAGCGAAGGATAATTCCGCTGTCATATTACTATTGCGAGGGATATTATGCCGCTAATATGTCAAAGCGAGGTGTATTAATGCCGTTGTCATGTAAACGCGAGGGGTACCACTGATATAATAAGACTGGGAATGGCTATTGGTATACATGGAATGGATGCATGTCATGACATATATTATTGGTATTATAATCCATTGATTATGATTGTGGTATATGGACAACCAAATGGAGCATTTAAATGTATTAAATACAGGAAGTGATTCGTATTTACGGTTTATGCACTTTTACATTACAATCATATTATTGTGAATATGGTTTGTTACATGCTCATGGTTTTGAGGTTGTTCCTGTAGGTATTTTTGGCGGAAGGGCTAAGGCGAGTTGATGCGGTGAGCTTGTGAGGAGTGCTTTTGGTATAGCGGGCATAATTCTTTTGTATAGTTTCTACTCTAGGAGTAGTGTAAAGCTATAGGATTAACATTCAATTGATTGGAATGTAACTAATCCTTCTTGAAACTTTATTTTGGCACTGTAATCTTAACAGCTCAACGCATCAACACGAACTTTATACTCTATTAGATGTATGTTAGCTCTATTTACGCCTTTAATCCGCACTTAAGGAACTTGGGTCCTTACATTAGTGGTATCAGAGCAGTGGTTAGAGAACCCAGGAATGAGTGAAGGGTAGCCTTAGCAAATGGTTGGCTAGATGGTTATATTTGGGCATGTTTATGCATGTGGTGCATATTGGTGTATAAAATTGTTACACTAACATGCTTATTATCATTTATGTTATCTAACGGTGTAGCATATGTATTGTTTTGGAATTGTTGTTAACCCTTGTGTTACAACATGTCGGCCATAAACTTGGGGAACCTCAATGAAGAGGTAGGTGATGTGGGAAGTGTGAATGCAAGCATTGCTCAGACGAATCCTTTACCTCCACCGGCTATGGGAGTGGAACCGGTGGCACAGTTGTTATTGCCTGGGGAGCTTGGTCTGACTCAGTTTCTGACTTTTCATCCGCCCAGATTTGAGGGGACAGAGACAGGGGAAGAAGCTGAGGAGTGGCTAGAAAGACTGGAACAGATATTTGTGTATGCGCCTTGTGCTAGGACGGCATGGTTGAGGCTGGCAGAGTTCCAACTAGCAAAGAATTCTTCCATGTGGTGGAAGACGACAGTGATGGAGTTGAGGGCTCAGGGTATGTTTATTGACTGGACTCTATTCAGGACCCGTTTTCTGAACCGGTACTTTTCTGCTGCGGCTAGGCAAACGAAGGAGGATGAATTCACGAACCTGAAGCAAGGAAGCATGACTGTCTCGGACTATGCCATGCATTACTCATCTCTATTGAGGTATGTCCCTCATATCGTTACAAATGGGCATGCAAAAATGAGGAATTTCTTGAAGGGATTGCAGTCGGAGCTGTTTGACCGGGTTATTTCCAACAACCCAACGTCTTTTGATGATGCTCTTACTAGAGCAGAACTGGCAGAGATCGGAGTGGGTGCTTATACTGATGCCATACCCCCACAAGTTCCATCTCAAAGATCTTCATCTGATAATCTGAATCCTCAGGGAGGATCTTTTAAGTCACGTGGGACTTCTTTCTCTTCCCGATTTAGTGGGAAGCGGCCGGATAGCCAGAAGCAAGGAGATCGGAGGGGTGGTGCATCCACCTTTGAAGGACCAACTCAAGCAAGTAGAGTTGGAGAAGTTAAGTGTCACTTCTGCGGAGGGCCGCATTTGATGCACGATTGTTCTGCATGCTATAGATGTGGCAAGCCGGGCCACATTGCTCGGCGTTGTCCCAATCGTGAAGGACAAATGGACCTTAGAGAAGGTAGAGGAAGGTTTTCTAGCGGGACAGTGCAGCAGAGGAAACCGATGATACCTCGACAGGTGGGAGGTCAGGCGATGGGGCCACCTCAAGGACAGGTTTATGCACTGACTAGGGAGCAGACCGATGCAGCTCCAGAGGAGGTGATAGCTGGTACGTGCCTTTTATTTACATATTCCGCCTTTATTTTGATAGAAACAGGTGCTTCACACTACATTGTGTCTGCGGACTTTGTGGAGAGACATCATATGTGCACGTCTCCATTACCACGTCTCTTTTGGTCTCGACACCCACCGGAAGAAATGTTGTTGCTGATCAGTTTCTTGCGGACTGCCTCATTTATTTTGAGGGCAATGAATTGAAGGCAGATTTGATTGTGTTGGATATGTCAGACTTCGATTGCATTGTGGGCATCGACATACTGAACAGATATCAGGCAGTAGTGGGTTGTCGGCAGAGGACGGTTCCGTTCAGGTCTGATATGGGGATTCAGTGGACTTTCTATGGGAACGGTTCTCGTGCAAAGATTCCGTTGATATCGGCAATCAAGATGTCCCATTTATTGGAGCGTGGACACACGGGCTATCTTATCTATGACGTGGACACGACGGAAAAGAATAAAGAGTTGAGGGTAGAGGATGTACCCGTGCTAGCAGAATTTGCTAACGTGTTTCCGGAGGAAATCCCAGGATTACCACCGACTAGAGAAGTCGAGTTTGGGATTAAGTTATTACCGGGGACATCCGCTATTTCTCTTGCCCCTTACAGGATGGCACCGACGGAGTTAAGGGAATTGAAGGAATAGTTCAAGGAACTCCTTAACAAAGGATATATACGCCCTAGCGTCGCCTTGGGGCGCACCGGTTCTATTCGTTAAGAAGAAGGATGGTTCGATGCGTCTTTGCATCGATTATCGGCAATTGAATAAGGCCATGGTAAAGAACAAGTATCCTCTCCCAAGGATTGACAATTTATTTGATCAGTTGCAGGGTACTAAGCTGTATAGCAAGATTGACTTGAGGTCAGGTTACCATCAGATTCGGGTCAGAGAGGAGGATGTACAGAAGATAGCAATTCAGACTCGGTATGGGCACTACGAGTTCCTAGTTATGCCGTTCGGTGTGACGAACGGCCCGACTGTCTTTATGAGTTTGATGAATCGGGTGTTCCAACCATATCTTGACCGATTCGTCATAGTATTTATTGACGACATACTTATCTACTCTCGGAGTGAGGAGGAGCACGTGAGACACTTATGGACGGTGCTCCAGATCCTCAAAGATAATCAGTTATTTGCCAAGCTCAGCAAGTGTGAGTTCTGGTTGAGCAGTGTGGTGTTTCTGGGGCATGGTATTTCTATCAGTGGGATATCGGTAAACCCCAGGAAGGTAGAGGCTGTGATGGAGTGGTCTGCACCCACTTCTGTGCCCGAAATACGGAGTTTCCTTGGTTTGGCCGGATATTATCTACGCTTCCTCGAGGGATTTTCAAAAATTCCTAAGCCACTGACTCAGTTGACTCAAAAGGGAATACCGTTCTATTGACCTGAGGCTTGTGAGCAAAGCTTCCAAGAGATGAAGCATCGGTTGACGACGACGCCTGGATTAGTGATTCCCACGGAGAACAAGAGGTTTGTTCTATACACTGATGCATCACTACAAGGCTTGGGATGTGTTTTAATGCAAGATTAGAATGTGGTAGCTTATGCATCGAGACAATTGAAGCCGCATGAGACTAGATATCCAGTCCATGACTTGGAGTTGGCGGCTATCATATTTGCCTTGAAGATTTGGAGGCATTACTTGTATGGTACGTCGTTTACCATTTATAATGATCATAAGAGCCTGCAGTTCTTGTTTACTCAGGCGGAATTGAATATGCGACAGAGGAGATGGCTGGATTTACTCAAGGACTATGACTGTGAGATAGAGTACCATCCTGGAAAAGCAAACTTGACAGCAGACGCCTTGAGTCGAAAGGTGAAGAGTACTGTCGAGGACGCCATGTATTTATCGGCTATGATGACTTCTTACTGCCATCTGGGCTATGATTTTGATGTGGATGCATCGCCGGTACAGGTATCGACTTTATGGCAGAGCCAGACATTTATGAGAATAACAGGAGAGCCCAGAAAACAGATAATGAGGTTCAGAGATGGTCATCATTGGTACTTCAGGGACAGCCATCAAAATTCAGAGTGGCTGAGGATGGTTCTTTGAGGCTCGGTAACCGTTGGGTAGTCCCGGGTACGCCGGAGTTGCGTAGAGGGATATTACAGCGGGCTCATAGCAGCCGATTTAGTGTCCACCCAGGCGGGAGGAAAGTGTATAAGGATCTTTGTGATCAATTTTGGTGGAAATGGATGAAGCGTGATGTGATCGCTTTTGTCAAGAGGTGTTTAATTTGTCAGCAGGTTAAGGCAGAGAGACAGAGACCTGGTGGCAAGCTAAGGAGCTTAGAGATACCGGAATGGAAGTGGGAGCACATATATATGGACTTTGTGATCCACTTGCCGAGGACTACTTCTGGTTGTAATGCCATTTGGGTGATCATTGGTAGGCTCACCAAGGTAGCTCACTTCATTCCCTACAGTATGAAATACACATACTTGAGGATGGCTCAACTGTATGTCCGGGATATAGTGAGACTACACGGGATTCCAGTGTCTATTGTATCTGACAGTATTTGATTGTATTGTGGGAATATATATATTATACAGACACCAGGCTGTTGTTGATTGTCGTCAGCGGATAGTTCATTTTTCAGTCTATGCAAGGAAATCAGTGGACATTTTATGGGCACGGTTCTCAATCTCAAATTCCGTTAATATCTTCTATCAGAATGTCACGATTGTTGGATTGGGGAAATACCGGTATTTAATGTATGCCATTGATACGACGGAGAGGAAAGAAGATTTGAACATAAAGGACATACCCGTAGTTGCTGAGTTTACATATGTATTCCCAGAAGAAATCCCCAACTTTCCACCAGTACGTGAAGTTGAATTCGGAATCGAGTTATTGCCCGGAGCGTCACCTATATCCCGTGCACCTTATAGGATGACATCAGCAGAATTGAGAGAGTTGAAAGTTCAGTTGCAAGACCTACTCGACAAGGGTTACATACGTCCTAGTGTGTCACCTTGGGGAGCACCGATTTTATTCGTGAAAAAGAAAGATGGCTCGATGCGGCTATGCATAGATTATAGACGACTGGACAAGGTGACAATTAAGAATAAGTATCCCCTTCCGCACATTGACGACTTGTTTGATCAATTACAAGGAAGCACTATCTATTCGAAGATAGATTTGAGATCCGGGTATCACCAGATTCAAGTTAGGAAAGATGACATTCAGAAGATGGCATTTCGAACTCGTTATGGACACTATGAGTTCTTGGTTATGCCGTTTGGAGTGACAAACGACCCAGCCATCTTTATGAGCTTAATAAACCGGGTATTTCAGGCGTATCTTGATCAGTTCGTAATCGTGTTTATTGATGACATTTTGATATATTCTAGAAGTGATGGAGATCATGTTAAGCACTTACGTATTGTGCTTCAAGTCCTTCGAGATAACCAATTATATGTTAAATTCAATAAGTGTGAATTTTGGTTGAGCAAGGTGGTGTTTCTGGGTCATGTGATTTCCGAGAATGACATATCAGTTGACCCAAAGAAAGTTGAAACAATATTGAAATGGTCTGCACCTACTTCAGTACCAAAATTCGGAGTTTTCTGGGGTTGGCAGGTTATTATAGACGTTTTATTGAAGGCTTCTCTAAGATTGCTAAACCATTGACGACATTGACACATCAGAGAGTACCTTTCTTCTGGTCTGAAACTTGTGAGCAGGGCTTCCAGGAATTGAATCAACGTTTGACGACCGCTCCAGTACTAGTAATTCCTACAGGGAATGAGAGATTGAAGTTTTTACTGATGCGTCTCTTCAAGGCTTGGGTTGTGTGTTAATGCAGGACCGGCATGTTGTGGCAGTTGCCTCGAGGCAACTGAAACCTCACAAGACGAGGTATCCAGTACACTACTTAGAATTGGCAGCCATTATCTATGCATTGAAACTATGGCGGCACTATCTTTACGGTACTTCTTTCACCATTTTTACTGATCATAAAAGTTTGAAATTTCTGTTTACTAAAGTTGAATTAAATATGAGGCAAATGAGATGGATGGATTTGTTAAAAGATTATGACTGCGAGCTTGAGTACCATCCAGGTCGAGCAAATTTGACAGGTGATGCCTTAAGTCGTAAAGTAAGACACGCCGCTGAAGAGGTAAGCCTTTTGTCTGCCTTGTTAACATCCTGTTGTCATTTGGGTCATGATTTCGACCTATCAGTGTCACCTGTTTGAGTATCGACACTATTAGCAGAACCAGATATCTTCGAGAGACTCAGAAAGGCGCAGAGAATAGATATTGAGATTCAAAATTGGGTAGCTTCGATCTCCCAAGGACGACCATCCGAGATGAGAGTGGCAGAGGATGGCAGTTTGAGATTGGGTGAACATTGGGTAGTTCCTGCTACTTCTAGACTACGCCAGGAATTGTTACAGAAAGCCCATTGCAGCAAGTTCAGTATTCATAATGGAGGCAAGAAACGTTTAAGGACTTACGTCCTCATTATTGGTGGAGGCGAATGAAATGGGATGTTTTGGAATTCGTAAAAAAGATGCCTGATTTGTCAGCAAGTCAAAGCAGAGAGACAAATGTCAGGTGGAGAGCTAAAGAGTTTAGAAGTGCCAACTTGGAACTGAGAACACATATCTATGGATTTTGTGACACACTTACCAAGGACTCCATCGGGTCACGATGCTATCTGGGTTGTGGTGGATAGACCGACAAAAACTGCACACTTCATACCTTATAGCATGAACTACACTTTCTTGAGAATGGCTCAACGTTATATACGATAGGTAGTACGGTTGCATGGCATTCCAGTCGCCATTGTTTCTGATAGGGATCCTAGATTCACTTCTCATTTCTAGGAGGGTTTGCAGTCAGCTTCGGGAACAGAGATAAGATTGAGTACTGCATACCATCCACAGACATATGGCCAGACTGAGCGTACCATAAAGACGTTGGAAGATATGTTACGTGCTTATGTGATGGAATTTGATAATTCTTGGCAAGACTCCATACCGCTAGTAGAATTCTCGTACAATAACAGTTATCAGAAGAGTATTCAGATGGCACCTTTTGAAGCATTATATGGTTGTCGTTGCAGGTCTCCTTTATGTTGGGACGATGTAGATAAGAACTCAGTTGGAGGACCAGAACTGATTCACGAAATGGAGGAAAAGATTAAGGTAGTGCGACGAAAAATGAAGGCAGCGCAAGACAGACATGCCGCCTATGCTAATAAGAGACGGTGACCTTTGGAATTTTAGGTACGTGAGAGTTTTCTTGAAGGTTCACCGCTCAGAGGGGTAATACGTTTTGGTATGCGAGGGAAACTATCGCCCAGATATGTGGGTCCTTATGAGATTTTACAGCGTATTGACACTTTAACTTATCGTTTAGCGTTGCCACCATCTCTGTCGTGCATCCATGATGTGTTTCATGTATCAATGTTGAGAAAGTATGAGCCATATCTGTCACATGTCTTACAGCCTTCTGGTGCAGTTAATTCCGATGTATCGTATGTGGAACAACCCGTTAAAATTCTGGATCGAGCAGATCGTAGACTCCGTAGCAAGGTCATACCAATGGTTAAAATTCAGTGGAGTTAGGCGGGGTGTCGCAGAGCAACATATGATGCATCACTACCCGAAACTATTTTCTGGTATGTAAACTTTTATGTTTTGAGTTAGGCATTCCTGGTAAGCACTTATCAATTTCAAGGTCGAAATTTATTTGGTAGAGGAGAAATGTGATACTCGAGAATGAATCACTACTACGGGTGATTAATTTAGGTAATCAAAGAATTATTTACTGTATTACGTGGACTCGGTTTAACGATGAACCGGGTGTGGTTAAATACATGAAATTACAAGATCATATGATTTGAGGGTTCAAGAATCCAATTTGCTAGTTGCAAGGAAATATTAGCATGTTTTAATAAAGAATTGTATAAAGGAATACTTTACCAAGCAAAAACACATACCTGCACACTTTTCACACACAAATCTCTACACACCTTTAAACCCTTATCTCCCCTCTTTTCTTTTAAACTTTTTGGTGAACTTTGGAAGTTTCAATCTTGCTTCAAAGCTTGGAATTACTGCATTAAAGGTAAGGGTTCAAGGTGTAGGAAGAACATTTGGTTATGGTTGTATATTTGTAAGATTATGGTTGTTTGGGATAGATGGATTATAGAAGTGTGGATTCTTACTTGTTATGAACTTGTTTAAAGATGTTTAGATATGTTTTGTTAAGTTCCTAGTGAGTTAATGAGTATTGTAGTTGTTGATGGGAATTTATGTAGCAAAATCACCATTTTTGGCTGAAAACAGGGTGGTGATCGATCGCTAACAAGGAGCGATCGATCGCGCCTCTACAGGTTATATTGGGCGATGATGAATAGTACTAGTGATCGATCGGTAGGATTTGCGATCAATCGCTAAAGGATACGAGATCGATCGCTTGACTACAGTAGCTTTTCTCATATTTTTGTAAAGCTCGCGATCGATCGCGAGGCTTGAAAAATTGGAAAAATTATTATTCAATATAATTTTGAGATGAGATCTCCTATGGCTACTAATATTGAATTGTTGGACATGTGTAGAGCCTCCACAAGGTGCGGAACAAAGGAGGGGATAACCTTGCCTTCCCTCGTTTATTTTGACAAGCAAGGTACGTAGAAACGTACGAGTATTTCAATAGTATGATGTACATGTGTATGCATTGTTGTGCGAATTATACATGACTTAATTGGTATCTTGCCCCTGTCTTATCGTAGCAATGAAAATATAATATATGCCGCTGTGATGTCAAAGCGATGATAATGCCGCTGATGTGTCGAAGCAATGATACATGCCGCTGTCACTTCGAAGCGATGATAATGCCGATGTCATGTCGAAGCGATGAATATTATATATGCCATTGATAATTCGAAGCGATGTGTGCCATAAATATTGGGTTACACCGAAAGAGAATTTTTGTTCGTATAAATGTCATGACATTCGGGATAGACTTTAGAATCGTGTTAATGCTGTATCTTTCTAACAATATGGAAATTAATTATATGAACATGAACCATCCAAGAGAATATTCTAATCATTGGACACATGAAATATCTTTGAAATTTACATAATGTTTAACGATTGCCTTCATTTGATTAATGCTTGAAGATGTTGTATATATACCCATGGTTTTGAGGTTGTTCCTGTAGGGGCTTGTGGCAAGGAGGGACATTAACAAGAACCATTTGAGGAAATCAGACATAGAACCAAATCAACTAGGGACGTCAGTAGATGATGAACGTAAAAGATCTAAAATGACATGATAGAGTCTAAACATCATAGCTATTTTACTTTGATCAATGCAATTTTTGTAACCGGAAAAGGGTTAATATTAACAACACCATGTAATTTATGTGGATTCTATTAATATGCTTTCTTTGGTTATTTCCCATTACAATTTGAGACTGTTAATTAGACTCTTGACAGCGAGGCCTTACAATATTTAACTGTGCACGTACGTTATACGTACCTTATAATCCAATAGCAAGAGCCCATCATTGCCTTCATCCCGAGATCCATTGAATTATTCGATATACACAGTTAATAACTCACAATCAATTATGTTCACACAATTACATACTCAAGATCCTTATACATCATCCTAACATGATGATTAATCACAAATACAGAACTATGTATACTACTGAAGGCATCCATTTTATTCTACGTTCAATGAGTCATCGATTAACTCAAACGAGTAGTATATCTTACTAAAGTTCAACTCAAGCCACTCCATTTAAATGTGTAATATTCTCATTGGAAATGTAGAATTCATCATGAAAATCTACCATAAATATCACATCTCCAAAATCACAACATTTAACAAATTTGACAAAAAAAAAAAAAAAAAAAAGGGCCGCGATCGATCGCCATTTTTTCGCGATCGATCACGAAATTTTACAGCCAAAAATCAAACCTCCGCGATCGATTGTCACTCAGCGCCGATCAAACGCCAGAATCCACTCCCTCCCCGCGATCGATCGCCGACTTGCTCACGATCGATTGTGAGCACTGTTCATCGTCACCAAGTTTCAGCAATGTGTCGCGATCGATCGCGACCTGCGGTTTTCCGAAAACGTTTTGTTTCCATTGTGTTTTTCAACCCAAAACTCAAAACCAATACCCCAAACACTGAAAAAACTACAATAAAACTCATTAAAAACACCAATTACAACAATATAACCAATTCTACAAAAACTCCCAAACTCCAAACCCATTATCATACACAACCAAACTCTACAAAACTACTATCAAAACAAATAAAAAGCGAGGGGAAGAAGATTACCCATAAATCTTCGAGAAATCTTGCTTCGAAATCGAGCCTTGCTCGATTCTTTCTTCATGGGAGGAAACAGGGAGAGGGAAAAGGTTGGGGGAAGGGAGAGAGGCGGTGAAGAAGAGAGAGGGAGTGGAGTGGAGAATGGTTGAACACCGAGTCCACTTGGTATATATAGTACCAAGGCTCCAAAAAATTCAAGTTTTAAATACTCGCACCAAAACTTTTTAATAATCATACATGTTCAATAATTATCTCTTACTCACTCAATTACATTGCAAACCTCAATCCCAAGTTCCCTAGACTCCAAATCCCACTACGAACACAATTCCAAGGTTTAACGCCTCAATGAGAATAAAATCTCAACCTTTGGATCCAACAACCCCGATACCGGATTAACATCATCGGGAGTGTCAACACCATAATTATCTCATAATTACCCTAATTAAATCAATTAAGGGTTATAATCATTCTGGGATTAACACAATTAATTTTCGGATATCACAAAAGCGATGGATGAAGGAAGATAGTTGAGGAAATAGAGAAAAACCAGAATCCAAGACACATGCCACTTCTTTCGCCTCGATTTTCTTCATGTTCGAGCCATATTTTGGAAATGTCATCAATTAGAAAAGTTGTAGAACGTTCTGTTGTCTTCGTGTAAACAACTAATTCATTTAATTCGGGGATTGTATGAAAAAGTTATGGCCAAAATACTAAGCTGTAGTGCACCAGGAAGAAAACAGGAGCCATAGGCGCTTGATTTTAGGCGCCCTAGGCGCCTGTCATGCCAATTTTAGACTTCCGGACAGAATAAGGTGCCCAAAGGCGCATCAAATCATGCACCCTACCCTAATTATTTAGCCTCCAACCCTTATAACTCGATTTTTTTGACCTCATAATTCATCGTCTATCATATTTTTGACACAATTTCCAAGGGAGAACAAGAGAGCAGAACCAAGATCTACTTTAGAGAAGAGGAGGAGATCGATTGAGACGGCGGGCTTCAACAATTGGCAAAGTTTTGACGACGGAGAAGAAGACGGCGACTACCGGGAACGGAGAGCCATCTTCATATTCGTTTGATTATCTTTCCTTATGTTTATGATGATTAAGAACATGTCTATTTGTTTCTTTACTTTCGTGACCTAATTTATTATTTTAGAGATAGACATAACTTGACTTGAATCTATGTTTTTGGTTTGATTAATATATTCTTGTTTTTCATAAGGTTAATTTGTGATTCCTGATTTGTTTGCATTTCAATTATCTGATTACTAGTTGAATCGTCATATTTATTTAGAATATATCACTCGGGAGAGGGGTTTTTGAATATGACCGTAGGAATTTATATCATGGAAATTTATATAGTCGACATGATTATAACTCCATTAAATCCTCGCAAAGAATCACTTTGCTATTTAAATGGTTTAATAGTTTATCCTGATGGACACATCAAGATGACTATTGAATGATTATTTCTATTTAGCACTCGGGAGATATAATAGAATAACATATGATTCTTGGCTAATAAACTGAAGAACACGACATAATGGATAGTTGAGTGAAGTCGAACCTTTAGAATCCATTCTCATTGATTTTCTCCGCACAAATATTCATCTTGTTAGTTTATTTTAATTATTTAGTTAATTCATTTGACTTATCATTTAATTAAATTTAGGGCTAGTTACAGTACTTGGTATAGACTAAATGTTCAATCCCTATGGGTTCGACATTCGTACATTAAATTCATATACTAAAACTTGACGCCGTACACTTGCGGTACGTTTTGCCCGCATCATGGTGCACTTAATTTTAACAGATTTTAACAAATTCACATATTTTATCTATTGGTACATGTAATGTTATACAAAATGATGATTTAACATGGTAGTACACTAATTTTTAACAGATTTTAACATAATTCATGGTTTTATCTACCGGTGCACGCTTTCCACAAGTGCACCGGTAGACAAAATTGAGCAAAACTTATCAAAATACACTTTTATATCAAGGTGGAGGTGCACTTGTTATATTAAGTTGGTGAACCTAAATTTGTCGAGTTGGTACACGTAATGTTATATACAAAATGATGATTTAACATGGTGGTGCACTTAATTTTAACAGATTTGAACAAAATTCACAGATTTTGTCTACCAGTGCACGTAATGTTAAACAAAATAATGATTTTAACACGGTGGTGCACTTTATTTAGCAGATTTTAACAAATATGCAGATTTTATCTACCGGTGCATGTTCTTCCCATGTGCACCGTAGGCACAAGTGTGCAAAACTTATCAAAACATACTTTTTTATATCAAGGTGGTGGTGCACTTGCTTATATTAAGTTTGTAAATCTAAATTTGTCGAGTTGTTGCACGTAATGTTATGCAAAATGATGATTTTAACATGATGGTGCACTTAAATTTAACAGATTTAAAAAAAAAATCTTAGATTTTGTCTACCGATGCACTTTTTTCCTACGTGCACTAATAGACAAAAGCTATGTAGAATGGTGAACGTCAAGAATGGTGGCCAAATTTGATTTGTTTCTTACTTCATCATTATCATCCCAGACTTTAGCTTCTGTAATTTCCTCACCATCCTTGCGAAGAAGAGAAACTTAATCTTTAAAATCTAATATTTCCAAAAATATAAAATGCCACTTCAAAATCAACCAAATCAGTGACCAAAATTCATTTGTTTGCAACAATATCAACAATCACTTCCATAAGTTCAATAACAAATCAGATTCTCAATTCAGAAAACTCAGTAGTTCAAAGATTTTCAGAAAACCCAAATGTTAAAATGCCAAATCATAAATCGAAGCAGAAGATACGCAAGCCACCAAAATCCCATGAATAAGAACGCTAATTAGCAAGTGGCGTAGAGAGAAGAGAATACGATGATGGAAGAGGAGATTGAAGGTGGTGGAGGTAGAGGATGAGGGAGAAGGAGAGGGCAACGAAGATGATGGGAGGAGGGTTGCACATGTTATCTTATGTCTATTTTGGTCATTTCTCCATCAAATGGACCTAAGTGAACTAATATTTTTTTGGTAGATTGGGATGATTTTAAGTTTTGTAACTGGTACCGGCCCGTAAGTCTCCCTATTATTTATTCTTTAACACTCGCCTTTTGTGGGTCGATTTGTTCATTTTTTTCCAATATAAATAGTGGAAAGAACATTCAAGTAAATTTCCCATCTTATTAAAACAAAATTTGGCAACACATCTTTCAATTGTGACGGTCGAACATGCCTTTAGAGTGGGCTGATTTTTTTGGATGAGATAATTATGACGGACAAGCTTGTTTGGGTGATTGAGCCAAAGCAAAACTTAGAGAACAAGAGGTAGAACAAATATAATGAGAATTTATGTAACTTTATAATTGAAGGATTTATGAAAATTGATGGTTCTTTTGTGTAGTCGTGTTTGTGCGCGTCTGGGTGGACGATGTGACATGAAAGATGTTTTATTTTCAAGAACTATAATTTTTCTCAATCGTGTATTGCATATTTGCATGAAATGAAACGTCATCCAAACAAAAAAAGATTGCCCAAGTCTTTGTAGATTTACTTTCACATGCAAGGAACAATGAGATGTTGATTAAAGCCTAACGATCGACAATAGAGTAGAATAATTAGTTATTCTATTCTAATACCCCAAATTACACGTACCAAAGAATATGTACCCCCACACACATATATATTCCTATTCAAAATCCACTATTCCTATTTCCTTAACAATTTCAAGAATCGAACCACAAGTGGAAGCAAACATGCCCTTACAAGTGTCTTTAAATCACCATGGCATCAACAATAAATTATTGATATTAAAAGAAGTGGCCAACGTCCATCAAAGCATAAATTATCCCAATTTTAATGATAACGAATCCTATATTCTTATTTTTTAAATGATCGCCAATCATGTACATTTTCACAATATGTAATTCAGTGTATAATGCGAAATGTCAGTTTAATTTAATTACGAATTTACTTTTTCGATATTTTCATTAATAAAATCATAGAAGTAAAGCAAATGTAACAAAAAGTTTACTAAAACTTGGAATTACCAGTTATTTTCTAAGAGTTCATACGAGTCTATATTGACCCTGTTTTTTTGTCGGGAACTGTACATTTAGCGAGTTTTATGCGGGTTCGTGGATGAAGGTGTATCGTCATATATCGTCAAAGGCATAACAAGTCCGACCATTGACACCCACATGATGGTAGATCATCATGTCTACATGTCGCTTAGTACAATGTTTTCCATTGACACCTGCAATATCTCATATCCACATGTCGCTTAGTACGAGACTTTGTGCTGTCACTGACTGTATAAGGAAATAACATTGCGTAATATCATCTATTGATCCTATCATTTTTTTTTTCAATTTTCAATACCTATTGGTACTATGGGATTCAAAACTTAAAATATTAAATTGAGAATTTTTAAATGTAACATGATCTATATCACCCTTGACGTGGAAAAGTTGATTTCTCTATCAAATTAGTACATCATTTCATACGCTTTCTCAGTTTATGTGGACTAAGTTAACCAGAAGAGATTGCAGGTAAGAAATGACCAATCAATCATACTGATTAAATATGGAAGAATTGGTTATTAAAAACCAATTCTTTATTGAAAAATTGACAAGTAAACGAATTATCCTGTAAACAAGATATGCCGATGGCTTCAGCATTTTTCACTTTTAAATATTCTATTCAAATGTTGGGGTGTGGGTGTGAGTTCCCATTATCAAAAAGATCTAATCTCCATTACTATAAATAGACCCTCAAGCTTCATAATCAACTCAAGCATTCTAAGGTAAATATGTGTATTATATTTATTTTAATTTATTATTATTATGTTCCTTCATTTCGTTTTAGCTCTATGTTAACTTGAAAATTATATTTACTCATTATAAAAGAATCTGGGTTACTCCACTATTAACCAATTGGTTATGAGTAGAAACTTCATGAATTCTTAACACTCTATGCCCAAGAATTATTAATTTTACTACCTAAGTTCTAACAGATTGGTGTTAATTAATTTCTGTGACAAGATATTATTGTCACACTTACACGAGAAATTTGATTTTTCAGGAACTGAAAATGGAAGACAACAGGAAGTCCACCGGTGCTAAATATGATTGTGCCATATTTGGTGAGTAGTTATTATTCCTTTATAAAATTTCTTAATTTCTTGTTCTACAAAATTAATGTTATTTCACTTTTTTTTTTGTTAGATATGGATGATACTTTGTACCCCTTGAGCTTGGGAATCAACTTGGCTTGTAGGAAAAATATAGAAGGTATGAGATTTACTGTAAATAATCATATATGGTGGTAGTTAAAGGTTTCAGCGTATAGAAAAGACCTCACCGATTTAGAAGTACCCATAGAAACGTTGAAACCCACTATTTTTAATCCATTTAATTTATGTTTCTTTTTCTACTCTATGTTTTTCAGACACCTGGCAAAAGAAAAGTTATTATTTCTTTCGTATTTCGCAGTAAAATACCTAGAAAAAGAAAAAAATCTTGTGACTTAAAAAAACAATTCTTGTAAGACAATGCGATTACCCAATGATTATGAATTTGTGATTGAATTTGTAGAATACATGTTGCACCACCTACATATTGAAGAAAGTGAGGTCCCAAGGATGTGCTTGGAGTTGTACAAAGAGCATGGTACTACAATGGCTGGTCTCAAGGTAGGAAAAAGAATTGTCTAATATTAACAAAAGGCGCCTCAGAAAGTCAGTTGAGAAGAACGATTTAATATATTCTAAAAAATTATTCAACCATACAAAAAACTAAATCAGTGTGAGATATGAAAAGTTAGGAAACTTATGGCTGTTCTTTGTGATTTTTGGGTGCAGGGAATTGGATATGAATTTGATGATGATGAGTTTCATGCTTATGTCCATGGAAGATTACCCTATCATTTGCTGAAGCCTGATCCACTTCTTAGGAATCTACTTCTTTCCATGCCTCAAAGAAAAATGGTACGTCAAATCCCAACAGCAAATGGTACATGTGGGCATGGTCAAGAGCTAAAACTCTAGCCTGATCCAGTCGCACAAAAATAAAATAAAACAATCAGATCACTCAAATTTGAGATGAAATCTCATAACAGGTTTAGCATTGTCTATCAAATTTCACTCACTATATCAGAGTGAACCAGGACCCAATTTCTCTTTAAAGGTGGCAACCTGGTTCAACTATAAACCTAAAGAACTCCACCCTGTTGATTGGCTCAGGTCAATAGGCCAGACTATGTCTATACCCTGTTTCATAGTTCCCGGGTAGGATAGGGTAACTTGGTTTGAAAGCCACGACCGACCATCTCTAATTGTTGATTTTTGGATTTGGGTGCAGATATTCACAAATGCAGATCAAGCACATGCAGCCCAAGTTCTAAGTAGGTTGGGATTGGAAGATTGTTTCCAAGGTGTTATATGTTTTGAAACTC
This sequence comes from Haberlea rhodopensis, assembly GCA_907163345.1. Taxonomy (NCBI): domain Eukaryota; kingdom Viridiplantae; phylum Streptophyta; class Magnoliopsida; order Lamiales; family Gesneriaceae; genus Haberlea; species Haberlea rhodopensis. Next base: position 102,600 of record CAJQUN010000737.1, on the reverse strand, counting down.
TCAACCCTCCTGTCCAAGGGGAAAAATATGCCGTTCAAATAAGGAATCAAGATTCCAGTTTCAAATCCCAAATTCTATGCAAACCTTCTTTGCAAGCAATGGAAGCTGCCATTCGCATTGCAAATGCTGATCCACACAAAACGGTTAATATCTGAATATAGCTCATGAAATATTGTTTTGCATATAATCAGTTGAAGACTTTTGATAACTCATTATTTTTATTTATAGATATTCTTCGACGACAGCTTTCGGAACGTTGCCATTGGAAAAGCAGCAGGGCTTCACACAGTAATAGTAAGCTCGAAAATTTTCCAAGAATCTAATTCACCAAACTTCCTATGTTCATGAGAAAATACACTCGATTTCTAAATCAAATAAAAAACACAGGTGGGAAGATTGACAGTAGTACCAGGTGCCGATTTCGCCTTAAACAGCATACACAATATAAGGGAAGCAATACCTGAAATATGGGAAGATGAAGGGGAGCATTTGGAGCAAGTAATCCAGCCTTCTGCAGTAGAAACTGTTGTAGCATAGACTATGAAAGCTTTTCACATTTTATAGTTACTACTAAAAAAGGTGCTTCAAAAATAATGCGACAAGATTTGTGTGTTAAAGTTGGCCATTAAGAAGATATATAAACATAAACTGTAATGTTACTGGTGAAAAATAAAATTTTACAATAGATAAATTGAAGTTTGATGAGATTAATCAGTGCTCATACTCTACATTGATATGCCTTTATTATTATTGTATATTGACAGAAGTATATAATGCGCACATTCCACCAAAATCTTATTGTAAAGTTGCTGTCATGTGACCGAGGTCACGGGTTCGAATCGTGGAAACAATATCTTGCATTGCAAATGAATGTTGTGTACATTAGGCCCAAGTGACCCGTCCCTTCCCGGAAGGAATACAATCGAGTATCAACAGAAATAAAAAAAAAAAACACATGATTCCAAGTCACTAATGCATAAAAGGAATAAAATCGAGTATGAACAGCCAATCTAAATTGTGTTTCCACTACGTTTTAACATCAAATGCTAATAAAGGTTCTTGGATTGTACCAAAATCTCATTGCTGATATATAGTCTGCTATAATTTTGGTTTCAACTTGTAACATTCATTACCGTGAGGATCCACCTGGAATGTTCTGAAGTAGAAATGTGGCATTGTGCAAAAGCGCATCACTCTCCTCATTTACAGCATCGAGCAGTTCCTTGATCTCCTCCTACCACTTTTCCATTTGCTCCTTGTGAATACTGCCAAACAATTAACTCAGAATACCAATCAAAATCTAATATCAGATCATTAAAAAGACTAATTTACTTTAAATGCCCTACAAAACAACCTGTTCTTCAAATTCTTCACTCGGTGCCTTCAGCATCGACTTCCCCGAATCTAGAAGCTTGGACACCTTCAGAAAATCACAAAGGGAAAACTCTTCTAAAATGCTCTTTCAGAAGTTGATACTTCAAAGCTTGAAAAAATAACAAGATTGAAGCAAACAATTCTCTTGAAAAACCAATGCATACTCTCTTGTTTAGTCTTGTGACAGTTTCATCATTATAAGTATCATGGAATTTTACCATTTGAGTAAAATTATTGATCTTTTCAAGAATCTGAGCAATCTCCATCTCGATTTGCTCAGAATTCAAAGCCCTTGACTCATTTTCTTCACCTGGAACCTGCTCAAGAGATCCCCCCCTTCCCCCATTGTCTCCCTGTCCTCCATCTGTAAATTTCCATATCAGTAATTAGAATAACAGGAATTGATTTGTTTCCCTTTTAAATCATAATGTTCTACCACCTTAATGATTGTGAAGAATGAAAAAGTACAGATTCATATATAAAGTGTTACGATCGGAGGATTGTGTTATGAACAAGTAATAGAAAAAGATAACTGTGTGTAACGAAAGTAGTCACCTTGTTATCAAAAAAAATTTAACTTAAAACTTAATCAAAACCACTCTATTTATAATAATAGAGTCCAACAAAATCTTATAACCCAATCCGTAAGATAAACCAAAATCCAACGAAATTAATCATAAATAAATATCAAATAAAGATTTGATATCATAACCAAAATATCAAAACATCTATACTAATCAAATACCAAATCCTAATAACTAATAAAAATATGAAAAATAATGTTCGAAGAGTTTGCTGCATAAATGATCTTATAGGTAAAGTCATCCTTCTTCGCCTACTCTTCTCGGCAGTATGGATTGGTGAACATTACATAAAGTTTCATCCGCTTTGCCACAATAATTGTACCTCGATTTTCCATTTGAAAATGGAACTTGTTAAGACTGGAAAAAGAAAGCAAATTTAAAGGATTTTTAATAACTAGTACTGAAATGCCTCAATCACTTGAGGATTAATTCCTATATTTGGTATTTTATGATTAATCGGATAATGTGTAATTAAATTATAAGTAATCTAAAAGAGAACAAAGAAGGAAAAAGGTTAAAGAAGATATCTGCATGTAGTGTTTGATGTAAAAATGCACTTTGTACTTATATGTGGTTAACTAACTTTGCATCATAAGATCTAGATTTGATTGTGTAAAATGGTTGATTGATTTGTATGGCTTTAAGGCCATATAAATAACATGAATACAATCTCTAATGATACGCTAAGATCATGGATAATATTCCTAAAGATTACAAAATAGATTACATCAATCTATACAAATATTAACAAATTTACTCAAGTGAATATTACTATTATTATTTTTTCGAGAGGGGGAGGGGCTAATATTTTTCGCATACTGCGGGACTCGAACTCGAGTCTATCCAAGAGGATATTATGAGATTCTTTAACATGCCCTAGCAAAATCGACGTGACATTAGCCACAGAGCTTTTGGGACATAGAAGTATGAACCGAGTACGATGCAATGGCTTGGCGAGAAGATAGGCTAACTGATCATGGACAAAATGGATGTATCACACCAAATACGCAGTTGTGTACAAAAGCATAGTCCAAGTTCGGAGAACAAATTCAAAATCCAACAAACTTCAGAAAACGTTGCAGCCAAGGATCGATATTCATTTTCGGTAGATGAGTGAGAGACATCTTTTTTTACTTTTGAGAGCACCAGGAAATAGGATTTGGGCCAAGAAATACAACATAAGTAGTAGTGGACTTGCCTTCAGAAGAATCTTCGCCACAATCGATAGTATACTTGGGCTATTTGAAGAGGTGGGGTGAAGGGGTAGATGTTGGTGAGCGGTTAGAGGGTAGACTGGCGGAGTGAGACAGACGGTAGGTGCAACAGGTGAGGGGCGGTGGTCATCGTAGGAGGTGGAGAACAAATCGGCCATTAGGATCGAATTTGGAAAAAATATCGTTATAGAGGGATGACATACCATATGAGATTAAGATTTGATTGTGTAAAATGGTTGATTGATTTGTCTAGTTGCCTTGATGATTACTTTAATGGCTTCAATATGAATTCATGAGAGCGTGTTAACAACTTCTCTTTTGACATTGTTCTTAATCTCCTGAATTTCTCTTTAAGGGATTAGCTGCATCTCAATTTGGTTTCCAGTGAATTCCATCGGGATAGCAAATTCACATGTTATAACCATATGGTTAATCTGGTGCTTCCTGATAAATAACATTAATACAATTTCTATTCCTAAAGATTACAACAGAGATTACATCAATATAAACAAATCTTTAACAAATTTACACAACTGAATATTATGAGATTTACTGAACTGCCTGAGGGATAGTAAATAAATTCCCAAACAACATAACACAATTTCTTCAAGATTTGAAATTCAAAGATGAAAAACTTTGATAACATTATTCATCAAAGGAATTATAAAATTGGATGGCTAACAAGTTTTTAACACGACTAAGGTTAAAACTGCAACAAAAAATCGGAGGCTGTCCTACCAATACAAAAAAGATGCTCTTGAGTGTAACACCCCTATTTTTAAATATATATGTATATATATAAATCATAGAAATAATGATAATAATAATAATAATAATAATAATATAATTCTAAATAAAAAAAGTTATCATTTTGAATTAATTTAAGACTTAATATTTGGCAAAAACTTACCAACACTTGTCCAAACATCAACACCCCAAATTCATGCATACAACCCCTATAAATACCCTCCCATTTCTTCAGATTTCACTCACAAAATTTCAAGTAGAAGTGTCAGCAAAATTAGGAGAAAAGTTTGGGGTTAGAAAAAATATAGAAAATAGGGATAGAAGTGAGAAAATTATGAGGAAAAATATCAAATCTTCTACCAAAAATCCGAAAATTTCACAAACCCTCTTTAAAAACCCAGAAAACATTTAGTGTGGGAAGTGTAGCAAAATCAGCATCCAAATTCGTCCAGAAAATAAAAATCCCGAAGAATGGTGAGCTACCCCAAGCCCAAAAAACCCATAAGGTATCGGTTTCAAGCTTCGATTTCGTGCCTTTATCAAATGTTTTTAAACTTTGAATCTAAACAAAAGTTGTTTAAAATGTGTTAAAGTTTATGGGTACGTAATGGATTCTAAAGGAAAGTTGTAGATCGGAAAGAGGCGAAGTTGCTGTAAAAATTTCAGCCGCGCGGCGGGCGGAGCATGGCCACGCGCCGGCACGGCGGCGCGTGTAACTCACGCGCCGATGAGTTTCCTAAAATTCCGAGCTCCAAATGTTGTTGGGCTGATTTAAGGCATTTCTGGAAAGTTTAGTGAAATTTCGACTTAAAACTTGATTTTTAATGAATTTTCAAATGTTTGATTAAAATTACAATGACTAGTTTCGTACAAAAATGATTCTTAAAAATGTTAAACCATACATTTAGGTTGATAATCACTATAAATTACTTATCTCATGTTTATAGGAATTTATTTGACAATTGGGTTCAAAATCGAGTCAATCCAGTAAGACATCAAATAGTGAGGTGATGTGTACTACCAGTTTCTTGTTATACAATCATTTTTGGCATTTGTCCTGGAATTTACATTAAGTTGTTAATTCATTATCTCACTATTCATATATGTCATCATATTGTACATTACATCGTTCCATTGGTAATCTTGATCTGCATGTTTAATTATCTTGAATTTATCTATTACTAATCGATTCATTTGATTGAACGACTCCTTTGACTAAATGAATGAATGAATGACTGAATGGAGCCCTGGATATTTATCCACTGGACAACGCGGCCTCGGCTCGAAAAGTGAGTCCAATGAACAACGGATGACAGTCCGAGTATATGGTTCATCTGAACAACACGCACCATTTTATGGTCCGGAGAATGGTTCACCTTGGCTCGTAAATGAATGATTGTACAGATCCTATCTGAATATGTGGAGAAAAGTGCTACACCGAACTGTCCTATGGGAGCCACCTCTTTAGCCCACGATACATTCTGAAATCCTAAATCGTCATTGTTCATTATTGACAATTATTTGATTGCAAGATCTTTGTTACATGACCTATCATATTGAGACATTACATCGTTTGATAATTACAGATATGAAAGCCATTGTTATTCCCTCACTAAGTCCTCGAAGACTTAACCTCTGTTTTCCTTGTTATTTATTGTGAGTTCCAGACGCAGGAGTACCGGAGCCAGAACTGGAGGGAAATTAGGAAAAATGGAAATGTTGGCTTACCGAGGGACTGTTATAGTATTTTCTTTTTATTAAGTGTCGGACTGTTATAAGGAGTTTGTATTGGGATGCATTTTGTTATTAACTAGTTTGTAAAAACGCTTCCGCTGCCGTAGAATAATGATTGACTAAACGTTATTATTTCCGAATAAGTTTAAAACTCTCGTAAATAATATTCAGCTAGAATATGGTACCAGATAAGAGACTATATATTATGTGCCCGAGTCGGGTCCTACATTGAGAGTAGTTGTCCACAATGGGAACTTGAAAGCTATATATGCTCATTATAAAAGAGTATGGGTTACTTCCCTAATAACTAATTGGTTATGAGTAGAAACCCTATAAATTCTTAACCGATGGTGTATTTGACATTGTAAGCAATTGAAAAAGAAAAAAATATATAACAAGAGAGGGAATGGTAGATATGATCAAATGTTCATTTCCTAACATCGTTTTCTCCTCTAACAGTGAATTGGTTTAAGCAGCCATTGCATATGTTTACAATTGACAACCTGTAAAACAATAAATGTCGCGAAGAATTAAACAGTTGGAGCATTATGAACTAATACATCAGTAAATAAATAGAAAAGAAAAGGCAACAAAGTCATAAGCTTTGTTCTCAAACCAATTCCGATGCATTCCTGGAAAAAAATAAACAAATAAAATAAAATCTCATCTATTCGCTAGCTGTCTATAGAATTCAGCCATTTCCGAATCCAGAAAAGAATCGGTGGAAAATAACCAAAATTCAGCTTCAATCAACTCCTCGGTTTCCTAAACCAAGTCGATTCTAATATATATTTTAAAGAGAGAGCAAGTGTGTAGCAGTGAGTGGGAGTGCGAGTTTTCTTGGAGATGTGGCTGTTTTTTTTATACCGATGACCCGAATGGTGGAAGAAATGGCGCCAATTGTATCACTCAAATAAACCCTATATCTAAGATCTACCGGGAATTGTTCTTCAAATATCTATTACCTTATCTAGGATGTTAGAATAAGCTATAGATAGTTCATAGCTATTCCAAGGAGCACAATATCCTACTCTCATGAATACTTATTCAAACGATAGCCGTCTCTCATTACCTATATGTAGATTAAGGTAAATCTCGTAGAATAATAAACTACATGTTATATTTGTCTATCATATAGCTAATGCAATTGTTATCTTTGACTAATTACACGACCAAAGTACTTATGAGTTATAGCACTAAAAGTTACCATTAAATAAGAATATTCATATCTGATTATTAATTTGTCCTAAGGTTAGGATGAACCAAACCTCAAACCCAAAAACCGGGGATGCATTCCCATTTTTGGTGGGACGCGGCAGATTTATTTCTAAATTACTTGTTTATTTTTAATCACACTTATATCAATGGAGAGATTCTGATTTCTAAGCAATATTTCTATATTATCATCAAAATAACATGATCCATCTATATATAACCACCCACCGACAAATAAAATATAAGGGGTGTTTGAATATTACATTCTTATCATCTGCACATATGTATATAGATATAGATATATCAAACTAAATGTAAAAAACAAAATCTCATTCAATGGAACTTTCTATGGTAGAGCTACTGCTAATCCAGTTATCAGTAACAGCCACAGGTGACAGCAAATTCTTATTCTTCAACAACACAGCCTCATCTGTCTCGGGAGAATGAAGCATCTTCCCATTCCCATTCTCCTCTTTCATCTTCCCAAAACTCAACTCATCCCCACTCTGAATATCGTTCAAATAATCCAACGCCTCGTCCATTGAAGGCCTCAACTCCTTCTCCAGTTGCAGACAGCGGAAAGCCAACTCGGCCATGGAAGTGGTCATTCTTGTGACCTCAGCATCCGTGCCATACCCAAGAGATGAGTCGATTAGTTCATCGAAAGCACACTTTTGAATCTTGTTTAAAGCAAAGTTAGCCAAGTTTATTTCTTGTCTATGTCTGTTTATGTCTACTGCTGGAAGGGATGATATGAGCTCAACTAGCACGACCCCGAAACTATATACATCACTTTTATCTGTGAGTTGGTAGCATTGATGGTATTCGGGATCGACATATCCGGGAGTCCCTTGAGGGGCGGTGGAGATGTGACTTACGTCGTTTGGGAAGAGTCTTGACAGCCCAAAATCCGCAACTTTAACACTGAAGTTTTCGGTGAGTAAAATGTTATTCGTCTTCACGTCGCGGTGGATTATGTCTGATTTGTGTAGGTAAGTTAACGCAGTTGCTGTTTCTATGGCGATGTTCATGCGAATGGACCATGTCAGCGGGGATTCTTTGGCTCTTTCACCATGGAGATGATCGGCTACCGTTCCATTTTCAATGTACTCATACACGAGTAATAATTCGCGGCTTCTTCTGGAGGTGCAGCCGTACAAGGAAACAAGATTTGGATGCCTCAAACATGTAAGAATTTTGATCTCGTTCATGAATTGTTGGACCCTTCTGTAGTTATGCTCATAGAGTCGTTTAATTGCAACTTCTCTTCCATCTCCGAGTTTCCCTAGTTAGTAATAAACAGATTGATGAAACTATACTTTAAGACAGCAGAAAGGAAAAGAGTAACGTCTTTTTTGTACCATAATATACGGTTCCGAAGCCTCCATCGCCAAGTTCTCCGGAGGAATCGAAGTTATTTGTGGCCTCCACAAGTTCTCTGTAGGAAAAGACCGGGATTCCGAAGTATACATTTCCGCCCTCGATGTCTGATATTGAGGAGGGATCCGAGGACATGTTTCTCGAAAGGTGGTAGGTTTTTGCCAATCGTTTCTTGTTTCGCCAGATTATGAAACAGACCAGCAAGCACACAAAAAACGCAGCTCCCGGTATAACTAAGCACCATAAATCAGACTCATTAAGATATGGAACCGGAATATTAAGATGGAAACATGGTAATCAGACAGAAAATACCTGCGGCTATTAGTACCATTTTCTTGTTCTTCTTTTTTCCTGCAACCAAATTTAAGGTAAGAAGAAAATTAATTTCCTATGCCAGATTAAGGATACAGCCAATGAATAAAACACGAAACATGAATGTACATTCGTATCACTACATCAAGGGGATACTCAAGACAACTTTATATGTTAGATAGCTTAAAAATTTGTTCTTTTTTGCAGGTAATAAACAACATATTACTGACCTTCACCTTCACCTTCACCTTGACCTTGTTCATAAACTGAAACATGCCACTCGATAGTATACTCATAAGTAAGGAGTTTGAACAAGTCATCAAACAAATTCTCAGCAGCACTCATAGGCATTTGAATCGATGAACATCCCAAAGGGAGAGGGCGACCAGTTTCCCCGGTGGGATTTCTTTCCGCTGGATTTCTATAATATAATGCAACTTTTTCACAATTCGTGTAATTTTTGTAATCTTTGAAATAATCTCCTGTAATTCGGCTATCAATTGAAGATTCATCACATTTGAAGAGGGTGAGAGTTTGAAAGATAGTGAATGAAATATTAGGAGAAACAGGGAGACGAGTACTTTCGAAAGAAGAACAGTTACGGTTATTCAAATGAGACCGAAGGATAGTGTCTCGGATCATCAATTCATGGGACGAGAAATTTATTGTCTCAACTTCGTACGTTGTCGATTCATCCCCAAGCTTAAGTTTTTTTTGGGAAGAAGGATTACAATCAATCTCCATCAACCCGCATTCGGGATGGTCGAGCTCGGCGAAGGGATACTCCAGGGAACCAAGATCATTACAAAGGAAGGATTTTGTGCAATTGGAATCGCAAAGTACGAGAAGAAAATGACGGAATACAAAGAAGAACACGAACAAACTGGGAAAGGCCATATTGAAGTTTCCTTACAGAGACAAGAAAATGAAAAAAAGTAAAGATTTTTGTATTTGGGTGGCTTACAGTTCTAATAGATCTTGTTTTATGCTACACATGGAAGTTGACTTGGAATACTCTTCGTGGACTATTGACCATTTTAGGAATAATAAAAGATTTAATTTAAATGTGTTACAGGAAATACACGATATTTCATGCTTTTGTTTAAGCCTTTAAAGTCTGTTGTAACTAGGGTGCTTAACGGGTCGAGTCAATTCGAATTCGGCTCGGTTAATCGGTCCGAAATCGAAATCGGACTAACCGGTTCCGAACCGATCCAAAACCGATAAGATACCGATCCGGATCGATTTTAGATTTAAAAAAAAAAACCAACAAGTAAAAAAAAAAATATAGTAATAAATTTAGATAATTGATCCAATATTTAGGATATTACCTTAATAATTCTATTATCGGTGATATTTAGTTTGAAATTAGCTTAATAATTCTATTATTGGTGATATTTAGTTTGAAATGGTCATTAGGAACACCGAAGTTTCGTAGTCATTATCAACTTGACTTGCGTGTAGTTTTCCATAATGACCCTTAACTTCTTGACTAATACAGAGAGTGAAGGACTACAATATTAGATATTTAGTTTTAAAAAAATGCATTATAAATCATATATTTGAAGTAAACATTTGTTTCATTTATTTCCATAAAAATAAGAGTATTATATAGAGCGATATTCCGTGACAAAAAATTGATAAATAATTATAGTTTTTTCTTATAAAAAAAAAAGTATTCCAAAGGTGTTACTTTTATAATCTAATGATAATTTACCTCTTTGATATCGTTAATAGACACATTACTTCTTTGTAGTTTGTAAGTAGACACTGAACAACATTTGGCTTCTTGTGACGAAAATACTCTCGTTTAATAAGAGGGTTGTCACTTACTTACTAACCACATGGTACGTGCTGCCTATTCCAAACCAGGTAGGTAAATTATACATGATCAAAAACTTAGAGGGATAGGTTACATATAACCGAAACCACATAGGGTTTTAGGTGCATTTTACCACTGAAGACTATAATTGATATTTTAACTTGTAATTTCAAAGCTCAGACATAAGAAGGCGCCTATCACACAAATTTTACGCAAATGTAGTGTTTTGCACATATTTACAAATCACAAAAAGGTAAACTGCATATTTATAAACTATGATAAGAGCAAACTGCCTAATTGAAAAACCACATGGATTTCGGGTCAAAAACCCCATTTTTGTACTTGTTTTGTATGCTTCAAGGTTACAAACGTACGAGAAGGCGCGTGTCACACAACCTTGCATCTATTCAGAAATCACAGGAGGGTAAACTACATATTTACAAACCATATATTTGGAAAAATACATGAATTCTGTGCCAAAAACCCCACTCTTAAACTTGTTTTCTATGCTAAATGTTTAATGTAACATAAAAAAAAACACAGGAGATATAATGTTGGATAATATATTATTCCATTGAAATATATATATTCAACTATTAAATTAGCTTTTTTCTCACTGATGATGGCGTCTAGACTCCAGGTCCACTCTCCCCGCCAAGAAGTTAACAAAACTTCCACGTAAAGCGAAGAAATTCATTATGCTAATTAATTGGTGATAAAGAATAATTATTTTAAGAAAAACAAAATGATCATGAAATATTCAAGTGTCATATATAAATTTTATATATAAGTATCTACTCAGTATATTTATCTACTTTTAAGTCATCAGTTCACACACATTCACTTAAGTGTTTTCAGTTTATTCCGCACTTATATTACTCTATAAGTCTTTATTAAAGACAAGAGGAGACCAACCATGGTTCGTCAATACGGTCGTGGAGGATGTCGCTGATGCTGTTTTTTAAATTCCATTGACATTCCGTGAAACAGTCTTATTATCCAAGAGTTTAAAATTAAAATTAGAAATAATGAGATAATTTGTGCAATTTTTGAAAGAAAGTTTCCGGCAAAAAAGAATAAAATCCCTGCATTAAAAACCCCATCCTAAGCATTGCCACCCCTCAACTTCTATAAACGGTTATAATTTTGATCATGGTTTTGTCTTGATTTCAGATATCATATTCACATAAATCCCTAAATTATCTAGTGCCACTTAACCAAAGATAAATCATTTTTGTAGTGGATCAGATAGACAAATGAATCCAGCAAAAGGGGCAAAGATCTACAGTTGCAGACTAGATATGTAGAACATTATCTATGGAACAACTCGATAAAACAAGCTCGGGCTTTCAGCTTTTCATCAACAAGAATGTGTTACTGAAAGATTTATTCCAGTTATAAAAGCTCGAGCTTGATTTGCTGAGTTGTTCCATAGATTCTTCTACGTTCAAAAATATTTAGTCCAGTTGTAAAAGCTCGAGCTTGATTTGCTGAGTCGTTCCATAGATTCTTCTACGTTCAAAAATATTTAGTCCAGTTGTAAAAGTCCAAGCTTTATTTGCTGGGTTGTTCCATAGATTCTTTTACAAAATATTATCCACGACAGTTGACCATGAGGTCTATTCTTTGTATGTAATTTTATTTATTTAGGAATTTTGAAAGTAATAAACCCTATAAACCAAAAGTTTTTGATTTCCACTATGCATCAACAAATCAAATTATAAATATAACATTTATTATAAAATTTTATCGATTCAACCTAAATAGGGGATTAAATAATTTTATTTGTTCCTCTACTCACAAACTTCCAAGTCATCATCCTATTTTAATTTTGCAAACAAATCTTCATTTTTAAAGTAGATCATACAACATTTGGTTGTTGCTTATATGCAGATTGCAAAGAGAGGAAATTTAGATAGGAACCTAGTTAGACTGTGTTTAACCGAATTATTTCGGAAGTTTGGTTAATTCGGAAGTTAGGTTTAATTAGTTATATCGGTTCAATTCAGTTTTCATTTCAAAAATATTTGTTAAACGATTTAACCGATATTTTTATTTCTCTAATTTTTTTTATTTTAACTATTTCTTCAATTATTTTTTTTTTAAAATTTTTCTATTTTTCAAAAAATATAGGTTATTCGGTTACCGACCGAATTGATCGATATTTTAATCGATTCAGTTAAATCGTTTATTACAAAATTCGGTTATGTCAGTTTAAAAAAGTTCAATTATTAATCGACCGATTGCACATTCCTAACTGAGTTGAGGGTTGTCACACATTAAAATTTACAAGCTATATTAGCTCTTTATAATATATATGAGTTACTTCATTTATTACCAATTAGTTTTGAGTTGTAACCACATGTAAGTATCAGAGCAGATTATATAATGTCACACATGAGGGGGTGTGTTGAGAGTTGTCTCACATTGAGAATTTACAAGTTACGTTAGCTCTTTATAGGATATATGCGCATTACCAATTGGTTTTGAGTTGGAACCACATGTATTCTAACAGACTGCATCGAGGAAACCTAAAGAAATAGAGGGCAAGAAACAAGGTAATTTTGATGTGGCCAACATTCACACATCTTGGGATGAGATAATAAAAGATTTATAATATGAGGATAATAAATCAAAATATATGAATAACATAATTTTTTTTTTACTTCAGTTATTGTAAACTCGAGATAAATGTCGAAAATATTAAGGATGTGGAGTTTTATCACTCAAACCAAACAATCTGCCTCACTATATATACTATATATTAAGGTGTATATTTCAATATTGATAAATGGGTGAAAATCATCTTTAACAACAAATTGTAAGGTTGACTTCTCATACGATATTTCGATACTACAACTTGATGTTCCCTAAATTAAACGTAAAGTAATTTTAGGTATTTTCTGAATCTCTCATTATCTCATAAAGAACCTAAAAAAACCTAATATTCTCTTTAAAAAACATATAAATCTGAAAGACTAACTATAAAATTTTAAAGAATCGTCAACTATTATGGATTGAGATGCGCTTCCGCATACTCTTCTAAATTTTTTGATTATTTAACATGAGTTCCCCGGTTTCAGATTATGGTTTCATCTATTTTATTCATCCAACACCGACCATTCAAAAACTAAATATTTTTTAAACTCACGGGCAACCAAGTCAAATTAACTTGATGTTTGAATTTTTACTTTTTTTTTAATCTAATAAATGAAACTTGCAAGTATATAAAAAATTAAAGCTCATATTCTAATTATGATATGAACTATGATTCATCAAAACATTAAACTCCCTTGTCGGCAAAGCCCAATTGATCAGCTTGTTATTAAAGAAATGACTTTAGCAACACACATCATAATCAATATGGTGATATCACTGCAGAAACGAAGAGTGTAGATCAAATCATGCCAGCATTCGAGACTTGTGTTGCTGTCAATCCACACCACACATTTGTTGTGTGTTGGATGCCCTCAATAAAACCGTCCTTAAGAGCAACATCAAAATAATATGGTTGGAGCATATCTTTCCCTATTAATTTCATATATCTAATTTAACAGCAAAATTTAGATTTCAATATGCTGTCAAATCATGGTTTCATATCACACTAGTTACCCAATGGACCAAATTGTTAGCATTAGATTCCCTACAAGCCAATGGGCCAATTGTTGGCCCGTTGGACCCTAATAACCCTAGCCCAAATAAATGACCCAAACTCCTATAAATATATGTTCATCTCTAGGGTTAAGTGGTTTTTACTCAATATGTACACTCTCATAGAAAAGTCGACATCACACTAGCATTGGTATTGTGCTTGTAGATCTGGTCAGGTTGATTGGACTTGAGGGTCACTGCTATCAGATTCACGTCGGTGAACGGTAATCTCTTTTCGTGCATTTATATTTGATATTCTTGCATGTTCTAATATATGAATCAGGCGCGATCGACCGTCCCCGGGTCAGATCTATTTATTATATTATTTTCGCTGCGTTTGGATCTGGCGCCGGATACGGAAACCCAACACAAATTACTCAAGTTGTCAAGCTCCCCATAGCAAGGTGGAATCAAGGTTTTCATCCAAGAGGGGACTATGAAACAAAAAGACCTCTTTGGGGACAAAAACTAATATTTTGTAACCAAAATCAGCACTATGTTACGAGATGAATTAGGATTGATACAATATAGTAATTGAAAACAATCAAGAAAATTTGGGTATAGCATTTGGCATATATCAAACATATATACAGATTAGTAAGTAAATCCAAGAAAAGGGAAACTAACTTACCAGGTTTGCAGCTCCTGGAATGAGGTCTGTCAGGGCAGAAACACTGAAAAGTGTAAGAACTTCCATTAAATCCACAATGTCCACCACTTGTCTCACATGTTTCACAATCAGCCGCTGTCCAATTCAACTCAAATCCCTTCCTCAAAACCTCAGAAACATCTCCAATTCCTCCATTTTCACCGCCGGGTTCGCCAGCTCCATCCACCGGTACCAAAACGTTTCTTGTGCAATCTTCCAGCGCAATTCTGATCGGGTTTTCATCAATATTATCATCATACAATGCCAAATCCCAATTATTACAGTCAACCTTGTAACTAAACAGATCATCAGTTAACCACTTTGGGCAGTTTCCGAACAAACGGAGATGTGTTACAGCTACATAATCGAATTGGGGCTGTGTATAAAGCGTGGAGTTTCTGATTCCTGGGAGACAGTTGCTGGATTTTGAGCTTAAAACAGCTGAATCATACACACGAAAAGTTGCGGTTTCATAGGAAATTCGCTCGACTACATATTCATTCCCGGGTAATTCAAGAACAGGAAATTCACGATCCCTACAGTTTAGCATAAAACCAGGGAATCCACAGTAGGGTTCTTGCAGGCCTGGAATATAGAATGGAAAACTTACGTTTACGCCACCACAAAAGACTGGTACGCAGGCTTCGTATCGATAATCGGCGCCGGAAGATCTTTTGGATAAGATGATAACACAGAATATACACAGGTTCAAATATATGGAGAAATTATACATGGTTCATCAGATCAAAATCTCTTGAGTTTTAATTCGAAACAAAAAGGAGCATAATCTTGAAGAGAAGTAATGTTAATCTCGTGTGTGAAGAGGATTCACTGTTAATGGGAACAGCACATATGTTTCTGAGAAGGCAAGGTTATTTGTTTGAAATAGGCCCAAACTTTGAATATGTAAGAATAATGGAGCTGTTCTAAAATAAAAAAAAAAAAGAATAATGGAGGTGTTAAAGCTTGGTATTGAGTTGCATCAATTTACCACTCTTTTTGTGTGATCTTTTAGGATTTGATCTTAATACTAGTTGAAAATATTAAAGTTTCTTTTGCATTAATTAATAACCTTGTTGTACATATAGCCGCCACTTAAAATAAACTCATATACAGCTCACCGATCTCGTGGGGATGTATAATAACCGATGCTCACTTTAGACATATTCGAGTTCAACTCGTGTTTGGTGCAAAAAAATTGATTTAACCCATTCCCCACTCAAAATAAATAAATAAATATAAGACATAAAAAAATGATATATTACTAATTATAACAATAATTTATGTATCTTTCGATATAAATGCATCATCGCAGGAAAAAAGGTGAAAATTGGTGAAAATTTTGACACTGCCCCAGGGCAGTGTCTTGGAGGATTTGATATTTTTTAAATGAAAGATGTCAAATCAATGATTATATGCATTCCTAAGGATAATATCATAAGGTAGCATCAAATAAATCGAAATTAGGTTAGTTCTTAATTTTGTGCAATTTGATTTTTTTTTTATTCTTTCACAAGGGAAGACAATTTAAGGGGTATGATTCATTCCACTCGAGCTAAACTTTAGCAACTCGTATAGGAAAGTGGTCCATGAATCTTGTGGATGGTGTTACAAAAGAGGCGAGGATTTCGGTGACATGTGAGATATTTGACCCTTTTTTTTTTGGGCAACAGCCTCTTAAGGAGGGTTTCGGTGATGTGAGATATTTAACTTTTTTTTTTTGGGCAAAAAAATATAGTAATAAAAAGGTACAACATTTTAAATAAATAACAGATAATGGCAATATCTCTAGAACTCCTGAAATTTTCATGCTTCAGTTATATGTTTTCACCGAGACACGGGGTTGTAACATTCAGATCAACTATTGGCTAAGAATGAGTGAGAATATTCTAATCCCAGTATAGTTATTCTCACATGATACTGTTCATGGGATAGTAACACTATCGGATCAACAATAATGATGCGACAAAGACAAGGATCCAACAGTTAAAACTATACTAACAAAATGGAAATTCATTTGTCAACTATTCAACCCACATGAATATTGCTTTATTTAATTTTTTGATCAACAAAACAATTTTCGTTACTAAATATATAGAAGTACACTCGACATACCTAAAAAAACAATTATGCAATCGAACTACATCTCTCATAAAAGAGTAATGGGGATATGGACTAATAATTCTGAAAACATGTAATTTGAAATTAATAAAAAGATTATATATAGAAGAGCTTGCACTGTCAAAAATTATGGCGTTACGAACAATATAAAGGGTTCATGAAATGAATAAAAAGTAAACTTTCCTGAACCATTTGAATGTGTTCTTGAATGTAGTAGTTGAAAAGTGAGAGTAGAGAAGAGGTGCCCATCAACTTGTTAATATATATGTCCTACAAGCCAAATATTAATCAACTGGGCTTTATGCAACCAAGTCAGTTAGTGACTCAATAAATATATCGCTCATGTCCCTGAAAGATGTAGACTATTATACGACACTCGATATACACCAATCGGAATCCTATCTTTCTCGAAAAACTAATATTAAACTAGCAATGGTGTCGGGATCGTAAATCTGGTCAGGTTGTCTGGACTCTAGGTATCACCGTTGTTAGATTTTCGTTGCATATCGGTAATCTCCCTTTTTTTGCAAGTATATTTGATGTTTGTATATTATATATGAATCTAGCGCAATCGCTCGTCTATGGGTTTAGATATGTTAAAGTTTTTATGTTATATTTAGGGAAAAGCATGTTTTTGCCCTATACCTTAGCATCTAAACACTTTTGGTCCCTAAACTTTTACACCTAACAATTTTAGTCCCAAAACTTTTAACATTGTGACAACTTTAGTCATCATCACTAATTAAAAGAGCTTTTCCCTAATCAAATTGACCAATTTACCCTGACGCCTCAAGATCATTTAAAATTGTATCAGAGCCTAGGTTTATTCTGGACATACTAAAATAATATTTTGAATATTAATATTATTCTTTAACGGGGAGACAATACACGAGAATATGGATCCGAACGAATGTTCGAAGTGTTACCAATACATGTGGTACTTCCAAAAATTGGAAGAACTAAATCAGGAACATCTGGTCGAAGCTAAACTCTTCAACCAGAAATGAAAAATGTTACGAGAAGTCGGTGCTAGTCCAGCTAGCATTAACCAGTATCAACAACTGGAGAAGATAGCGAGGAACCTTTCAGGATGAATCTCAAACTTCAGCTCGAGTTATCCGAAGCTCAGGATGAAGACCATCCTGAACACGGCAACATGATTCCAGATCCAACCAACCCAATAGGATCAGGAACAGCCGAATAGGATGGGACAACCAACCTTACGAGAAATCGAGCCGGATACTTCTAAGATATCCCGAGATTTTAGAGAGATTCATAATACATTGCAGCGTTATGGATACCTACAATACTATGTCCCTGCACAGATCCATCGGATTCAAAGTCAGATGGAGATCATGATTAAACATCATGAGAAAATTCTTGAAAGTATTCGAGATGTTCAAACCAGAGTTAAGGAGTTGGAGTCACAATCAAGTTCTTCAGG
The DNA here is from genome assembly GCA_907163345.1 of Haberlea rhodopensis. Classification (NCBI taxonomy): domain Eukaryota; kingdom Viridiplantae; phylum Streptophyta; class Magnoliopsida; order Lamiales; family Gesneriaceae; genus Haberlea; species Haberlea rhodopensis. Next base: position 84,353 of record CAJQUN010000737.1, on the reverse strand, counting down.
AAGAAGGAAAGGATGGTGGTTACCACCGTCCTATGGAACGGAACCCCTTTTACATCAAAAAAGGAAAACGCAGGACGTTTGAGGCCTTTGACGGAGACTGAAAAAAATGATTACAGTCCTACGAGGAGATCCAATACTTCCTACAAAGTAATGGAAAGAATCAACCTGGAAGATTACATGATCTTGCTGATTCGTTTGCGGGATTGAATCTCGTAGACTTTAAAACAAATAAAGTTGGCGGAATTCCTCAACTTCCACCACAACAGGAAAGTTTCCGGTCACACAATTCATCACCCGATGGAGATCAAAGAATGCCCCATCAAGAAGATTTTACTTCTGGAGCAACTTTAGAACCCCCAGTTGGAACAAGGAATCGTTCCCACAAGCCAGACATGCATCAAACGTTTTACGGGAAATCTCAGTTAGATTTGATACATACATACTGGCTCATGCTCAACTTGGATATTTTGGATTTAAAAAATCGACAAGTTCTTATTGATTAATGAGCTTCAGCAATGAGAATCGCAGCAGGGCTTGATCTAAGCAAAGAAGAATTCATAATACTCCTTAATATGAGTCTTAGAGATGTCAAACGGAGCGGACGGCACGCGACACGATATGAGCACGACACATCACGGAGCGACACGTCACGACCCATTTTGCTACAGTACCGTGCCGTGCCAGGCACGACACTGTAGCATGGCCCATGCCGGGCCATAGGGTGTCGGCCCGTGGGCCGGCACGGCGCTGCACGAAACAATACAAATTTTTTTTGGATAGCGATTGATCAACAGTTATGTGACGATCAATCGCTAGTTGACCGATCGATCGGCACTATTGTGCCGATCGATCGGTAAGCCAAAAAAATAATAAAACTTGAAGGGCCACGCCGGCACGCAAGGCCCATGGCACGACACGTTGGGGTTGTGCCTATGTGCCGTGCTGGGCCCTACCTATTGTGGAAATGGGCAGGCACGATACGTCCCGTTTTCAAACTGTGCAGCGTGCCGCACGATTAAACGCCCTGTGCCGGCACGGTACGACCCGTTTGACAACACTAATGAGTCTAGAAGGATCAGCAAAAATTGTCTGGGAACTCTCAGACCCAGGTACCAAGGAAGAAGTTCTAGCTGGAGAGTCCCTGAAAGAAATTGTGGACAAGATGGCTAAATTCCTTAAAACCTGTTTCATTGGAGTTGGTTACTTCGAAGGAATGGAGCACGAGAAGGCGAAAAATATAGACAAGTTCTATATAGCCTGGAACTACATGATATATGTTATGTAGACGAGTACATCAAACTCTTCACAGAGTATAGATGGAAGGCAAAGATGACAGAAAAAGATGCAGCCGAACTGTTCTTTGCCAAAATACCGAGTTCATGGAGAGAATGTTTATCCAAGAATATACACCCCAAGAAATAAAGACGGTGGCCAGGAGAATGTCATTTCTTAAAATGAAGCTTGGGGAGTGGTGCTATCAAGCGAAACTCCAAAAGAATTACAAGAAGCTAAGAGGAATCAACAAAACAGTCCCCTTTGCTGTACGATGAATGATATCCCTACAATCATTGGAAACTACCCCACAAGGCGGAAGATGAAAAAACACAGAAATCTTACTTAGGAAGTAGTTCAAGAAGAAATAGGTCTTCATGGAGACCTATAAAGTTTTGGTAAAAGCAAAAAGCCTGAAGTTACAGATCATGGCAAAAATCAGGACAACAAGGAGTAGAACATCGTCAACGGGTTCTAATCAAGCAAGTTCTAGCAGAGTACCAACAAAGATGACTTCCAGACGCACTCATACTCGTGCAAATGAGAGTTTTAAAGATTATAACTGCTGGACATGCTGATCAAGAAGACATATGATAAGGATGAATATTACGTGTATTTTCGCAATGATATGTATATATTTTCGTGTTGATTCCTGGCTGATGTTACGCTTTTTGATATTTATTTGTTTGTTTCAGGAATCTAGGTGGGAAGTGGGAGAATTAAGCTAGAAAGACGAAAATGGATCAAACCGAGGCAAGAAATGAAGAAGTTGGAATCTGACATAACCGATTGATCGGAAGTGGAGCACGATCGATCGAAGGAGACAGCGATTTGGCCAACAAGAAAAAGAGGAGCTCGATCGATCGGAAGATGATGCTCGTTCGATCGAGCATGGCAGAGATTTATCAAGCGAGATTGAAGAATGCTCGATCGATCGGAAGTTGATGCTCGATCGATTGAGCGAGGCAGAAAAAGTCAGGGACGAGTAATCTGAGGGCTCGATCGATCGAGACAAATAACCTATCGATCGAGCAACAGAACATAATCTCGAGGAGGGTGGACATAATCAATTGATCTTGACCAAATTGATTAACGTTTTCATCGGAAGGCTTTGCGGCATTGATATTGGGACGGCATGTTGTGCACCTGTAAGGTATCCAATTAAATCATATAGATTAAAAAGAAACACTCACAAGATTCCTCCATGAAGGGTAGTTGGAGGCGGTGAGGGTTAGGGGAATTTGTTGGTGGACATTGATGGTATTAGATCCTCACTGGTGGGACTAAGAAGACGGTTGGCGGAGGTGGACGTGGAAGACATGTCACTGGAAGCCATGGAAGAAATATGATATGTGAAGATTTTCATTGGAATTTTCTAATACCATACAAAATGAGAAAAGAAGATGAAGAATAATCTATTACATTTAGCCCAAAAATTTCAATAAAATAAAGTAACTTACAATTATCTCAAAAATCTAATTTACAATTGACCTCGACGATTTGCCATATTTTGAAATTTATTAATGATAGCTTCATTAGGTACATGATCAAATATATCTTTTTCAATATAAACCACCAAATTATCATATCCATTCATCACCCATTCGGTTGCGAAGCCGATTCTTTAGGATATTCATAGCAGAGAATGATCTTTCCACCGTAGCAGTTGCAACCGGCAAAATCAAGGCTAAACTTATAAGCTTGTAAACCAATGGGTATGTCAGGTCTCTTATAGTTTCAATCATTCTTTGAGTTATATCACCAAGCCCTTTTACATTGGAAGTATCAATATTTAAACGTATATCAATAATGAAATTCTCGAGTTGGTCCAGCAATGCCAAAAGCTCCACACCTTGAAAATCATTTGGATAAAATTCTGTCAGTCGTTTGTCAGTCGAACTAACTTTTGTTTGTCAAAAGCTTCAAAAGAGTTGAATGGATTCAAACAAGCAACACAAAGCAACAATGCGGTATTTACCTCATTGAATCGACCATTTAACTCAAGTAATTGCATATCTATGACGGTATTAAATACCTCCACACGATAGCGATGAGAGATTGTCATCTCTTCAACTCTCCGTCTTGGTCTTTTTCCACCCACATAAACATCATCCATATCAGGCACCTTAGTTTCATTATTTACACAAAAAAATGATACATCCTCTACCAAAGAACTCCATCCACCATCTCTCATTGCTTGAAGTCTTCTTTTAGAACATCTACTAGAGTCATAGCATTCACGATATCTTGATCTTTTCTTTGTAATGCTTGAGACAAATCGTTTGTTATTCCTAATATTGATTTCATCAAGTGCAAATCATATACGAAGTCAAATGATAGCATGTCCTGTATCAAACCCGATGCTTCACCCCTTGGATTAGATAATGTTCCTTCTTTCACAATCACGCCAAGCACATAAATTATAGAATCAAACAAATTAATCAAGCTTAAGATAGTACCGTAATGCGAGCTCCAACGCGTATCACAAGGACGAATGAGAGTGTTTTCTTGATTCAATCCTCGCCCACTAGTGATCATTTCATTTTCTAAGGCTTGAACAATCTTTGAAGCTTGTTTTTCTCATAAATTATCTTTTTGCTTGCACGAGCCATCGACCACATTAACAACATTAGAAATCAGAACAAAGAGTTCACAAATACGTATATGGTTTTTCGCCACAACTACAAGAGCAAGTTGAAGTTGGTGTGCAAAGCAATGAACATAATATGCTGTTTTATTTTCTTTTAAGATAAGAGAAATCAATCCATTAAACTCCCCTTGCATGTTACTTGCTCCATCATAACCTTGTCCCCGCAACATGGATATGCTTAATCCATGTGAATTTAAGAGATCTTCAAGTGCACATTTAAGTGAGAGAGCGTTTGTGCACTCGACATGTTTAAATCCTAAAATCCTTTCAAGCACACAACCTTTTTTATCTACAAATCTCAAGACAATAACCATTTGCTCCTTAGTTGAAACATCACGAGAATCATCGAGAAGAACACAAAAAAAACCATCACCAAGCTCTTCAATTATAGCTTTGGTTGATTCAAATGCACAAGCTCTAACACTATCTTTCTGAATATGAGGAGCTATTAACTTGAGATTTGCAGGTGCATTCTTGAGGGCAACCCTTCTCACATCCTCATTATGGTTTGCAAGAAATTTCAAAAGTTCCTGAAAATTTCCTTGATTGCTTGACTGCCCAGATTCATCATGACCACGAAAAGCAAGTCCTTGCTTCAAAAGCCATCTAATACAATCAATTGAAGCATTTAGCCGAGCTCTGTAATCCATTTTTGCTTCATCCGCCGTTTTAACAAAAGTTGTCTAAATATGCTGCTTCTGATTGAGTAAATCTTACATTTACTAAAAGCATGATTATGAGCACTATTAGTTGTACCCCCGTGCTTACGAAACTTATTTTTGTTCTTCCAATCCTTAAAACCTTCACTTACAAAAGTTTCACCACCTCCTTGATGGCCCAATTCATTTTTGAAAAGGTAACAATAAAGACAGAAACCAGCATCCTTGCTTATACTATACTCCAACTAACAATATTCCTTGAACCATAAATGGTTAAACCTTCGTAATTTCCCATCAAAATTTGTCTGGGGGAAATTCTCAAGATTAGGTTGGCAAGGACCGTCTAAATAGTATTTTCTCCGAACTCTTTCACGAATATTAGGATGATAGTCTGTAATTCTAGGTCGTTTGCCTTGATCCGTAGGAAGTTCTGGTATGTCATAATTTTCTTGAATTAGTTTTGGTTGCTCTTTAAGACTCTGAGAAGAAGCAAAGTCTACTGAAGTTTCAGGCAATTATACACTATTTTCCAGACTCGGATCAGAGAAAGATGATTTTTTATCGACTTGTTTAAAGTACTTCAACATACTGCATTAAACAAAATTAAAATTCTTGAATACTAAAAAATTAACACCCCAAGTTGACATTTTGAGAACATTCATTATACAGTATCATGTATCTATTTTTTTTCAAATTGTTGCATTCAATTAAATTTAATCAAATAGAATTAAAACAATATAATTCTTCGGTAATATTGTTTTTTCATCCATTTATACTTAGATTATGATCAACTAAAACTACACTAGTGGCAACCTTTATAAAAGGCTCAAGAATCCAAGTAATACAACTCAAGAAAATTTCCATCAATTTTGAATCTTCTATCGAATGCACCCCAAGCTATGTTATGCTCCAAATTTTATTTTTTGCTTTCGTATCTCTCCTCTCGCTCCAAATCTAACTCCTAAAATTTCTTATCACAAAATTTGTAAAAATAGAAAAGAAACCTGGCGCAGAAGTGGAGACGCTAACTCCTCTTCTCCGAAATAGCAGCAAGCCAGTGGATTCACGAACGACTGGAACTCTGGAAGTCTGGAACTGGAAGAGAAAGTGATGAAGGGTGAGGGAATCAGCGTGTTTTCATCGAGCAGTGGGGGGAAATTTGGGTTTAGGTTAATTTTTTCTTTTATAAATGTATAAAGAGGGTATATTATGTATTTCAAATTAAAAAACAAGGGAGGGTTTGCCCTCCCTTGCCTATACATGAATCCGCCCATGAATGACAACCTTTATAAAAGGCTCAAGAATCCAAGTAATACAACTCAAGAAAATTTCCATCAATTTTGAATCTTCTATCGAATGCACCCCAAGCTATGTTCTGCTCCAAATTTTATTTTTTGCTTTCGTATCTCTCCTCTCGCTCCAAATCTAACTCCTAAAATTTAGTATCACAAAATTTTTACAAAATAGAAAAGAAACCTAGCGCAGAAGTGGAGGCGCGGACTCCTCTTCTCCGAAATAGCAGCAAGCCAGTGGATTCACGAACGATTGGAACTCTGGAAGTCTGGAACTGGAAGAGAAAGTGATGAAGGGTGAGGGAATCAATGTGTTTTCATCAAGCAGTGGGGGGAAAATTGGGTTTAGGTTAAATTTTTTCTTTTATAAATGTATAAAGAGGGTATATTAGGTATTTTAAATTAAAAAAACAAGGGACTCATTAAAGCGCATCCACACTCAATCTTTTTTGAAAAATGACGCTCTTGTGCATGTGCACCAACATCCGCATCCGCTCGTGCAGCGGTGGACGCGGGAAAAATGGCAAGGAGGTCAAAATGTTTAAAATTCAAAATATAGGTAAAAAAAATTTAAGGGGTCAAAAAAATTTAAGGGAGGCAAAATGTTATTTTTTTGGGAAATTGTATTTTTTGAGTTAAAATGCATTTTTTTTTAAAAAAATAAAAAATTATATGGTAATTTTTTATTTTTTATTCCTGGCAATGGGGCAAGTGTAAGTAATCAATGAGCATACAACGCAGCGGAATAAAATTATATTGATTACTAACCAGCAGATCTATACATAGGATTCATATCGGATAAAGGAATTACAAGTGTCTTACCCTTGTAGCGTGTTTGAAGCAGAATCCACGGAGCAGCACCACGTCCTACGCCTTCTCCGAGTCACTAGCAAAACTCAATGAGTTTTGCCTCAACGGTATCCACACGATCAAATCGGGAAGGGATAGTTCAAGAACAAAGTGCTAGATTTGTTCTTAAATCGTAACAAGAGCCACACTCGATTCTAAATCGAAGAAGATGGCCGGAAAACAAAGACCAAGGCGGCGGCCAAGAGAGGTGGCCGTGAGCTTGGTTGGCCGAGAGCTTCACAAGCTTTTGGTGGCTAGGTTTTGTTATGTTGTGTTAATTACAATTAAACCTCTTGTTAACAAATTATATATGATTTAATTAAAGGCTTTCTTAAAGCCTAATGGGCCTAAACCCATGATTTAATTAAATCCTTATAATCATTTAATTAAGACACTTCTTAATTATTTAATTCATCCCATGAATTCAATTCCCTTATCGATTTAATCTTTTGTGCGACCCGATAGGATCTTGTAATGTTGGCAGTGACATAAAATCTCATTTTACGTTACAAGCAAAGAGCGGTGTCTAGCAACACATCAAGGCTACCCAAATTACAAGAATGTTAATGACTCGACATAACCTTTAGAACTTGTGATAATATTAACCATGTAACTTAATCCCTTTGTCCTTTGTGTTTAGATTGAACACGAGTCATGGAATAGTCATAATCGTATATCCAATCTTTATTTCTTGATCCCCAAGTAGAACTAGAATAAACGAATAAGCTCGATATCTCATATCGACTCATTCGAGCATGGCCATGCATTTTAGTTCTCACTTGATCAAAGGGCCAAACACATCTCCTGTTATATAGGAGGGACAAATCCTATCTCGATCAGTCAACATCCCTCTACATAATTCGTAGTGTATCCAATAGTCGCCTTTATAGTATACCCTGTTACGGGTAACGTTTGACGATATCAAGATACATAACTCCTTATGTTGGGATCTCTGATGATCACAAGTCGTAAGGATTACATACATTATTATCACTATGAGAATTGCATATGACGATCATATAACTATCCATGTTGCATTCTCATGGTGGGTCTGTCCAGTACAGCGTTCTCTAACATGTACCCATATGTTGATTTGATATCTCATATCAATGAACAATTCATCGATCAACACATACTAGTCTCTACGTATTATCATTATCCCTTTCATGATAATACTTGACTAGGGACATCTTTAAGAATAATACAATATTATTCTAAGGACATTAACATATATATTAATTCACATTGCACAGTTAAAAGAATAATATATAATAATGAATTGCCATTCATAAAATCATATTACATTGTATGTCATAAACAATCATCTAATGATGTGTCTTAGGGCATATCCCAACAGCAAGTACAAAGAAGCTTGGTCAATTGATGCAACTACTTGCATAGCGGGTTTTTTAATAATGTAACCTAAAAAAAAAATTTATTTAACAAAATAACCTAAAAAAATTTTTATTTATCAAAATGACCGAAGTCGCCATCTGAGATGACGACTTCAGTACAAATTTTTTTTTTATTGAAGTCGCCATCTCAGATGGTGACTTCAGTACAAATTTTTTATTTTACTGAAGTCGCCATCTCAGATGGCGACTTCAATATATTTTTTTATTTTTAGTGTGGAAGTTGCCATATATATATATATATATATATATATATTTTATATTTATATATGTAGAAGTTGTCATATCAAATATCGTCTTCCATATATATGACAACTTCTATGTATGTTAAGTAATTACATCAATTATGGAAGGCTAAATAAAATCTATTTTTACTATAAGTGTATGTTTATATAATAGGACATAAAAAAATTAATTTACGGGTATTAGATAATTTTACACTTTCTTATTTCCTTTTTCTTTTTGGGATGCAATTTCGTTGTCTACTTATTCAAATATTATACAAAGATTTTAAAAAATACACATTTCAATTTTTACAAAAGGATCGTGCTTGGCTATAATGCACGGACATTGATACGACGATACTGACACGGCACGATTCACTTTGTATTATAGAAACTAATTTTTTTAATAATAATATCATATTATTTCTTTACAAAAAAAAAAATAATATCATATTATACTAATATAATAAATAAATAAATTAATAATAATATTTATAAGAGCTAGTTAAAATAATAATATTAATGATAAATCACGATAAAAATATATATAATGGAAGTGGATGGACAATGTTATTAAATTATATCTATTGTTTTTTTTTCAGTATACTTATAATGTGATATATTAATTTGAATTAATATAGTGTGTTATCTATTACAACGAAATTGCATCCCAAAAAGAAAAAGAAAATAAGAAAGTGTAAAATTATCTAATACCCCGTAAATTAATTTTTTATGTCCTATTATACAAACATACACTTATAGTAAAAACAGATTTTATTTAGCCTTCCATAATTGATGTAATTACTTAACATATATAGAAGTTGTCATATATATGGAAGACCATTTGATATAGCAACTTCTACATATATAAATATAAATAAATAAATAAATAAATATATATATATATATGGCAACTCCCACACTAAAAATAAAAAATTATATTGAAGTCGCCATCTGAGATGGCGACTTCAGTAAAAAAAAAAATTTTGTACTGAAGTCGCCATCTAAGATGGCGACTTCAATAAAAAAAAATTTTTGTACTGAAGTCAGTCGCCATCTGAGATGGCGACTGAGATCATTTTGATAAATAAAAATTTTTTTAGGTTATTTTGTTAAATAATTTTTTTTTTAGGTTACATTGTTAAAAAACCCCTCGCACAGCTCCAATACTTTTACGATTTTACCTCTTCAAAATTTTGGGGATACTTCAGACAACTAGCTTGCCTACGCGGAAAAAATTTGTACGAACACATTACCCAGTCAACCCTCTTAATCCATACACCAGAGTCACATTACTTTTCTTCAAGATCGTAATCTTTTTTATTTCGAATTTGAACTCGAGATATGAAGAACCATAAAACCATGCGTTTCTCCACACATTTGAACCTTTGTATATTCTGTGTCATCATCTTATCCAAAAGATCTTTCGGCGCCGATTATCGATACGAAGCCTGCGTACCGGTCTTTTGTGGTGGCGTAAACGTAAGTTTTCCATTCTATATTCCAGGCCTGCAAGAACCCTACTGTGGATTCCCTGGATTTATGCTAAATTGTAGCAATCATGAATTTCCAGTTCTTGAATTACCCGGGAATGAATATGTAGTCGAGCGAATTTCCTATGAAAACTGAACTTTTCGTGTGTATGATTCAGCTGTTTTAAGCTCAAAATCCAGCAACTGTCTCCCAGGAATCAGAAACTCCACGCTTTATACACAGCCCCAATTCGATTATGTAGCTGTAACACATCTCCGTTTGTTCGGAAACTGCCCAAAGAGGTTAACTGATGATCTGTTTAGGTACAAGGTTGACTGTGATAATTGGGATTTGGCATTGTATAATGATGATAGTTATGAAAACTTGACCAGAATTGCTATGGAAGATTGCGCAAGAAACGTTTTGGTACCGGTGGATGGAGCTGGCAAACTCGGCGGTGAAAATGGCGGAAATCGAGATGTTTTTGTGGTTTTGAGGAAGGGATTTGAGTTGAATTGGACAGCAGCTGATTGTGAAACATGTGAGACAAGTGGTGGGCATTGTGGATTTAATGGAAGTTCTTACACTTTTCAGTGTTTCTGCCCTGACAAGCCTCATTCCAGGAGCTGCCAACCTGGTAAGTTATTTTCCATAGCATAAAATCCAAGGAAAAAATATTGAAATACAAATTATAAATTTCATTTTAATCGTTCTTAGAATAACTAAGTCTCCCATCTAGACTAACTTCCGTCTCTACTACTGCCTAATAATGAGTGCTAATCACTTCTTCATTATAGTAGTTTTATTTTGCAAATTATGCTCATAATTTTGTCATGTGTGATACTTGGTTTATAGCTATGGGTCTACCTGTGTGAGTTTGGGTGGGCAAACATTAGAAAAGCACACAATCCAATACATGCAGTTTGTTAAATTGTTAAACCACAACTGTACGTTAAAAAATCATTCGCTTTCTCAACTCGACATGCATTTGAAGTTGATTCTTGATTACGTGAATAGATACAGCAAATATAAAATATTATATCAAATTCGCTTTCATTACACACACCCAATGCAATATTCATGGCGAATAATATAGTTGACAGTTTGAAGGTCTTTTCATAGTTGAATTTTTGAGGTGATGAATCGTTCAAATTGTTGGTCCACTATACTATATCTTACTATATTATAATGCCTAAGTCCCTTATACTAACTACCTTGGTATGGCAAATTTGAATTTACAAAACTACCAGCTTCAATGGTTTGTTGTGGTTCTTTGTTGCATATTTTGAATGAATTGTTTTTACTGCTGCACTAAACTTGTATCGTTACACGTATCAATTCGTATGCATTATATATTACGTTACACACGCAACGCGTGTGCGTCACCTGCTAGTTAAGATAATCTCCAACCAAATGCTACAAAAGCGTCCAGTTTGGTGCTACTACTGTAGGTTATTATTATTATTACTAATTTTATTATTTAAATGAATTGTTTTTATTGCTGCACTAAACTTGTATTATCAATAAATAATTAAAGTAGTTATTTTTTTATAATTTAAAATTTAATTGAATTACTTTTAACTTAAATTTATTAGTTAATATGTTATAAACATGAATATTTTAATTATATAATATAAAATTAAATAATATTAATTTTACTTATATAGACCTTAAAGGCTTAAACAAAAGCATGAAATATCTATCGTGTATTATTCCTGTTTCTGGTTTAATTTAAATCTTTTATTATTCCAAATTATTTTATATGATCAGTCGCTTCCACAAAGAGTATTCCAAGTCAACTACCGTGTGAGATCTGTTAGAATTTGTAAGCCACCAAAATATAAAAATCTTGGCTCCATTTTCATTTTCTTGTCTCTGTAAGGAAACTTCAATATGGCCTTTCCCAGTTTGTTCATGTTCTTCTTTGTATTCCATCATTTTCTTCTCGTAATTTGTGATTCCAACTGCCCAAAATCCTTCCTTTGTAATGATCTTGGTTCCCTGGAGTATCCCTTCGCCGAGCTCGACCATCCCGAATGCGGGTTGATGGAGATTGATTGTAATCCTTCTTCCCAAAAAAAACTTAAGCTTGGGGATGAATCGACACCGTACGAAGTTAAGACAATAAATTTCTCGTCCCATGAATTAATGATCCGAGACACTATCCTTCGGTCTCATTTGAATAACCGTAACTGTTCTTCTTTCGAAAGTACTCGTCTCCCTGTTTCTCCTAATATTTCATTCACAATCTTTCAAACTCTCACCCTCTTCAAATGTGATGAATCTTCAATTGATAGCGGAATTACAGGAGATTATTTCGAAGATTACAAGAACTACACGAATTGTGAAAAAGTTGCATTATATTATAGAAATCCAGCGGAAAGAAATCCCACCGGGGAAACTGGTCGCCCTCTCCCTTTGGGATGTTCATCGATTCAAATGCCTATGAGTGCTGCTGAGAATTTGTTTGATGACTTGTTCAAACTCCTTACTTATGAGTATACTATCGAGTGGCATGTTTTAGTTTATGAACAAGGTCAAGGTGAAGGTGAAGGTGAAGGTCAGTAATATGTTGTTTATTACCTGCAAAAAAGAACAAATTTTTGGTAGCTAACATATAAAGTTGTCTTGAGTATCCCCTTGATGTAGTGATATGTATGCACGAAGTTTAGTTTCAGTGCATGTTTGGTGTTTCAATCTCGGAAAATTTACAAAATCGTTTGTTACATATTTATAGTTTTGGTTTCCTAACTAGTTAAACTTGGGTTTTGGTGCTGCAAGTTGGTTTTTGGCTTGTCGTCCTATTTCAACTAAGTGTTGATGTGTCATGGGACATCTCAGCATTTTCGGATGTCAAAATATCATTTTTTGCTAACACATGAGCATTTCGGATGCTACATTTTCCGATGCTACATCATCACTCCGTTAATATAAGCAAAAAAAAAAAAAAATAGCCAACTTATACTACCAAAATTCAAATTTTGATTATTTAAAATACCAAAAACCCAAAACATGCTAACGTGACGAAATGCACTACTTTCCAATTCATTCTTGGGCTATATAAGTCCTTAATCCGGCATAGAGATTTAATTTTCTTCTTGCTTTAAATTTAGTTGCAGGAAAAAGTAAGAAGATAGTGATACTGGCTGCAGGTACTGCCCATCTGATTTACCATGTTTCAATGTCTGTATTTCGGTTCCCATATCTCAAATGAGCTCTGATTTTAGGAAATGTTGTTCGTGATTTTAATTGCTCGATTTCCTCATTACATGCAGGTGCGAGCGCGACTCTGATAGTCACAGTTTCTTTCATACTCTTAGTTTTCTTCAGGAAAAATTTGCCAAAATCACTTGTCTTTCGGAAGGCCTATGCAAAAAACCAAGAGGACATTGAACTTTTCTTGAAGAATCATGGGACTCTTGCACACAAAATGTACAAATATTCGCATCTCAAGAAAATAACCAATTGTTTCGCTGAGAATTTAGGTAAAGGAGGATATGGTAGCGTGTACAAAGGAAAACTACAAGAGACGTCTCGTGGCTGTTAAAATCTTAAGTGAATCGAAAGGAAATGGAGAAGACTTCATTAATGAGGTATCCAGTATCAGTAGAACTTCCCACGTTAACGTTGTCTCTCTCCTGGGATTCTGCTTTGATGGTTCGAAAAGAGCTTTGATTTACGAATTCATGCCGAATGGCTCACTCGAGAAGTTCATACCCAATACTTCTTCAGCGCCAAATTCTTCTTTAGGAGTGGAAAAATTGTTTGAAATCATAGTTGGGATCGCTCGGGGACTAGAATACTTGCATCAAGGCTGCAACACACGGATTTTGCATCTCGACATAAAGCCTCATAATATTCTTCTCGATAAGTATTTGAAACCAAAGATTTCGGATTTTGGCCTATCAAAACTGTGCCCGGATAGATCAAGCATTGTGTCAATGCAAGGGACGAGAGGGACTGTGGGATACATTGCTCCAGAAGTATTTTCCAGGAATTTCGGCGAAGTCTCACAAATCCGATGTTTATAGCTTTGGCATGATGGTTTTGGAAATGGTGGTCGGGAGAAAAAGCAACATTGATCATCAAGGTGAAAAATCGAGTGAAATCTATTTTTCAGATTGGATATACATGAATTTGGAACAAAGTACAATTGAAAAAGGTGTCCTTTACAATAATGTTTCGCAAGAACATGAGTGGAACTTTGCAAAGAGAAGGTTGATAATCATTGGATTGTGGTGTATTCAGACTGATCCCAAGAACAGGCCATCGATCAGCAGAGTGATTGAGATGTTGGAAGCAAAACTTGAATCCTTGGAACTTCCACCAAGACCATACTTGACTTCTTCTCCAATATTACCACTGAAATTTTCAAGTTCAGATTCGAAACCTCTATTATGAATCATATTGGCAATACAGTTATGGCCTGTGGAAACAAAGTTGACACACGATCACTTTGAGAAAATTCTTAAACATAACAAGTATATTAGAAAAGAATTGTTTCACTATTATATTTTTCAGATTGGATATACTTGTAATGCACCAAATTATCTTTTTGCTCAGTTGTATTTTTTTTTTTTTGCAAAATAAATAAAATATGTTTATTGATTGTTCAAGATTTTAGTAGATTTTGAGCTTCGAGTTAGAGAGTGTAGTCTTTTTGCTAAGTTGTATTCCATGTAGATACATCCTTACCTAGGGGTGTACTTGAGTGGATTATGGTGGGTAGGCATGAAAAAAATCACCAAACCCACTACGTGCAGGTTGATAAATTGTAAAACCTCAATTGCACAACACGTATACAAAATCGCACGGTTCGGGTGGGTGCGGGTGCAGGCGCAGGCGGTTAGCCTATAAAAGAGAAATCAATTTGTGCATTTTACAAATTTTTAAACTATGGTATTTACTGACGATTATAACAAAACTAAAATTAAATAAAACGATAGTGCAATATAAAACAATAAACATTTAAAATCATGTTTACAAAAATATTATATGAAGCATAACTATCAAATCCTTTGCAAATTGAAAATCAAAGATAGTTAAAACGATATATCAGCAATCATATCACTGTCATCCTAAAAATTATACATATCCAAATCATGTACTAAAACTGAAAATGCTATATCATAATACGAAACAAAAAATATAATAAATTAAAATATCAAAATCTTCCACCATCAAATTGGAATATCAATAACTTTAACATTTATTATACAAAATGAAACGACAATTCATAAGTCCCAAGAATAAAAAAACATTTCTTTTTTACATTAATATGAAGTTCCAAAATAAAAAAATATTTCTTGTTATTACAAGATTCATAATGAAAGAACTTAAAACTATTGTTTTTTAATGAGTCAACAATTTTTTAATCGGCAAAAATAAATTATATTAAAAGATAAGTACAAGTACAACTTGAAACTGTTGTTTCTTAAACCCAAAAATATTTAATTTTATAATTAAAGAAATATTTAATATATAAATATGCAGACGGATTGGGTGGACAGGCGCAGGGCTGGATAGGCGGCTTGAGGTGCAACAATCCACTATCCGCCCACATAAATGTGGGTTGCTTAATTTTTCAATGTAGCACATTGTTTTAAAGTTAAAACGGGTGGATACAGGTGGGTGAATACGGGTTGAACGGGTGGGTTGAATTGTGCTGTTTGTTGTACACCCCTATCCTTACCTATTACCCAAGAACGAAAGTTATATTTTACAGAACTCAGCTTAATAAATAAGGACAAATAATAACATTTACTGCCAAACAAATGGACCCTCGAGATAATTACACTTTCTCCTAATTTAACGGTTTGTATATATCAGGCACATTAATGGTATTTGTTATCAAATTAATCATCGCATAAAGCTAACCATCCAAGCATAGCAGTAAGTAGGCCTAAAAGAATATCAATTTGTACTCCATCAACCTTGCAGTAGGCCTAAAAGAAAACATATTTAGGACTTGCAGTTATTAATCAAATAAACAGGGGTACAATAGCTTACCTCAAGTCTGTTATGCATACTCCTAGAAAAAGCTCGAACGACCCATAAATAAAAGGGTACCTATACCTGAAACTGACATAGGTGAGTGTTGATAAAGCTTTCAATAAGTTACCTTTCTGTATATTGAAAAAAAAAAAAAATTATGACAGAATAAGAATATCACAACAAAATTTGACATAAAGAAAATCCAAATGTACTAGATTTAAGCTTGCCTTTGCCTCCAAGGCTTTACTAACAGCTTCTGCAGAAAAATGTGGAGGAAAATAGTTTGTAGAATCTATGATGCATGGACACTGACACGACGACAAGGACAAGGACACGGACACGTCGACACGGATTTTCAAAATTTACAGGATACGACACGGCTATGACACATATGTATATTTTTATAGATTTTATACATTTACTATAGTAGAAAATGTTCAAATTCACATTTTTTAAAATTTTAAAACCATGTAAAAACAATAAAAATATTCTTACCAAATTCATAAAGCGTATAAATAAATACATGTCACTAGAATCGTCATAATATCACACATACTAACATCAAATGCATAATACTTTAATTAACAAAAAAGATTGACAAGCACGTCCAAATAAAATATACAACCAAATATATTTTTATCAAATTCAAGAAGCGCATAAATAAATGAATGTCACTAAAATCAGTATAGTATCACATATATCAGAACAAAATTCATATACTTCAATTGTCATAAAGTTTAACAAACACGTCCAAATTTTATTTTATCAGAACTTTTTAAATTGTACAATCAACCTCCAAAAGTATCCTTTCCTTTTTGGACACGCCCCTCGGAAGTGTTCGACATGCCGCTTGGACGTGTCGGACATGGGTTCCGAATTAATGTATATTTAAATTAAGGACACATCATGTGACGTGTTCGATACGTGTCCGAGGGGTGTTTGACGGGTGTTGGTGCCCTACAAGTGTTTGACGCTGAACCATATAAATTTCAGGAGTGTCCGTACATCGTAGATGAGAATCGACGAGAGAGATAAGGAAACATAATAAACAAATACAAGTGCACTAAGTGTGGCTTAAAACTTTAATTGTCGAAAAGAAATGCTAAAAATCGAATAAAAAAATTAATTATAAATGAAAGCATGACAGGGTCAGCAGTAATAATACTTATTTATTTGTGGTTATCGATCAATCATTATTCAAATCTAAAAGCCAAAAACACAAACAGGTGCAATGTGGCTTGGTGCAGAAAGCTGCACTCTTGCTGGAGTGATACTGCTCCTCCCAACCAACCCAAGCATAATATTTCCAAGATTTTAGTAAGTCGGTGCATGTTCATGCACCGTTAAGTCTATCGGTGCATGTACATGCACCGGTAGGCTCATACTGTATTTTACCAAAAACATATTGGTAAAACTGTTTGGTACCTTGTTGGTCTTCAACACCACAAGGATCTCGTTGGCTCCATTGTTTGGAGCGGGAAGAAAAATCTGTAGATGACAATGTTAGTCGATGCTATTGTTGTACACTATCTCTTTAAGAAGATTTTGCCCCACACACGGTGCTCACGGAATATGAAAAATCTTCTCCAAGATAAAATGACTCTTTACTTGTGATAGTATCACTACAAATCACAAGTCTCACAACCACAAATGTTGCAAACTCTCTTCTTCAAGAACAAGATATGAATGTGATGCAAAATGAACATGATCTTACATTTTCTTTCAATAATTGTGTTGAATTCATGCACAATAGTATGTTAAAATGAGTATGTATATGTTATATTTATAGTTGGCCAAAGGACACCATAAAAAGACACCATTTGGAGGTGTTTAATCATGAAAAGTTACACCCGAATGTGAAGGGACACACCCGTTCATGAAAAAACCACCAACACTCTTTTATGGGCGTAATGCCAAGCACTTGAGCACCCGTATGCGGATCTCAAGCGCCCAGCCCACTGCCCAAAAATTTGGGCATTGCTCGGGCGCCGCCCGGGTTGCCCGGATTCTTCTCGGGCTGTTTTTTCTTGTTTTGTTCTTTATCAAGTATTAGACTTTTTCTTGTGTCCATCTTGCTTAATTTCAATTCATTAACACTCAAAATTTCCAACAAAACATAGGCATGAAACATCTCAAATACCTTTAAGTTTGAGTTTCCCATTCAAAATCTACAAAAGAAATCATTTAGCATTAAAGATTTTTTTGCCAATTACTGCTCCTCCCAACCAAAAGCAGAATACTTCAAAGATTTTAGTAAGTCGGTGCATGTGAATTACATGGGCCGCTGAGTCTATCGGTACATGTAAACTATATGCACTGATAGACTCATACTGTATTTAACCAAAAGCATAGCCATGGAGCATCTCAAATACACTTTAGTTTTGAGTTTCACATTCAAAACCTACAAAAAAATCATTTTATCATTGAAGAATTTTTTTGTCAATTTCAATTCCCAAGCTCCTCCCACTAACCCAAGCAGAATATTTTCAAGATTTTAGTAAATCGGTGCATGTGAATTACATGCACCCCTGAGTCTATCGGTGCATGTAAATTACATGGACCGATATATTCATACTGTATTGAACCAAAAATATAGTCATGGAACATCTCAATAGACTGTAATTTTGAGTTTTACATTCAAAATCTATATACAAAAATCATTTCTCATTGAAGACTTTTTGGCCAATTTCAATTCCCCGAGCTACTGCTCCTCCCAATCAACCCAAACAGAATATTTCCAAGATTTTAGTAAGTCATGCACCGCTGAGTCTACGACATGTAAATTACATGCACCGATATACTCATACACTGTAATTTATCTCCATAATTCATGTGCACCCATCTTTTTTGTTCATATTATAAATTATTTTCTTGTTCAACTTTCTCTGTGTGTTTATATATAAAATCATATTATTTTAGATACTCCATATTTAACTAAAGCAATACTTAAACAACCACTTTAAGTTTAAGTTAAAGTAAGATTAAGTTAAGAGACATTTTGACACACATATGATATGCAAAAGAATTGAAATAACAACTTAATGCTAATTGTAGCACAAAAATCCATAAAGAGAAGTAGAAGAATAATATGTTTTCGCGACAACCATCATCCATTGACATTATTTAATCATCACAACAACCATACACCATTTTACATTCATCAATCAATATGATTTAAAAAAAATTCATTCTTCCATCTTCATAACAGAGGCTTTCTAGCAGGAGCTATCCGTTCCTAGGGATGACGTGAAGGAAGAGGAACATCCGTCGAAACCGTTCTTGCATTTCCAGAGCATCTCATATTTCATCACCATCTTTCCGGAGTTTGAAGTGTTCTTTCAGATGCATGAAGAAGAAATTGATGGATAATTTTGTAATTTTGACCTAAAATGGACCTAGTTGAAAGCAAAATAATTTGATGGATTGCGACCAAAAAAACTTTTACCATCTGGTACCGCTCGAAATTTTCCCTTGTTCTTTTACTATCTTTGAACCCGTTTTTAGATCCGTGGAAAAATTATATCCATGAAAAAACCTTCAAGCTTGTTAGAAATCTCCTCATCAATCTCACATCCAAACCCTAACATCATGAAACATTATATATTTTCTTCTTCGTTTACTCACAACGTTCAGCATTACATATTGGATAGAAATTACAAATACACATTAACACCACATATCAAAATTTAATGATAGTAAATTGGTGTCTAAATAGGAAAAGGAAAAGCACAAAATTTCAACCTTCCTGGTATTTTGCAGGTTGTAAAAAGCCATCGCCTGGCTCGCCTAGGTGAGAAGCCAAGCCACGCTAGAGTGTGACACCTCTGGTGTATGAGAGGCGCCGCACAAACATCAAACAAATTTCTGCACCTAGGAGCCTGAGGCTTAAGCCCTTTGGGACGGCTTTATAGAGAGGAAGAGTGTTGTTATGGTTGAGCTCATATTACTTAAAAAATAAGTCCAAATAATATTTTTAATAAGCTCAATCCAATTTTAAATAAACATAAATCCTATATTTATATATTACAGTTTAAGACATCATATTCATTATTGATTAAATAACTCTCTTTCATTGCCCTTCCACAACTGCCTTCACTGTCGACCACCGACCCCCGCAGATTGTTGTTCATTGGTATGCCATTTTTTTAGTAATGGTTTATATTTGTTATCTGTTATATTCTTAGGTTGTTTTTTATAATATAATATTGGTTTATATTTTGTTTTGTTTAGGTAATGGATGCAATCTATATTATAAGATGTCTAGTGTGACAATCTCAACTGGTGCTAAATGTTATCATAATCATGGAAGAAGCATGCTGAATTTTGCATATTCTTTCAGTCAATTCCACATCTGTGATTACTTGCATCATTGTGTGTGAAAAAATTATTTTTCTTTCATGAAACACCTCCAAATTTTGTAAATTAGTTTCTTATGTTTTGTAATATTTTTAGTTTCATATTTTGATTATGTTGTTTTTCTTAATTTCCTAACAAAGAAAGTTAGTGGAAGTTTTAATATGGTCATACTAGAACTTATATTAATTTTCAATTTTCAGATGTCTACTTCAATGAATCGGAAAGATCCTGCTTGAGAATTTGCCATATTTCATGTTCCTAAGAATGTCAATGCAGTTCAATGTATTTTTTTGCGGAAAAATAACAAACGATGAAGACTACATAAATAGTTATAAATCAAATGAAGGAGATGATGTTGCTTTATATTTAGGAGATGAAGACATTTGACTAATGCATTTTAATTGATACCAAATGAAAGAGATATTGATATTTTATTGATGCCAATTTATATATTTGTTGTATATTTAAATATTTAAAATTTATTGTTTCTCGGGTGCCTAATGTCTGTAAGGCTAGCGCCTCGGCCGATGCCTAGCGCTTTAAACCAGGCGAGGGTTCATCGCTTTTTGGCTCCTAGCGCCTCTATTACTATGCAGCTTAGCTACGGTTTGAAAATAACATTCAATCATCTTTTGCTTTGAGGCTCCTCTAGGCTTATCCATCACCATAAGTCAGTGCTCATAATTGAATCTTGGGAAGATCGAGACCATCTTAGTGGGGATGGGTCGCTAAAATTTGACCGGAATTTAACTGAGAATATGATGCACCGGATGAAATTAGGGTTGACGGCCTTATTGAATGGTATACTGCTGCGGTGCAGTGAGCAGTGGACACCGGCCGAACGAATCCATCAAGGTGGAGAGATTTGGATACTGCTGAAGAGGAGATGTTTGAAAAAGAATACAAGCATAAAAAAATCTTGGGGTGTGGCCATTCCCTCCGCCCCAAGTTGTAGTCATTTGGAAAGAATAAAATGAAGGAATGTTGAGAGTTGAGAGATGAGAGAGTGGGAAACAGAAGTGGAGATCATAAAATTAGAAAATTTAGGGATGAAAGAACACTAAATCTCATAATCAAGAGACTTGGAAAACGAGTCTTATTCAATGAAAACAAATGTGTTTCATGCTGTAACTGAAATGTATTCGAAATTATATAGAAACATATCTCTATTGAATAACAAATAATCAACATAAGTATATTAAATAACAATAGTTGATTCTTATCGAAAGCAGCATCAACATTGTGATAAGATATCTTGACCAGAATTTAGCAACCCAAGACTCGATCTTCTCTTATTCTCCAATTCCATGTACATTCTTATTTTGAGGAAGATGTTGTAAGGAGAGAAGAGTGAATAATATGGTAAATGATAAGTGACATTTTTTTCACTTATCTATGTTTTCTCGTTATGTTTTACTATGATTCTTGAAAGATATTACACTTTATGTTTCAAGAATATATATAGAAGTGCAAGGAAATTTAGAAAATGAGCGAAAATAACGATAAAAAGGACTCAACTGTCGTAACACGTCGACGGAAGATGAAAGAAAGTTCAAAGGTCCAACCAAAATCCGAAGGAACTAAAAAGAAAGAGTATTGTAGCAGTTACTGTAGCACTCTACCGATCGATCGGTAGAGTGCGAAAGTAGAAAATAAAAAGGCAGACGTGCCGATCGATAGGTAGGATCTTACTGATTGATAGGTAGGCGATAAATTTTTGAGATTTTTTTTTCCTTTTGAAGAATTTGAGTCCAACAAGGAAGCTTTTTCCCCCCACTATAAATACAACTTGATGCACGATTTTTATCAGACTTGTACAAACTTCTCACGCCACTTTGCCCTAGGAGCTGCATCCATCATCCATCATCCATCATCCATCATCCACCTTCATCCACCATATTTTCATCCTAGGATTTGAAATTGTCAACAAAGATATTGAAGAACAAGATTGAGAATGAAGCAAGAGAGGAAGCTAAGATTTACACTTTAGTTTTGTTTTGTTTTGATTATATCATGCTTGATTGTTGCAAGATATGTGTATTGGCATTTATTTATGAGTATGAAATAAGTTTATTTATCAAGATTTAAGAATCTTTTGTTTTGAACCTATGACTTGATTGTTAATTATTGATTGGATTCCTAAATTCTATATGCATAATTTGTTGTTCTTCATGCTTTCAAGGTTTGATCACCCATTGAATGATTATATACATCGTAATTGAGGTTGATCATACGATATTACGGTACAACATAGTAAATTGTGCCTTGGATTTCAGTTTGAGATCGACATGTGAGATCAAATGCACGTGTGAGATCGGTAGATGAGATAAATACACGTGTGATAACAATAGATTATCCGATCAAAGGCTAGTAGTTTTCATAGAATTCAATGCAATATTGATTGTTAAATAAGGACACATGAGTGGATTATTGCCCGTAAATATTAGATTTGGTATATCTTGACCATAGACTATTGAATAAATTAGGAAAATTCATCATCTTAGAGATATATGGATGATCAATCAACGCTAATAAATGAATCAAGGGGATTACATTGGTGAACCCACGTCTTGATAATATTCTAAAGTGGATTTTTCTCGTTATCTTTGATTTATTTTGTTGGAATAATAGTAGTTTAATTTAGTTATTAATTTAATTATAATACAAAATCATAGGTTAAATAAAGTTTAAAGCATCTTATTTGATACTTACAGCTAGTCCATGTGAGTTCGATACTCTTACTTATGGATTACTATACTAAAACTTAACAACTGTGCACTTGCAGATTAATCGTACATCACTGGAGTTTTATGGTTAAATAAAGTGCGATCAATTTTTTTGCATTGTTGCCTGGACTAATTTAGTAATATTATACGAGATTCTTTGACTGCAATTTAACCATTTTTTAATTTTTTTTCATATAATTATTTTTGATTTTTTTGTTTTTCTTGTGAGGTATTTTGGATGTTTCATCAACAAATCTTCACAAGTTATGCCCAACAACATGCAGTTCATTCTATGCAGCATGTGAAAGATTCAATGAATTGCAGTCACATTCCAGTATCATGACTTCTCTAACTATACTTAATAAGTGTCATTTTTGCACTTATATTTCTATGTTTTCTCGTATTATTTTAGTATGGTTCTTGGACGATATTACACTTTCTGGTATTAATTTGCATTTTTCAAGAATTTTGGTGCAAGTACGAGGAAATCAAGAAAACAAGATAAAACGATGGAAGAAGGAAGAATGTTGAAGAAAATAGAGAAAACCGGAATCCAAGACACATGCCACTTCTTTCTCCTCAAATTTCTTCATGTTCGAGCCATATTTTGGAATATGGTCAACATAAAAGTTGTAGAACTTTATTTTATCTTCACGTGGACAGCTAATTCGTTAAATTCATAGAATGTATGAGAAAGTTATGACCAAAATACCAGGCGCCTGTAGCAGCTGAATCAACAAAAATCCTGAAGTGAAGATCGATCGACAGAAAGTGAAGATTGATCGCCGACATACGAAGTCGACAAAAATAAAAGTTGGAGCTAACGATCGATCGGTAGGCGAGAAAATCTGAAAAAAAAAATTACATTTTAGAGTTTGAGTCCTACAAGGAAACTACATATTCCTCTTCCACTACAAATAACATATGCACGAAATTTAGGGGATTTTCGCACATATTTTAACCTAGGATTTCAGCCTCCATTACATCTTCACATTCACCATCCTCCACCTTCATCCATCATCCACACTAGGACTTGGAACAACCCAACATGGGATTGAAGAGGCGATCGAGAAGGAAGCGAGAGAGGAAGCTATGATAAACGAAATCGACGCCGGGACTTTTTTTTGTCTTTAAACATTAGTTAGCTTTGTTTTGCTTTATTATAATGAACTAAATTTATTTATCAAGATTATGGGATCTATTGTTTGACCTATGACTTATTATTGATTGATCACCTTTTGAATGATTTTAGTTATTGTGGTTGATGTTGACCATATGATATTGCGATAGACATAGTAAATTAGGCCGTAGGGTTTAGATTGAACTGACCAAGTAAAATCTACCACACGTGTGATAACAATAGATTACCCAATCGAAGACTAGTAGATTTCACAAATCTTCATGTAATATTGATTGTTCAATAAGGACACCGGATTGGCTTACTGCACGTCAATTGTTGTGTCTAGAAATAGACATGTTATGCACTTAACTGTCAATGATTGTGCATGATTTAATGGTTAACTTGATGTTTATAGTTCCTAATCATACATTTGGTAATATGTAAAACACGTCACATATTTCTCCTCATATTTCTTGATGTTCGAGCCATATTTTGGAAATGTGATCAACAT
Organism: Haberlea rhodopensis; assembly: GCA_907163345.1. NCBI lineage: Eukaryota > Viridiplantae > Streptophyta > Magnoliopsida > Lamiales > Gesneriaceae > Haberlea > Haberlea rhodopensis. The sequence goes on along the minus strand of CAJQUN010000737.1, from coordinate 59,815 downwards.
AAAAGTTGTATAACTTTTTATTATCTTTTCGTGTACAACTAATTCGTTTAATTCAGAGATTTTATGAGAAATTTATGGCCAAAATACTAAGATGTGGTACAGGGACAGACGCCCCAACACCAAAAACAGGCGCCCTAGCACCCGTCAAGCTTGAAACAATTTCCCGAGGCAAAAACATAGGCGCCCAACGCCCATCCAGCAGTGCCTTAGCACCCAGAATCCTAAAAATTAGGAAACAAATTTTTTTTAACATTTTTTGAATATTCTGACATATTCCATCAACCTTTACCCCTATATTTCGAAAAGAAGGCCTCATAACTCACTTTCAATTAGACTTTAGAGCTACTTTCATAATTTTCTCTCAATTATTGAAGAACAATTCAAGGGATTCAAGAACGAAGATGGAAGTGACGCGCTGTAGTGTTGTTCACTAGTAATTCTTTATCTAGCTTTTATTTTATGCTTTTTACACAAATTTTTATTGTTTTTGATTTAGCCATATGTGGCCAAACACTTGTAATTCTTGGTTGAGTGATACAATACCTTCGGATTTTAATTACTTGTGAGATTCGTGTTTTGATTGTTGATTTCTATTCAATTTCAATTCGTTTTTCTATTTTTATGATATGACTGTTGTGTTTGATTATTATATTGATCACCTAGTAATCTTATATGCAATCTAAAGCTAATTAAGAAGTAACTAAGATTTGTAATTACCTGTTGTTGGTGTTATTAAGTTTTTATGAAGACCGATTTTGTAATACCCCCGAAATGTGATATGATTATGTACTACGATGATGAATTATGATGTGTTTAAGGGTTGTGGTGTATTTAATTTGGGGGATAATACTTATGATGTGATGATATGATTTAGGGGGGGGGGCATGTTGGGTGTTTTAGAGGATGTATTAATTAAATAAAGTTATAAAATATCGTGTGAGGATATTTTAATACATCGTACCAAGTACCGGGACACAATTAAACACCACATGACCACCCAACCCACACCACCCCACCCCCATCGCTCGGTCACCTCACCCTCCCCCACTTGTTCAACCCATACCCCCCACTTGCTCAACCCATGCTACCACTCAATCAACCTCCATCTCCTTCTCTCCTCCTCTCCTCCTCTCCTCCATTCTCATCCCAGAACAAGCTGCTTTAAGGCAAGGAAACCTTGGTAGAAAGGTGTGCAAATCCTTGCAAAAAGGGGAGCAAAAAGAGAGGGGTAAGTTGGTGCCCTGTTTTCTGGGTTTCGGGTTGAGTTGGGTTTTTGTAGTGAGGATTTCTATTCATGCTAGTGTAGGTATGAACGAAACCTTGGTATGTATGTTTACATGGAAGTATTATGAAGCTCCTAGCATGTTTGTTCGAGTATATTACTTACGTTATGTGTTGGTTTTCTTGTTATGAAAGTAAGTGCTGGAAATTCTGGGCAAGGAAGAACATGCTCTGTTTCTGTATAAGTTGGTTGAGGTTGAAGATTTTGATGAGGTTATGTTGCATGCTAGTTTAGGTTTTGTTGAACCTTGAATTTAAGTGCTTACATAGAAGTTTTATAATGCTCCTAGCATGTTTGATTGAGCAAGTATGTTATGTTATGAAGTAGAAATGATGGTGTGAAAAGAGGTGCTCAAAAATCTGGGAAGTCCCGATTTTTCAGAGCTCTCGATCGATCGAGATTTTGGTCCCGATCGATCGAGCGAGACAGAATGTTTAAAGCATGTTTTGAATTTCAGGTGCCGATCGATCGATGGATTTCTCGATCGATCGATGAAGCTCCTCGATCGATCGGTAAAATGTTTCGATCGATCGATCGAGGCAAAATGGTTGAGCACTGTTGTGCACAGTTTCTCGATCGATCGAGACCTCGGGGCCGATCGATCGAGAGAGGCAGAATGTTGAAAAATAAAATGATGTTTTATTTTGTTAAGTTTATGATGTGAGATGGTATTGAGGCATCTAATATGGTATTGTGTGGTCTTGTAGAGCCATCCCAGGTACCGGCACCATCAAGGAGATAAAGTCTGTTGACTCCTCCTCTTTTTGAAAAGGTACGTAAGAGACGTACGGGCATCGGACGGTAAAACACATCTTTACACTTTGCATGAGTATACATGATGAAACGATGATGTTTATAAGTTGTGTATGATGTTCATAAGATGTTTACGTGTTTATAAGATGTCTACGATGTTATACGTGGTAAGATGCCACGGGGTAAGATACCCCACATGGTAAGAGGCCATGCGATACTATTTGTGGTAAGATGCCACGGGGTAAGATGTCCCACATGGTAAGAATCCATGCGATGTTTATAATGTGGTAAGATGCCACAGGGTAAGATGTCCATATGCATGAATATGAATCAGGGACAACGATAAGAAGTTAATGAATAACCAGCATATTTACTTAACCAATGTTTCATGCATTTACTATGATGTTTTATGATGTTGAATGAGATTGCATATGCTTATGATGTGTTGTCCCTGTAGGTACGCTTTTGGACTAAAGGACTAAGGGGTCGGGTTGAACAGTGAGCTACGAAGAACACAGGAATGTATAGGAATCAAGTCTCGATTAGTATCTACTCTAGGAGTAGTATAAATCTAAACATGAACATTCTTTTGGAAGTGTAATGAATTTGTTTTTGAAGTCCTTTATTTTGGCCTGTAATTCTGATAGCTCATGTAACAACCAGAACCTTAGAATGTTATTAATGCATGATTAGTCCTTCTTATATCTATTGATCACTGTTAAGGTGGGAAGACCCCACATTAGTGGTATCAGAGCAGTGGTTAGATAACTCGGGAATGAGTGAAGGGTAGCCTTAGCAATAAATTGGCTAGGTGCTTACTTTTGAACATGTTTTATATGTATGTTGCATATGAAGTTCCTATGTTATGCTAACATGTTTAATTATCTAACGATGTGCTTTATGAACTGCTTTTGGTGTTATTATTAACCCTTGTGTTGCAGCATGGCAACAAATATAGAAGTGGGTGACGCTGTTAGTGTAAATGCAAGTGCTGGGCGTACGAATCCACTGCCACCACCAGCCTTGGGCGAAGAACCTTCTGAACAACAGTTGCTACCCGGGGAGTTGAGCTTGGCTCAATTTATGATGTACCGACCCCCGATGTTCGAAGGAACTGAATCCGGGGAGAAAGCTGAGGAATGGTTGGAGAGGATTGAACAGATATTTGTGGCAGCGCCTTGTGCAAAGACGGCCTGGATCAGATTAGCAGAATTTCAGCTGGCCAAGAAGGCACTGATGTGGTGGAAGACCACCGTAATTGAGCAAGAGGCTCTGGGGCAGGAAATAAGTTGGAAGATGTTCCGAACGCGGTTTCTGACCCGCTACTTCTCAGCCGCTGCAAGACAAGCCAAGGAGGATGAGTTTACCAGTTTAAGGCAAGGTACCATGCCTGTATCTGATTATGCTCTAATTACTGTTCCTTACTGCGTTATGTGCCCCATATTGCTGCAAACCCTCAAGCGAAGATGAGGAATTTCATGAAGGGCTTGAGGCCGGAACTATATGACAGGGTAATTACCTATGGCCCTGCCTGTTTTGACGATGTGCTTTCACGAGCTGAACTAGCCGAACTGGGAGTTGGCGCATATCCTGATGCAGTGCCACCTCCAGCACCCCCTCAGAAATCCATTTCTGACAATTTGAAGCCCAGGGTGATCAGTTTAAGCCTAGGGGAAACACTTCAGCGTCGAGATTCAGTGGCAAGAGGCCCGAGAATCGATGGAAAGGGAACCGTAGGAATGATGCTCCATCCGGGAGAGGACAGCCTCAGGGAGACAGATCTGGAAGAGTTCAGTACACTCTTTGTGGACAACCACATTTGGCAAAGGATTGCGTAGGATGCTATGTCTGTGGCGATAGAGGCCACTTTGCTCGACAGTGTCCCAACAGGGGAAGATAGCAGAACTCTACTGGGAGGCCTGCGGACAGAGCGGCACAGCACCGGCCCCCTTTCGCACCTAGCAGTATGGAGGTCAGCCCACGGGGCCACCTCAGGGACAGGTGTATGCTTTGACTAGGGAGCAGGCTACAGCAGCTCCGGAGGAGGTTATAGCGGGTACGTGTCTTTTATTTACGCACCCTGCTCTTATATTGATAGACACAGGTGCGTCACACTCTTTTGTGTCGACGAATTTTGTTGAAAGGCACCACATATGCACTTCTCCGTCGCCCATGCCTCTTATGGTCTCGACCCCCGCTGGAAGAAGTTTGACTACGGATCAGATTGTCTATGATGGCCTCATTTATTTTGAGGATAATGAGTTAAGATCAGACTTTATTGTGCTGGGAATGACAGACTTCGATTGCATTGTGGGCATCGATGTTCTGAACAAGTATCAGGCGGTGGTAGACTGCAGGCAGAGGACTGTCCGTTTCAGGTCTGTTATGGGAGTCCAGTGGACATTCTTTGGGGATGGTTCTCGCCCAAAGATTCCGTTGATATCTGCTGTCAAGATGGCACAGTTATTAGAACGAGGTCATACAGGATATCTTATCTATGCTGTCGATATGACGGAAAAGAGGAAAGAGCTAAAGGTTGAGGATGTGCCCGTAGTGGCGGAGTTTGCTGATGTCTTTCCGGAGGAAATTCCCGGATTCCCACCGACGAGAGAGGTCGAGTTTGGGATTGAGTTACTACCAGGGACGTCTGCAATTTCCCGTGCCCCGTATAGGATGGCACCAGCTGAGTTAAAGGAGTTAAAAATTCAGTTGCAAGAACTCCTTGACAAGTGCTACATACGCCCTAGCGTATCGCCTTGGGGTGCACCTGTCTTATTTGTTAAGAAGAAAGATGGATCGATGCGTCTATGCATTGACTATAGACAACTGAACAAAGCTACAGTAAAGAACAAGTATCCACTTCCGAGGATCGATGACTTGTTCGATCAGTTGCAGGGTATGAGACTCTACAGTAAGATCGATCTGAGGTCGGGGTACCATCAGATTCGAGTAAGAGAAGATGATGTTCAGAAGACGGCGTTCAGGACTAGATATGGGCACTATGAATTCCTGGTCATGCCTTTTGGGGTGACGAATGCCCCAGCTGTCTTCATGAGTTTGATGAACAGAGTGTTCCAACCATATTTGGATCAGTTCGTCATAGTCTTCATTTACGACATACTTATTTACTCTCGGACTGAAGAAGAGCATGTAAGGCACTTGAGGATAGTACTTCAGATCCTTAGGGATCATCAGCTATATGCAAAGCTTAGTAAGTGCGAGTTCTAGTTGGACAGCATGGTATTCTTGGGCCATGTCATATCTAGCCATGGAATATCTGTGGACCCCAGGAAGATTGAAGCTGTGTTAGAGTGGGATGCACCACTTCTGTACCGGAAATACGGAGTTTCCTCGGTTTGGCAGGTTATTACCGACGTTTCGTCGAAGGTTTCTCAAAGATTGCCAAACCCCTGACACAGCTGACTCAGAAAGGAGTCCCCTTCTTTTGGTCTGAAGCTTGTGAGGAAAGTTTTCAAGAACTGAAGCGTCGCTTGACTACAGCGCCTGTATTGGTGATTCCGTCTGAGAATAAGAGGTTTGCCTTGTATACGGATGCGTCACTGCAGGGTTTGGGCTGCGTGTTGATGCAAGATAAGCACGTGGTGGCTTATGCATCGAGGCAGCTGAAGCCACACGAAGTTAGGTACCCAGAGCATGATTTGGAACTGGCGGCCATCATATTTGCCTTGAAGATCTGGAGGCATTACTTGTATGGCACGTCTTTCACTATATATACGGACCATAAGAGCCTGAAGTTCTTATTCACTCAGGCAGAGTTGAATATGAGGCAAAGAAGGTGGATGGATTTGCTCAAAGACTATGATTGTGAAATTGAGTACCATCCAGGTAAAGCAAACTTAATAGCAGACGCCTTAAGTCGGAAGGTGATGAGTACTGCAGAGGATGTTATGTGTTTGTCGGCCTTAATGACTTCTTATTGCCATCTGGGCTATGACTTCGATGTAGACACATCGCCTGTGCGAGTGTCGACCTTATTGGCGGAGCCAGATATATTTGAGGCGATCAGGAAGGCCCAGAAGTCGGATAGTGAGGTTCAGAGATGGACATCATTGGTGCTTCAGGGTCAGCCATCCAAGTTCAGAGTGGCTGAGGATGATTCTTTGAGACTGGGCAACCGATGGGTAGTCCCAGATACACCAGAACTGCGTAGAGGAATATTGGAGCGAGCTCACAGTAGTCGGTTCAGTATCCACCCAGGGGGAAAGAAGATGTACAAAGATCTATGCGATCAATTCTGGTGGAGACGCATGAAGCGTGAGGTGATCAATTTCGTTAAAAGATGCTTGATCTGCCAGCAGGTAAAGGCGGAGAGGCAGAGGCCTGGTGGTGAGCTGAAGAGCTTAGAGGTACCTGAATGGAAGTGGGAGCATATATCTATGGACTTCGTGACCCACTTGTCGAGGACGGCCTCAGGATTCGATGCGATCTGGGTGATCGTAGATAGGCTGACGAAGACGGCTCATTTCATCCCTTACAGTATGTCATATACATACTTGAAGATGGCCCAGTTGTATATACGGGATGTGGTGAGATTGCATGGTATTCCAGTCTCGATAGTGTCTGATAGGGACCCGAGGTTTACTTCACATTTCTGGGAGGGTCTCCAGACAGCTTTGGGCACAGAGGTGAGACTGAGTACGGCCTATCACCCTCAGACAGACGGCCAAACAGAGCGTACCATTCAGACGCTCGAGGACATGTTGAGGGCATGTATTTTGGAGTTTGATACTCCGTGGCAGGATTCAGTGCCGCTGGTGGAGTTCTCCTATAATAACAGTTATCAGGCGAGCATTCAAATGGCTCCTTTTGAAGCTCTGTATGGACGACGATGTAGATCACCGCTGTATTGGGAGGATTTGACTAGCAAAGCGGTCGGAGGACCGGATCTGATCAGGGATATGGAAAGTAAGATAAAATTGATACGCCAAAGGATGAAAGTGGCCCAGGATAGGCAGGCAGCCTATGCAAATAAGCGGCGACGACCGCTGGAATTCCAGTTAGGAGACAGGGTCTTCTTAAAGATCTCGCCCTTCAGGGGTGTGGTTCGTTTTGGGATGCGGGGGAAGTTATCTCCGAGGTATGTTGGGCCATATGAAGTTTTACAGCGTATCGGTACTTTGGCATATCGTTTGGCTCTACCGCCATCCTTGTCTGGCATACACGATGTTTTCCATGTCTCCATGTTACGGAAGTATGAGCCAGACCCGTCTCATGTCTTACAGCCTACAGAAGTTCAGTTAGACTCAGATGTGTCCTACGTAGAACGACCAATCAGAATTCTGGATCGAGAGGATCGCAGACTACGAAGCAAAGTTATACCAATGGTCAAAGTTCAGTGGGATCGTCGGGGTGTCGAGGAGGCTACATGGGAGACGGAACGGCATATGGTGCAGCACTATCCGGAACTATTCTCTGGTATGTTTTTATGTTTAGTTTCGATATGATGATGCATGTGGATTTCGAGGACGAAATCTTATAAGTAGGGGAGTAATGTAATACCCCCGAAATGTGATATGATTATGTACTACGATGATGAATTATGATGTGTTTAAGGGTTGTGGTGTATTTAATTTGGGGGATAATACTTATGATGTGATGATATGATTTAGGGCGGGGGGGCATGTTGGGTGTTTTAGAGGATGTATTAATTAAATAAAGTTATAAAATATCGTGTGAGGATATTTTAATACATCGTACCAAGTACCGGGACACAATTAAACACCACATGACCACCCAACCCAACCCACACCACACCACCCCCATCACTCGGTCACCTCACCCTCCCCCACTTGTTCAACCCATACCCCCCACTTGCTCAACCCATGCTACCACTCAATCAACCTCCATCTCCATCTCTCCTCCTCTCCTCCATTCTCATCCCAGAACAAGCTGCTTTAAGGCAAGGAAACCTTGGTAGAAAGGTGTGCAAATCCTTGCAAAAAGGGGAGCAAAAAGAGAGGGGTAAGTTGGTGCCCTGTTTTCTGGGTTTTCGGGTTGAGTTGGGTTTTTGTAGTGAGGATTTCTATGCATGCTAGTGTAGGTATGAACGAAACCTTGGTATGTATGTTTACATGGAAGTATTATGAAGCTCCTAGCATGTTTGTTCGAGTATATTACTTACGTTATGTGTTGGTTTTCTTGTTATGAAAGTAAGTGCTGGAAATTCTGGGCAAGGAAGAACATGCTCTGTTTCTGTATAAGTTGGTTGAGGTTGAAGATTTTGATGAGGTTATGTTGCATGCTAGTTTAGGTTTTGTTGAACCTTGAATTTAAGTGCTTACATAGAAGTTTTATAATGCTCCTAGCATGTTTGATTGAGCAAGTATGTTATGTTATGAAGTAGAAATGATGGTGTGAAAAGAGGTGCTCAAAAATCTGGGAAGTCCCGATTTTTCAGAGCTCTCGATCGATCGAGATTTTGGTCCCGATCGATCGAGCGAGACAGAATGTTTAAAGCATGTTTTGAATTTCAGGTGCCGATCGATCGATGGATTTCTTGATCGATCGGTGAAGCTCCTCAATCGATCGGTAAATGTTTCGATCGATTGATTGAGGCAGAATGGTTGAGCACTGTTGTGCACAGTTTCTTGATCGATCGAGACCTCGGGGCCGATCGATCGAGAGAGGCAGAATGTTGAAAAATAAAATGATGTTTTATTTTGTTAAGTTTATGATGTGAGATGGTATTGAGGCATCTAATATGGTATTGTGTGGTCTTGTAGAGCCATCCCAGGTACCGGCACCATCAAGGAGATAAAGTCTGTTGACTCCTCCTCTTTTTGAAAAGGTACGTAAGAGACGTACGGGCATCGGACGGTAAAACACATCTTTACACTTTGCATGAGTATACATGATGAAACGATGATGTTTATAAGTTGTGTATGATGTTCATAAGATGTTTACGTGTTTATAAGATGTCTACGATGTTATACGTGGTAAGAAGCCACGGGGTAAGATGCCCCACATGGTAAGAAGCCATGCGATGTTTATAATGTGGTAAGATGCCACAGGGTAAGATGCCCATATGCATGAATATGAATCAGGGACAACGATAAGAAGTTAATGAATAACCAGCATATTTACTTAACCAATGTTTCATGCATTTACTATGATGTTTTATGATGTTGAATGAGATTGCATATGCTTATGATGTGTTGTCCCTGTAGGTACGCTTTTGGACTAAAGGACTAAGGGGTCGGGTTGAACAGTAAGCTACGAAGAACACAGGAATGTATAGGAATCAAGTCTCGATTAGTATCTACTCTAGGAGTAGTATAAATCTAAACATGAACATTCTTTTGGAAGTGTAATGAATTTGTTTTTGAAGTCCTTTATTTTGGCCTGTAATTCTGATAGCTCATGTAACAACCAGAACCTTAGAATGTTATTAATGCATGATTAGTCCTTCTTATATCTATTGATCACTGTTAAGGTGGGAAGACCCCACAGATTTGCTAATACGTCATAAACCGCTGGTGTTTATCTTGTTTAGATTCATCGTTCTTACTAGTTTTGAAAACTATCATTGAATTAATCTTTACTGCGGCTGTTTTGATTAATAATTTTGTAAGGGTTGAATTTGAACGCTGGTTTCAGTTTGACTATGAATATGGTGAGGTAGAAATTGAATTTTCAATGATGAATGATTGGACATGAATTAATATTTTGAGAATCAATGATCGAGTAAACGATATCCAAAGGTAGAGTTGACCGAAAGCCAAGAATTGTTTTTCTCTCATAATTTGCATCATCTTGTTGTAATTCTTGCAGAATAGTTAATTTCATAGTTTCTAGATTTTAAATTCATAGTAGTAAAAACTTCATAACAACCCCCTTTTATTTCTTTTTGCATAAGTTAAGACAAGATTCATCCTTCCTCGTGGGATCGGCCACTACTCACGCCACTACATATTTGTTGCTATTAATTTGAGAGGGTTAATTTGGGTGTACGCCATAAACGCTACAAAATTTTGGTGGCGTTGCCGGGGAAGGCATTGTTTAATTTGTGTTAACTGTTTATTGATATTCATATCTCGTGCTTTTTACCTGTTTGTTCATACACGCAGGCAATTCGTCATCTGAGGAAGACGAACACCAATCAACCCCGAGATAGAAAGAACTTTACATCGACTGAGGAAAAAAAACCCGAAGAAACTTTAGGAAGAAGAAGAAAAGATTAACATGGTGGAGAATCAGAGTCTGAGAAAGCTGGCGAATCCAACCTTATATCAACAACCACTTTGCATCACCTTCCCTACCCTTGCTACAAATATAAATTTTGAACTTAAATCTGGCCTAATACATCTTTTGCCTTCTTTCATGGTCTTGCAGGAGAAGATCATCACAAGCACTTAATGGAATTCCATGTAGTGTGCACTGCTATGAAGCTTACTGGTGTAATAGAGGAGTGAATCAAACTGTGAGTCTTTCCCTTCTTCTTGAAAGATGCTGCTACGGATTGGCTTATCTACCTACCCTCTGGATCCATCAGTACATGGAACGAGCTAAGATGATCTTTTTGAAGAATTACTTTCAGCATCAAGGGCAACCAATATTTGCAAGGAGATCTAAGGCATAAGACAACCTCAGAGGATTCACTTCATGAATACGGGAGAGCTTAAAAAAGCTTTGTGCAAGCTACCCCCAACATCAGATAAGTGAGCATTTGTTGATTCAATATTTTTATGAAGGTCTTTTTCCAAATGACAGGAACTTTGTGGATGTTGCAAGTGGAGGAGCGTTTGTTGATAAGACAATAGAGTAGGCAAGGAACTTGAATACGAACATGGCCGCCAATTCATAACAATTTGGAACTGCTCAACCTGACCACAAGCCTCGGAAGCAAAGTGAGGTAAATGTTTCTAGCATTGAACAACAACTGATTGACTTAACCGGTCTTGTGAGACAACTGGCAGTTGCAGTTGGACAAAGTGCTAAGGTATGTAGAATATGTGCACTACCGAGTCATCCCATTAATATATGTCCCCCGCTTCAAGAGCCACCCAGTGAGCAAGCAAATTCAGTGGGCGAATTTTTGGGACAGCCGCAAAGAAGATATTACCCTTTTTCTAGCACCTATAATCCAGGATGGCGGGATCATCCAAAAACTAGATATGGAAATTAAGCTGAACCCCAAATGCAGCCCAACCCACCGCCCTTTAGACCACCATTCCAAAGGCCACATCAAGCCGCTCCATCCCAACCCCTGGTGAGTATTTAGAAAACATTGTTAAAGAGCTTATTCATAGAAATTTAAAATTTCAATAGAAGACAAGATCTAGCATTCAAAAGTTGAATACTCAAGTGAGACAACTAGCTACCGCACTCAATTGTCTAGAGACTCAAGGGTCAAGCAAACTACCCTCCCAAACTGTGGCGGATCTAAGGGAGAATGCAAGTGCATGTGGTAAGGAGTTGGAGATACTGGAGAAGAAGGCACCAACACCATCAAAGCACGAGGAAGAAAAGGAGGCCGGGGTGGAAAGCAAGGAAACCATTGAGATTGAGGTACCACAAAAGTAAGTTTTCTTCATTTTCTGAGTATAAATTTCCACCCCTTTTCCCAATGCATTAAATATAATAGGAAAGAAGTTGGACATAAGGGATTCTATGAAACTTTTTGATAGTGTGAGGTAAACATTCATTTGCTTGATGCTATCAAACAGTACCTTGTTATGAAAAATTGTTAAAAGAATTATGCACTGCGAAAAGAAGACATAGGTTAAAGGGGTCTCATAAGGTTGAATTGGGTGAAAACATCTCTGCTCTCATCCAAGGGAAAATCCCTACAAAGTGCAAGGACCCATGTATGTTTTCTATCCCATACACAATAGGTAACATTCATCTTGAGAATGCCATGTTAAATCTTGAGCATCACATCATGCCATATTCTATTTACACTTCCTTACAACTTGGCCCATTGAGCAAAACTGGAGTAGCCATTCAATTAGCGGATAGATCTAGTGCATATCCTAGGGGCATTGTAGTGGATGTGCTTGTGCAAGTAAATGAATTGGTGTTTCCTGCTGACTTGTATGTGCTTGATATGGAAAATGGTGGCAAGAGTAATCCCATTTTGTTAGGATGACCATTTTTAAAAACTTCTAAAAAAATTTAGATGTTCATAGTGTCATTCTCACCATGGATTTGATGGTGAAATTATAACTTTCAATATATATGATGCCATGAAACATCCATGCAATGATAACGACAATGTCTACTCTATTGATATTGTTGATTACTTGTCCCAAGAGATTTGTGAGCTTGTAGGGAAAGAGAAGTTGGAAGTTACTATTGCCATGGCCATTGAGAAAGAGGATGAGGAGTTGCTCATATTTGATGAGTTGAAGGACATCATAGCTGCCTTGAATGATAAACCTGAGCTATCTCAGTCAGGTAACATTTCTTTTGTGTCATTGCCAGTTTCTAACACTAGATTACTTCCATCTGTTTTACACACACCTACTATTAAGTTGAAGCCACTGCATAGCCATCTCAAATATGTATTCATCAGTGAAGAAGATACACTGTCGGAGATCATCTCAAACAAGTTGGGGGATGATCAAGGAGAATGCGCTTAGCCACTCAAGGAGCACAAAACCGTTATAGGATGGACTATTGCTGACATCAAGGGAATCAGTCCCTCCACATGCATGCATCACATTTTACTTGAAGAATGAGGGTGCCCTACACGCCAACCTCAAAGGAAGATCAATCCACCCATGATTGACATGGTGAAGGATGAGATACTAAAGCTTCTAGCGGTTGGGGTAATCTACCCCATCTCAGACAGTCAGTGGGTCAGTCCAGTCCAGTTGCATAGCTAAAGGCTGTGACTAGAAAGGACCATTTTCCTCTACGCTTCAATAATCAAATGCTTGAGAGTTTAGCTTGTCATTCCTACTATTTTTTTCTTGATGGTTACTTTGGTTATTTTCAGCTTGCAATTGCACCGGAAGACCAAGAAAAGACAGCATTCACATGCCCCTTTGGAACATTTGCCTATAGACACCAATGCCTTTCGTACTATGCAATGACCCAGCTACATTCCAACGGTGCCTGGTTAGTATATTTCTGAGTATATTGAGCATATCTTGGAGGTGTTTATGGATGATTTTACTGTCTATGGTAATTCATTCAAGGAATATCTAGTTAGCCTTACACTTGTATTGAAGAGGTACATTGAGGCCAACCTCGTTTTAAATTGTGAAAAATGCCACTTTTATGGTTGAATAAGGTATAGTGTTTGGTCATGTCATTTCTGCTAGTGCTATAGAGGTAGATAAATCAAAAATTGATATTATTAAGTCTCTACCTTATCATACTTGTGTTCGGGATGTGCGCTATTTTCTTGGACATGCATGTTTTTATAGGAGGTACGTCAAGGATTTTGCCAAGATAGCTTCACCTTTGTGTAAGCTACTACAAAAAGATGTCCCTTTTGAGGAGGATGAAGCATGCAAGATAGCTTTTGATAGGTTTAAGGAAGCTTTGACCTCTACACCCATCATCCAACCCCCTGACTGGAGTAAGCCATTCGAGATCATGTGTGACGCTAGTAACTATGCAGTTGGCACTATATTGGGCCAAAAAGTGTGCCATCTACTACGCATCCAAGATTGAATGATGCCCAACAGAACTATTCCACCACTGATAAAAAACTTTTAGCAGTCGTTTTTGCCCTTGAAAACTTTAGATCTTATTTGCTTGGTACCAATGAATTGTTTATTCTGATATGCAGCTCTTCGCTACTTGATGACGAAGAAGGAGGCGAAATCAAGACTTATAAGGTGGATATTGCTCTTGAGCGATTTTGACATACAAATCAAGGACAAAAGAGGAACCGAGAATAGAGTGGCGGACCACCTCATGCGGACGACGAGCTATGTTTGAAGAAGAATTTCCTGATGAGCAGATGTTCTCCACAAACATCACTTTCCCATGGTATGCTCATATTGTAAATTTTTTTAGATTCTAATGCATTACCCTCTAAATTATCTAGGTCCCAAAGAGCAACGATAAGGAGTGATGCAAAGTACTATGTTTCGGATGATCCTTACTTGTGGAAAGATTGTGCGGATCAAATAATTAAGAGATGCATCCCCGAAGACGAGGCAAAAGACATACTTAACTTCTATCATTCTTATGCTTGTGGTGGACACTTTGGAGCTAAAGGAACATCTAGGAAGGTGCTTGAATGTGGTTTCTTCTGGCCCACCCTATTCGTGATGCCAACTACTTTTGCAAGTCTTGTGCTCAATGCCAGATGACAGGTAACGAAAAAAGGAGATATCTCAACAACCCATACTTGTTTGTGTAATATTTGATGTATGGGGCATCGAATTTATGGGACCATTTCCTATATCATATGGTCATGTTTATATATTACTTGTTGTTTATTATGTCTCGAAAGAGGTGGAAGTTATAGCCGCCCAGACTGACGAGTCTAAGGTAGTTGCAGATTTTATCAAGCATAACATTTTCTCTAGGTTTGGGATCCCAAGGGTCATAATAAGCGACCGAGGCACCCACTTTTGCAATAGGACAGTGGAAAGTTTACTAAAGAAGTACCATGTGACACACAAGGTGCCCACCGCCTACCACACTCAAACGAGTGGACAAGTCGAGGCCTCTAATCAAGAAATCAAGGCAATCTTAGAGAAAACTTTGAATCCAACAAGGAAGGATTGGAGTCTTAAGACTGGATGATGCACTCTGGGTCTACATGACTGCATACAAAACGCCAATAGGTATATCCAAACATCGATTGATTTTTGGAAACCTTGTCATATTCCTATAGAATTGGAGCATAGAACATACTGGGCTGTTAAGAACTTCAACATGGCGTATGATGAGAGTGGCGTGCATAAGAAGTTATATTTGCAAGAATTAGAAGAGATACGGAATGAAGATTATGAGAGTGCAAGGATTTACAAGGAAAAAGCGAAGGACTATCATGTCAAGATGATAGCAAGGATGAGCTTTGAAGTTGGTCAAAAAGTTTCCCTCTACCATTCACGCCTTCACATATTCCTAGGTAAGCTTTGTTCTAGATGGAATGTACCTTTTAGCTGATGTCTCTCCTCATGGTGCAGTTGAGATACAAAGTTTGGATCAAACTTGGTAGCGCTTATCCCGTACGCCCAAATTAACCCTTCTCAAGTTAACAACTATAATGAATGTAGTAGAGTGTGAGTATGGATCATCCCATGAGGAAGGATGCATTTTTGTGTTAATTTATGCAAACAAATAGTAAAAATGGGGAATTTGGAATTAATTAAACTACTACTATGATCTATGAATTAAACTAGTAGGCAAGATTAAACTAAGGTGATTTAAATTATGAGAAAAGCGATTCTTGGTTTTCAGTGGATTTGTGATGCATGAAACTTAACTAGCTTAGTTAACTCAAGATAATGTAGTAATTAAGAGGTAATTAAGCATGAGTGCCATTGTGTATTCAGACTCAGTTTTGAAGAAAATTGTATGAGACTAATTATTATGTTAAATCATAATTGTTGAACTGAAGAATTAATTGTGGTAATGATGATAATTACCGAATTGAGATTTTAAGGGATTTTTATCCGGTGTAGGAATCGTTGGAGTCAAGGTTCGAGATTTATTCACATTGACGTGTTGAACCTTGGGATTTTGTTAGCAGTGAAATTTGGAATCTGGGGAGCTTTGGATTGAGGTTTGAGATGTAATTGAAGGAGTGTGAGATTTTATTGAACATTTTGTTATTTTGGAGTTTTGGGTGCGAGTATTTGAGAGTCGAGTTTTTGTTGCATCGATACTACAAATGTCAAATTGACTCAATGTTCAGTCTCTCTCTCTCTCTCTCTCTCTCTCTCTCTCTCTCTCTCTCTCTCCACATATTTTCCCATCTTTACATTATCATGGAAGAAAATGCATGGAACTCGGTTTTGAGAGTCGATTCTCGAGCAATCGATAGGTAACCACCTTCATCTCTTGCTTGTGGTTGTTTTGATTGTATTTTTGTTGAGTTTGGTTAAGTTTGGATTGGCTTTGAGTTTTGGGTTTTTTTTTTTAAGATTTTGTTGTTGTGTTGTATTGGTTGTTTTTAAGAGTTATTATGGAGTTTTTGAAGTATTGTGGGTGTTGGGGTGTTGGATTTGAGTTTGGATTCGAAAATCACCTTTGAAGCAAAACATTTTTGGAAAATCGCAGGTCGCGATCAATAGTGTGCTAGCACCGATTGATCGTGGCAAATTGATGAATTTTTGGTTGATGATGAATAGTGCTCGCGATCGATCGTGAGCAAATGGGCGATCGATCGCGAGGAGGCAGTGAGGGCCAGCGATCGATCGTGCTGAGTGGTGATCAATCACAGTGAATCAAATAAATTTGGTACCGATTTTGGGATGCGGACGATCGATCGCCAGCCAAGGCTCAATCGATTGCCAGACCTTAATTTTTTGAAAAATTATTTTGGGTTGTGATGCCAACGTATGATTTACCCAGGTCTTTTATGTGATTAATCATCATGATTGGATGATATATATGGAGGTTGAGTACGTGTTCAAGTTGTAATTCTATGCTCGTGATTGATTGTGAATTATGGTAATTGTGTAGCGCATAATTCACTAGGTCTCGGGGGCAAAGACAAGGTTTGGCTCTTACGATTGGATTACAAGGTACGTAGTGACGTATGTGCATGTATGCGTATTATTAATTATGAATTTTGATTCATAAAATCATGGAAATTGGTTATGTGATAAGATTAATGGATTGAGAATTCATGTTAGGATTCTAAATAGTATTGTACGAGATAATTTGTGATAGAACCATGAGATGATATTATGGTGCATGATGAACTATTATGAGGCCTCTATTGAGCGTGCATTGATTATGGATTATGATACTGCCGCTATTGAGCGGGCGATGGGTAATGGTGCCGCCGCTAATGAACGAGCGATGTGATATGAGGAGAATGTATTATGATGAGACTTTGTGATTAATTGATAATTGAAATATAAGCAATTTCAGTAATTATTGTGGTGATAAATTGCTCATTACAATAGAGCTAATGATTATGAATGCATGTACAGTAAATCGTTGTTGATGATTTAACTGAATTTGGAGTTGATGATTCTAGATATTGTAAGAACAGGAACAACTTGGGACTTGTCACATGGTTGTGGTATACTCAAGGAGTATTTGCTTAAATTATATCATTATATTCTGTAAATTAGTAATTGCATATACGATAATATTGAGATTATGTTGTTAGAATGCTCACCCTGTGTGGGCTGTTTCTGTCATAACATGTGGACATGTACGACATTGATTGGGAAAATGAGTTTGGACTGGTGCGTGAGGATGCTCCGGGAGCGAGGTACCAGTGTTGGTATGGAGTAATGCCTTTCATGCAAATCGATATACAATCATTTGTTCAATGCTCGTCTGTGAGCATTTTGGCAAGTGTAATGGTTTGTATAATTATGCTTGTTAATTATCTTCTCATTAGAGTATTGCATGAAATTTTAATGGGAGTAAATATTACATGATGAATTGAGAATATGTTTGGTGCATTGTGAAGTGTATACTTATGTTAGTTGAGTTGGGATGAAATTGGATATGAAGAGGATTTATGTCAAAAAACTTATAGTCGTCAAAACTTTGCTATTGAAGCATTAATATATGTGATAAAAGTATGCATTAATATATGTGATAATGCACTAATAGCGAGATTAAGACATGGGGTCCTTATACGACTCTACCTTAAAATTATGGATTCAATCATCGATTATCATAAAATATTTAAATTTTACTTGAATATTCATCATTGGATATTCAACTCCTATCTTACCTTATGCCTAGTTACAATAGCCCAAACATTCTAAGTTAATCTGTATCGTTAAATCAATCCAAACAACAACAGTTAAGATTAATATTGACAATAGCTTTCAAAACTAGTAAGAATAATAAAACTTAGACAAAATAATCCAAGCGCCTATGTTTAATCTAGGCGTTTTTCCTAAGAATTTAACAACACCAACATGAGACAATCGTCAGTCTTAGTTGCTTCCAAGGAAAAAATCATTATATTGTATGTAAATCGTTAGATGCCCAATCTTATAATCAAACACAACAATCATGGCAATAAATCATAGAAAAACTCTTGATACCCAATAAAATTCAATAAAAGAACATCAATCTCATGAAAAACATAAATTCAAAGGTTTTGTCTTCCTCAACCAATAATTAAAACTACTTAGCTACTCATAACTAAATTAAAACAATCAAATTCTAATGTAGAAAACATAAATAAAAGCAAGGACGCCACTTGTCGAGGTTGTCAATCCCGCCTTCGTGTTGATCTTCGTAGCCGTCTTCAACATTTGAGAGAAAAATTCTAAACTATGAAGGAATATGAAAAACTAGGTCTAAAACTAATATTTTGTCCTTGAAAAGGTCCCCCGAGTATGATATTTTCGTGGGGTATTTAAAGGGGCGTGATAGATGGGATAGAATCCTTGTGGAAAGGAAAGAAATCAACTTTTATTTTTTTCCGGAACTCCTTGGTGCGATCGATCGGCAGAGCTCACAATCGATCGCCCGCTCAATTTCATTTTTTCCGACCCGCCGATCGATCGCCCAACTTCATCGATATATTCGCCCAACTTCGTCGATCGATCGCTAGTTCTGTTATTTTGTTGCACAATTTTTCTGCTTCACTTGATTTATCCGTGCATTTCGGGGCCATTGATCGCGAGCTTTGGATGATTGATATGCATTTTTCTTGGTGTTCTTTGATCCCTTTTCAAATCCAATGCATTTCTTGATCTTTATTCACTTTTAATAGCTTGATTTCTTCGATTCCTCCTACATTTACACAAATATACGATTAGGTAGCATATGCATCAAATTAACAATTAAAATATACCCAATCCTAGTCAATTAAACATACTAGATGTATCTATTTCTAGCCACATCAAACTCCCCCGTACTTAGTCTTTACTTGACCTCGAGTAAATTAGAACAAAACTAAAATCTTTTTGTTGGCTCATAGCTTCATAACAAACTAACTTTTCCACAATTTAATGCCTCAATAATTTTAAACGTGCATAATAATGAAAAATGCAGTGAAAAGTTAACAGGGGAACAAGTTCAATCCCTTTTTCATTTCATACCTAACAAAGCAGCGAACGTGAGTGTGTGGTCATAAACAAGTGTCATGCACATATTATAGATCAAATTAATGTAAACCTACAATATCTCAAGTTGTACACCAACACAAGTATAAGTGATCGCTATTTATTTAAACAATAATTCTCATTGTAGCGCGATTATATCACAAGTGCACGGTGTCAAGTTTTAATATAGTAGAATAAAGTAGGACGTCGTACCCACAAGGACTAGTAAGCAAATATCAAATTCAACTAGCTTAACTATATTTAACTCATGATTATTTATGAATTAAGTTAACTAAATTAACTAAGAACAATAAATCCAACACTAACAAGCAATAAATAGTGCAGAAAATCAGTGGAGACAATTATCAAGACTTCGGTTCACACTTATCAACTCCCCCAAAGTTAGACTTGGTCGTCCCTCGAGCAAGCAATAAGATCAAATGTAGAGTTCAACATTGATATTTCAAATGAATCAATTCATGGTTATTAAATAGCTCAGACATCTCACTCATATACAGATACCAAATTGAACAAGACATGTTTTCCCCTATATCAAGCAACATATATCAAACTCGGAACGCGCGCGTGTGTTATTGTCAATCTTAAGTTTCACACACATCTTCAAGATCAAATTATGCTAATCGTTGAGCACCCCATATGCCTATTTTCAAACACTTTTCTACTAATGTAGTCACTCCCTCGACTTGGATCAACAGGTCTTTATAAGCTTGTAATGTTAGGCCTTTGTTGTCGGTTACAATGAAAAGATAGGATAGTACAAAAAAGAGAGTAATAATCTTGTAACGCTCATATTTCAGCACAAATCGAGCTTCTCTTCTAATTTTTTCTAGCCTTGGCCACTTGAGCCTTATTTATATAATCTTTTCTCAAGGTTCTTTTTTTCTTTTTTTTTGCTCATTCATCACAATTTTTCACTAAGCTCATCAAGATATAGCAATTTACGTGCATCAAATGAGATTCATTATACTCCTTTCGGGTGAGGATAATTTTAAATTTTAGGCTCATAATAGGGTAGATATAATGAGTTTATCAATAAATGTTTGATATAATTATATGCAATGCATACACCATGATTTTTCAATAAAGTTCAAAATGGGACACTAGGGATTTATATAGACTAGGTAAACTTGAAAGGCTCAAATGTTCCAGAATCGCCTAGATCATTTGCAAGTCAAGTTTGTAACTATAAAATTTCGCCACAAAGTGTCATCATCAAATAGGTTCTAGGGTACTCTAAGATGCTCCAGATAAACCGTCAGGTTCACAACAATTATCACTATTCAACATGCAATCCACAAGATCATGAATCAATGTGCTCAAAGTATTCCTCATTTTTAACATATTAACTCAAACAAGGTGTTCACATACAAGTTCAACAATTTTCAAGGTTCAAGTCAACATGCAAGATGAGATCAATATCATCATAGAACAGTAGCCACTATTATGATTCATTCTTTTATCAAACTATGAACTCATTTTCAGAAAAAAAAATTGTTGGTGCTCAAAGAATGACAATAAATCTACCAGAATCAGCTTGCAAAACTAGAGACGGTAACAACATGCAACAGTGATAACCTACTCTCACAAACTTAAATATTGCATTGTCCTCAATGTAATAAGCATGGAAAATAAGACAATCAAATACCTGTGAAAACGACCCTCAGTAGTCGCCGTCCACCTCCTCGTCAGCTAATGGAGAAGATGGTCAGAAAGCATTAACATCACACATGAAGTTATTGACCAAAAATCAAAACAAAATGAAACATAACTGAGAAATTCTAAAACAAAGATAAACGGAGAAGATAAAGTTCTTGATTTATAGTATCAAGCTGGACTTTGTACCAATTTCGCTCAGTGATCACGATGGACAATAGTGGGCGAACTGACTTCGTCAACGTGATAGTATCTCAACCTCTTTCCTTTCACCGTTTATAAAGCCCCTTTCTCATCTCTCACCTTTATAGTATCGGATGGTAGAACATTTACCACTTTGAATAGTCCAATCTATTGTGAGTTCGACTTCCTTAGAAATAGTCAGTTTGACTTGATTCATAGATACCATGTCTCCCTCGCAAAATTGACCTCTTGTTAGATGGGGTTTTGATGTGTTCATCACCTTCTTCTCCTTGCAAGTACCTTGCACCATATTAATAGGAAGAGTATTAATCACATTAACTTTAAAACACATATGGTTGTTGTGTGGATGTAAGGACCCCACGTTCTAATCCCGCTATTAGTGCATTATCACATATATTAGTGTAAATTTTTATCACATTAGGGAATTCTCGTACATGCTTCAATAGCAAAGTCTTGACGACTATAATTTTTTTGACATAAATCCACTTAATGTCCAATTTTCATCCGAACGCAACTAACATAAGTATACACTTCACAATACACCAATTATCTTCTCAATTCATCATGCAATATTTACTCCCATTTAAATTGCATGCAATACTCTAATGAAAAGAGAATTAACAAGCATAATAATACAAACCATTATACATGCCAAAATGCTCATAGACGAGCATTGAACAAATGATTGTATATCTATTTGTATGAAAGGCATTATTCCATACCAACAATGGTACCTCGCTACCGGAGCATCCTCACGCACCAGTCCGAACTCATTTCCCCCATATCAATGTCGTACATGTCCACCTGTTTCAACAGAAACAGTCCCCATACAGGGTGACCATACTAACAATATAATCTCAATATTATGGTATACACAATTAATAATTTACATAATATAATACTGTAATTTAAGCAAATACTCCCTGAGTATACCACAACCATGTGACAAGTCCCAAGTTGTTCATGTTCTCACAATATCTAGAATCATCAACTTCAAATTCAGTTAAATCATCAACAACGATTTACTGTACACGCATTCATAATCATTAGCTTTATTGTAATGACCAATTTTTCACCACAATAATTAATGAAATTACTTATATTTCAGTTATCAATTAATCACACAATCTCATCATAATACATTCACCTCATATCACATCGTTCGCTCATTAGCGGCGGCACCATTACCCATCGCCCGCTCAATAGCGGCGGCATCATAATCCATAATCAATGCACACTCAATAGTTGCTTCACAATAGTTCATCATGCACCATAATATCATCTCATGGTTCTATCACAAATTATCTCGTACAATAATATTTAGAATTCTAACATGAATTCTCAATCCATTAATCTTATCACATAACCAATTTTCATGATTTTATGAATCAAAATTCATAATTAATAATACGCATACCTACTCGTACGTCACTACATACCTTATAATCCAATCGTAAGAGCCAAACCTTGCCTTTGCCCCCGAGACCTAGTGAATTATGCGCTACACAATTACCATAATTCACAATCAATCACGAGCACATAATTATATACTTGAACACGTACTCAACCTCCATATATATCATTCAAAAATTATGGTCTGGCTATCGATCGCGCCTCAATCGCCAGCCTCCCTAAATCGGTACCAAATTTATTTGACTCACGGCAATCGATCGCGCACTCAGCGCCGATCGATCGCTGGTCCTCACTGCCTCCTGGCGATCGATCGCCCATTTGCTCGCCATCGAACGTGCTAGGGCCGCGATCGACCGCCACCTGCGATTTTTCGAAAATGTTTTGCTTCAAACGTGATTTTCGAATCCAAACTCAAATCAAACATCCCCAACACCCATACTTCAAAAACTCTATAATAACTCATAAAACACCCAATACAACACAACAACAAAATCTATAAAAAAAAAAAAACCCAAAACTCAAACCCATTCCAAACTTAACCAAACTCAACAAAAATACAATCAAAACAACCACAAGCAAGAGATGAAGGCGATTACCTATCGATTGCTCAAGAATCGGCTCTCAAGACCTAGCTCCCTCTTGAAGGTGATTACATATCGATTGCTCAAGAATCGGCTCTCGAAACCTAGTTCCATGCATTTTCTTCCTTGAAAATGTAGAGAGAGAGAGAGAGAGAGAGAGAGAGAGAGAGAGAGTTCAATGACTGAACATCGAGTAAACTTGATATTTATAGTATCGAGGCAACAAAAACTCGACTCTCAAATACTCGCACCCAAAACTCCAAAATAACAAAGTGTTCAAAAAATCTCACACTCCTTCAATTACATCTCAAACCTCAATTCAAAGCTCTCAGACTCCATATTTCACTACTAACAAAATCCCAAGGTTCAACATGTCGATGAGAATAAATCTCGAACCTTGTAGCCAACGATCTTACACCTGATAATAAACCCTTAAAATCTCAATTCGGTAATTATCATCATTACCACAATTAATTCTTCAGTTCAACGATTATGATTTAAACATAATAATTGCTCTCATTCGATTTACTTCAAAACTGAGTCCGAATACACAAAGACACTCATGCATAATTACATCTTAATTATTACATTATCTCGATTTAATTAAGGTAATTAAGTTTCATGCATCACAATTCTCCCCAACTAATAAAATTTTACCCTCAAAATTTCAACATACACATCTACCAGAGATGACAAAATAACTCAAAAACATAACAAAGACAAGTTAGCGTCGACATGCCATCGACAAATCCCGAATCCCAACATGACCAATCACAAGGAACCAACCCAGCTATCATTCACGATTTACATTTCCCTTCTCTTAACTTATTCTTTATTCAAGTGATGACGTCTCATTACATCAATCCAATTAAGGGAACATATCACACTATTCTTGTAATTTCTTAAATCCAAGTCATTTAGATTCTCGGTCGGAATCAAAATCATGAATTCCAAGTTATAACATAATAAATCCTCTTTGCATTAATAATCATCGGATTTCTATGTTAGACAGAGTTCATGCAAGAACCATTAAACTCTCCAATCACATTTACATGTCCAAAGACATCACTACCTCATGTATTACATAATTATCAATACTCATTCATTAGTGTTCACGAATAAGCGTCTTATCACATCATTCTAACACTCCATAACTAATCTGAATTCGGCTAGGTAGATTTTAATCTAACACGTCTACACACGTGACATTCTTTGGTGCTAAACCAACCTTCGAGCACTGTCATTTCCACAGTTTCAATACTTTTAACATCATCATTCATAGATCTAACTTATACAAGTATTTTCATTGATGTCAATCATTTCTAGTTCATTCTAATCTTTCATTCACCATTTCTTTCAACTTTTCACTTAACAATTTATCATCTCATTATTCAATATTAGACAAAGTTCTTATGCAAAGATTAATGGAATTATTGATGTAGTGAATGGGTAGTGGAGTGTGATAATGTAACATGTAATGCACTTTGAAATGCAGTAATTATATGTGGTATAGTGGATACGTAGTTGTACGTGATCTGAGCATACGAGTTGATTATTGATGCCTTGGGCATGATCCATGTGAGGTATTATTGAGAATGAGATAGATTGATATTCAGGATTTTCAGCGCTATGAAATTGTTTATGTTTAAGCATAAATAATAGTTTTGGGTGTATTGATTTATCATACTGATGAGTATCCTATTTTGAATAACAATACTGAACTTTATTTTATGAAAGTGTGTAAGATTGAAACATGAACAATTCGCGAAAGCTATATGGATTTGAAATTATGTACATGGAGTACATCTTTATATATTTTCAATAATCTTAAATTACGATCTTTATGCATTTTTATGAGTATGATTATTGTGATAAGGTATGCTCACCTGTCCGATGGCTGTTTCTGTTGAAACATGTAAAGTAGGTAGGACATTGGCTTTGGAATTGAGCTCAAACTAGTTAATGGGGTGCTCTTAGGAGTTAGGTACCAGTATTAGTACTGGTAACATGATTTATATTTTATTTATTTAATGCTCGTGTGTGAGCATAGAGATATGTTTATATGAGTTGTATAAATGTCCTTGGCATTTTCCTTTTTAATTGGGCATTGCATGCAATTGATTTAAGAGTAAAAGTGCATGATGAATTGGAATATAATTAGTGCATTACATAGTGTATACATATGTGATTTGAATTGCATTGGGAATCGGGTTTTAAGGGTTATGTCAAAAATTTATATGGAAGTCATGTCATATTTAAGAAGCATGTAATGAGCAATCCCATAATGTGGATTATGTATACACAATTAAACGTGATAAACACACTAATGACAAGATTCGAAGATGGGGTCTTACAATTTTTGAGCAAGGTTATTTTTCAACATAGGCCGAATTGAAATGCTAGGAATGACTAATTCTGAGTGAGTATGATTTTATGGCGAAACATGGTAATTCTCTACATTGAGAATTATGATTGTCTCGCACTGTCGGTAGCTGAAGCTATGTGGATCTTCATCGAGGTGGATTGTTGTCGGACGACAAACTCACGATATGGAGATTGATGGAATTGTGTTAGGCCTAGTCCTTCTTCTTAAGTGCACCAGTCAATAACTTGTCTAGTAACTTTTGACTTTCTTAATATTTTCTTGTAAAATTCTCAGTATGCTCTGCGGTAGCAGCTTTGACTGAGCTCTCACATAAGAAAAATTTATTAAGTGTTCTTCCTGTAAATGGGAGATGTTTAAGTTATAAAGTTTGGTTAGTGAGAAAGCATTGTGGGTGCATTTGGGGTGAGGAGAGAAATTGTGTGGTTGTAATAATTTTGCACAGAGTATTTTCTTCTTGGTCCTGGTGATTTTTCTCCTGATTTGAAAATTTTACACGTTAAATCATTGTGCCGTTATTATTTTCATTTTTGCTTCCTTTCTCTATAAAAAGTGCAGATCCCGGTGGGTGAATTTTGAGGGAAAAATTCCCAACATTTCCAACAGAGCTTATACAAAATATTGTGGCATTCAATTGCCTACCTTAATCTTATAAATTATTCAACTTGATTATTTTTTATAATAATTCCTAATTGTAATGGAATATCACAAAAAAAGTACATTAGTGATACTTGAATTTGGACAGAAATCAAGAACCCGGTAAAAATATTTAAACCACCAATATGCTAAATTTGTAATACCTAGGGGTGTATGTGGGCGGGTTCGGGTGGGTAGACATTAAAAAAAATCATACAACCTAATATATGTGGTTTCCTAAATTGTTAAACCGCAACCAGGGCGATCACATTCATTGTTGCCCCCTCAAAAAGAAGCTTTTTTAATATTAATAATATAAATGATTTAATTTTGACATTATTACTATTTATTTTTAAAAATAAAAGATAGGGGCATGGAGCCTTGTTAGTGGGCCGAATAAGCCTAAGAATTGCAATTACATTTCTTTTTCCTCGCTTTCTTGAATGAACCCTAAGAATTACAATTAAATTTCTTTGCCTCACTTTCTTGAACGTTTGGAATTTTCTTGCTGGTGAGTCGGTGATCAGGCACGAATCAAATAATTTTGTTGAGAGGGTGGGTGGGTGGGTGGGGGGGGAGTTAATAACATTAAAACTAAACAAAATGATAAATATCTGAATTTAAAGATTGTAGGTAAAAATAAAAGATAAATAATTTCAATACAATTACAACATGTTTTTGATGAGAGCTCATAGTTTGTTATCGTTGCATAATAACTTCATTGTCGATCACATCAAAAACTTCTTTTTCAATACATGTAACCAAGCAAGCATTAAGTCATTCATCTCCCATTCGGCTACATAATCGATTTTTGACAATATTCATTGCAGAAAATGCTCTCTCTACGCCTACATAGCAATAGGCAAGGTTAATGCCAAAGTAATTGACGACTGATGAACATATTAATTTCTTTAGTTTGGATACTGTAATTTTGACTTTAGATTTATCTTTATGCGAGTTTTTTTTTTTTTTTTGCTGAATGTTCCAATTTGTTTTCTGTAGTTGAGGTGATTATTTTAGAGTAAACAATTTTTATGTTTGGTTTTGAAGTTTGTTAATTTGATTATTGCTTCATTCTCATGATTGTGGTGGTGCTGAAATTTGTGTTTTAAGAAGTTATTTATTAGATGTTTCATTGAATTGAAGTTCGACCGCGCCTTCTCAAATCCAATTCCTCATTGTTTTACTTGCATTCATTAATTACTATATGATTCTTATTGGAATATTTTTGTTTGATTCGTTATCCAATGTTATTTCATTATTTTAGTGCTATGGAGAAATTTTTCAAAAGAAAATCTATAATTGATCGATCTTGAGGAGTGAGTGAGATTAATTTGTGCGTACACGATAAACGCTATCAAATTTTGGCGTCGTTGTCGAAAAGGCGTTGTATATTTTTGTGTTAATTTTTTTTATTGTATTTATTGTTACTTCCATTGCTACTGTGGTTTGTTTGTACTTGCAGGTAAACATTTAATCTCGAATCACTGAAGCACACTGATTGTCATGGCGGAATATAGTAGTTTGGACGAATTGGAGTATCTTGTTCACCAACTTGGCGTAGAGAATGGACAAAGCGCATACAACTCAAGTTGGAGTGATCATCCAAATCTCAACTATACAAATCAATGGATGAGCCCACCTACACCTTACATTCAGTCTTATCTACCAACATACATACCGCAATACCCGCCATGGCCGCAACAATCTCAACCTACTACCCCTGGTGAGTCTTTAGAGGATCTTGTTTCAAAACTTAGTGATAGTACTTTGCAATTTCAACAAGAATTCAGGGGTAGCACACGATATTTGAGTACTCAATTGGAGCAAATAACAACATCGATCAATAGGGTAGCAACACGAACCTCAGACATTATACCCTCCCGGCGATGGAGGCACCAAGAGAGACCATCATTGCAGTCGCCGCAAGGAGTGATGAAGAGGTAGAAACCCCGGGGAAGGTGGTACTTACGCCACCAAGCTAGAAGATGAGATACATGTGCCACTAGAGGAAAAGGAGCTTGCACATCCTGCAACTCCAAAAGGCATGTCTCTAACTGAGCGTTATGTCAAATATTTAGAAAAATCATGTGATGTGGAAGAAGGACCGAAGGTCGAATACTGTGAGGATTGAGTGGGGTTAATTTGGACGTATCTCCCCGGCAACAGAGACCGGCCACGCCTTGCACGGCCCGTCTTCATTTTCGCCAGGCCCAGCACGGCCCAAATCATATTTTTTAATTTTTTTTCCTTTTTTAAAATTTTTATTGTTTAATTTTAATTATATAAATATTATAATATTATAAAAATATAGATTGTCACAATATACTTGTAAAATAAAAATTTATTACTACGAATTGAAAAACTACAAATTACATTGAACAAAACAAAATAATAAATTACAAAAGAGTTTAAAAATATATGCTAGTTTTTTTCATTTTCATCCAAAGTGCGGCTATCAGGTAAACATGCTTGCAACATTAAATATGTGGAATTCCACCTATTAGGAAGATCCTAAGGAAAATCTTTATAATTCATGAGAAATGCATAAACTTTTGAAGTCTTGTTTTCTAGCAACGGAACCATTAAGAAATTTAAGAGTAGTCTTATTTTTTCTAAATGAAGCTCAAGTGGTTTCAATCCATCTTGCACACAAAAATTTAAAATATGACATGCACAACGAATATGAAAAAGATCACCATTTAAAATTGGTCTCAAGTAAGTTTTTTATATAGTAATTGCAGCGGTATTATTAGTTTCATTATCAAATGAAATAGAAAAGATATTATTACTAATATTATATTCATTAGTAACTTGTATAATGGCATTAGAAATAACTCCACCCGTATGAGGCCAATCGATTTTTGTGAAACCTAAATTTTTTTTATTAAACACCCAGTTATCGTCAATCCAATGTCCTGTAACACAGAGATATGATGCATTGCCAAGATAAGTTGTCCAAATATCAATTGTTAGTGCTACTTTCAAAGAAAGGTTACCTAAATACGTAATTAAATTTGCTTTATATTCATTAAAAATTGTGAATGCATACGATTTAATAGTATTCCTTGAAAATCGTTTATGTTGAGGTTGCAAACCTAAATGAATATAATTAGTGAATTTCACATCCGCCCCCATTGAAAAAGGTTTCTCCGCCCATACTATGTATTTAGCTAATTCTCTCCTATCTCTTTCAACATTATAAGTGAAAAACTTGAACTACTACTACATGTACCGAATTGTGAAAGAGTAGTTTGGTTACCATCAGTTGGTTCTCTTCATTGTTTAGCCATGTGTCTTAGTAAATGGCATGTACCACTAGAAGATGTATATGCACAATCTTTTTTACATTTTTTACAAACCGCCCTTGATCCATTTCCCTCAACATTTTCTACATCGAATAGTTGACATACATTACTAGTTCTTTTTTTGAAGTTCTTCTACTTGATAATTGAATATTTGGTGTGCTTTCTTCATTTTCTTGAAATTGATCGATTTCATCATCATAATTCACATTATATGATGAATCGACCATTATATATATAGACTACAATTATCTAATGCAACAAATATAAAAGTTACCAAATATTTGCTAGGATGAGTATTGGCTTTGTTGCTTGTGTTTGTATTGGCAAACGTAAGACGAACTTCTTTCTTCTTGTGAACAAATTGAGAGTATAACGTTTCAAGTATATAGAGCTTAGAGATTGAGAGGATAAAATGTTTCCTCAACACACACCTATATATAACAACCAAAAAAAAAATTTTTTTTTTTTAAAAAAAAGTTTTTTATTTTTTTAAAAAAAGTCGTTGAACGACATTTGTTTTTTACCGTTGGCCATTGGCGATCGTTCGCCAATTATGTGGTGATCAATCGCCAAGCCCGTGCATAGCCTACTGCCTCTCGGAGATCGATCGCCACATAATTGGCGATCGATCGCTGATTAATTAAAAAAAAAATCTACAGTGTCGTGCCGTGCCCGTGCCAGCCGTGCAGTACGCTCTGTTTGACATCTCTAAAATGGGCACGGCGCTCTAGCAAAACGTGACGTGCCTCGTGCCGTCCGCTCCGTTTGACATCTCTGAAATAATGCCACGTTGAAACACAAAAAATGTGGAAATTGATTTTAAAAATCCTCCAACAGACCATAGACAATGACCACCAATATGAAGTGATACGTGTGATTTTTACACTTATATTGTTATTAATTTTGATGCATTTTATTATGATTCTTGGACGATATTATGCATTTTTCATGTTGTTTCTCTGTGTTCCAGGAAAAAGAATGAAATGCATAAAAGTTGAGAGAATGAGCTAAAAAAGGGATGAAAAGGACCGAACCAAACGAACACGTGAAAGAAGGATCAAACTTGATATTGAAGAAGCCTTTCCACGATCAATCTTCATCGCGCATGTGTGAAGTTGACCAACAAAAATAGCACTTCCGCGGTCGATCGACAGCTTTACCACGATCGATCGCGGAAGTGCGTGCCTTGAAAAAAATAATGTGTAGCCTGGCGATCGATCGCCAGGCTCGGAATTTTTGAGATTTTAATTCCTTTTTGAAGATTTTGTGTCCAAAAAGATTAGTATTCTTCCCCCACTATTTAAATGACCAAGTTGGATGAAATTTGGGACCTTTGTTCAGATTTCTAAACCTAGAGAATGTTGGGATATGCCCTAAGACAAGTCATTAGATGATTGTTTAAGACATACAATGTTTATGGATTTATGAATGGCAATTCATTATTATATATTATTCTTTTAACTGTGCATTATGAATTAATATATATGTTAATGTCCTTAGAATAATATTGTATTATTCTTAAAGATGTTCCTAGTCAAGTATTATCATGAAAGGGATAATAATAATACGTAGAGACTAGTATATGTTGATCGATGAATTGTTTATTGATATGAGATATCAAATCAACATATGGGTACATGTTAGAGAACGATGTACTGAACAGACCCACCATGAGAATGCAACATGGATAGTTATATGATCGTCATATGCAATTCTCATAGTGATAATAATGTATGTAATCCTTACGACTTGTGATCATCAGAGATCCCAACATAAGGAGTTATGTATCTTGATATCGTCAAACGTTACCCGTAACAGGGTATACTATAAAGGCGACTATTGGATACACTACGAATTATGTAGAGGGATGTTGACTGATCGAGATAGGATTTGTCCCTCCTATATAACAGGAGATGTGTTTGGCCCTTGATCAAGTGAGAACTAAAATGCATGGCCATGCTCGAATGAGTCGATATGAGATATCGAGCTTATTCGTTTATTCTAGTTCTACTTGGGGATCAAGAAATAGAGATTGAATATACGAGTATAACTATTCCATGACTCGTGTTCAATCTAAACACAAAGGACAAAGGGATTAAGTTACATGGTTAATATTATCACAAGTTCTAAAGGTTATGTCGAGTCATTGACATTCTCGTAATTTGGGTAGCATCGATGTGTTGCTAGATACCGCTCGATGCTTGCGACATAAAATGAGATTTTATGTCACTGCCAACATTACGAGATCCTATCGGGTCGCACAAAAGATTAAATCGAGAAGGGAAATTAAATTCATGGGATGAATTAAATAATTAAGAGGAGTCTTAATTAATAATCATAAGGATTAATTAAATCATGGGCTTAAGCCCATGAAGCTTTAAGAAAGCCTTTAATTAATCATATTTAATATGATTGCATGGAGTTTAATTGTAAGACAATTCATAACACTCAAAAACCCTACACAAGCCAAGGGGATTCGGCCGCACCATTGAATCACTCTCGGCCTCCTTCAAAGTCGAGGAGTTCTTGGTGGTTTTCGGGCCATCTTTCGATTGTGAATCGAGCGTGCTTCGTGTATTGGTTTAAGAACAAATCTAGCACCTTGTTCTTAAACTATTCCTTCATTCGATTTGATCGTGTGGATACCGTTGAGGCAAAACCAATCGAGTTTTGCTTAGTGACTCGAAAAGGCGTAGGACGTGGTGCAGCTCCGTGGATTTGGCTTCAAACACGCTACAAGGGTAAGACACTTGTAATTCTCTAATCCGATATGATTCCCTATGTATAGATCGCTGGTTTGTAATCCCAAAATTTTATTCCGCTGCGTTGTATGCTCATGGGGTTACTTACAGTGGTATCAGAGCCAGGTTCAAGGCTCATATCGGATTTTATGTGGTTAAATAGTTTAATCATGTTAGAATTTATATTGCATGCTATTTAAAAATGTATTTTCATATATGATATGGAAAAATCGATTTTGTGAAAATCATCGTATGATAATATATATGATATTATTGACGGATCGAAATATATGATAATTCGTGATCAAAAACCGGAACATTGGCTCGTGAAGGCTCACGGCCGACGCCACCTAGGTGCTAGGGTTTCGAACCCTAGTCACCATGGCTCGGCCGCCGCATCAAAGAGGCTAGGGTTTTTGAACCCTAGTCAAATAAGCCTCTCGGCCGCCGCTTAAGGGCTAGGGTTCGGACCCTGGCTCGAGCATGGGTCAAGCCGTCGCACTATCTAGGGTTTTGAACTCTATTGGCTCGATAAAGTATTGAGAAGGTGCAAGTTGGCTCGATAGAATCGACATGGTGCAAGGCGGCTAGGGTTTGGAACCCTAGCAACGCCGCACCCAAGCCGCCGCATGGACCATGGCTCGGCCATGGGCTAGGGTTTCGAACCCTAGGCCCACTATTGGTCCAGCCGTGGGTTTTGGTTCGAACCATGGTGGTTCGTGTTTTAGTCGCTTTAGTTCGTGGCATGTGATGTCCCGAGCGTACGATAATTTTTCAAAAATTATATTACAGTTTTAATTAGAATTAAATTTAAAATGTTTAGAATTTAATTAATTAAATGTTAATGCATGCTTTATGTGTTGTTTGAGCATGGTGCGTGGTTATAGCCCTTTGACCTATTAGATAGGATTTGTGAATGATTGTAATTTATAATACGACCTGCGAGTCGTGCCTTTCTCTATTTTATTCTAAATGTAATCCCTCCCCTATGTTCCCCTCGAATGTGAATCGAGGAATTCTATATCTTGTAAAATAGTGTAGTTTATTTTATTGATGGTGATCAATGAAGATGGAGCATCGTGCCGGGATGAGGAGGCCATTCACAAATTGGAGCCAAAGGAAGGTGCTTATAAAGTTACCTTAGGTTGACTCATAGGAGTTTCTCATTGGCTTGAGAAACTCATTAGTAGGGGCTATAACCATGTCACGTTTTAATTATGTATGTTGATGCATGATTTATCTTATGTTTTAGTTTGATAATAGTATTACACATATATGTAGATATGTATACAACTATATGTAGTGGACATATTTTAAATTATCAAATTAATCATGAGATCAATAAATCCCTCTAAAATATTAAGTTTTAGATGCCTTCCAAATAAAAGTACTCGTCAATAACTTCGATTGTACATGTGTGGGTTTGCCAAAGCAAAGCACCGTGGCAATCTTAGTAAGGCGCGAAAGGATAAAAGTGATATCCGTTATACTTTAATTGGGTACGACTTAACTAGGTTATCTCAATAGGATTGGGAACCTAGAGGCATGGGTTGGATCATAATTCATTTGATGAATTGAACAAAGTGTTGTTCGTCCAACTATCCAAGAATTATATGTGATGTAATTGACAAAGTGTTGTCTACCTAAATAACCGAGTCTTGGGCGATTAGCCAAAGCTAACTCAAGATTAGGCGAAATATGGATCTTGGCCCACTAATAGTTTCGAGGGTTGATATTTTTTAAATAAAATAGTGGGAGTATCATTTAATATAAGACCATGTTAAATGATTTAAATCATAAACTTATTTTGCATATTTATATTAGATATCCATGGAAACTAACAACGTTACTAGCACTTTATCACTGCGATCAGTCCTTGAGAAGGACAAATTAAATGGGACAAATTTCCTAGACTGGCATAGGAACTTGAGGATAGTCCTCAAACAAGAAAAGAAACAATATGTTCTAGAGGAACCCTTGCTCGCTGAGGAACCTCCCCTAACAGCTACAAGAGCTGAAAAAGATGCTTACAAGAAGCATCAGAGTGACGCACTTGATGTTGGGTGCCTCATGCTTGCCACTATGAACTCTGAGCTTCAGAAGCAACATGAGGAAATGGAGGCGTTCGATATGATCGAACACTTAAAGCAGTTGTACCAACAGCAAGCTAGACAAGAGAGGTATGACGTCTCTAAAGCGTTATTCCAGTGCAGGATGGTAGAAGGAAGCTTAGTTGGAACTCATGTGCTCAAGATGATTGGGTACATTGAGAATCTAGATAAGCTAGGTTTTCCATTGGACCAAGAGTTGGCCACCGATGTGATCTTGCAATCGTTGCCTGAGAGCTTCAGTCAATTTGTAGTAAATTACAATATGACTGACATGGAAAAGACTCTACCACAATTGCTTGGTATGTTGAGAACATATGAAGCAAATACAAAGAAGACTAAGGCCACAAATGTTCTTATTGTGAATAAGGGCAAAGGAAGGGCCAAAGCTAAAGGCAACAAGAAAGCAAAGAAAGTCTTTGCTAAATCTAAGCCAAAGTCTTCTGCACTGAAGCCAAAGGGAGGGATAGCAAAAGAAGGGAACTGTTTCCATTGCGGTGAGACCGGTCATTGGAAAAGAAACTGCAAAGTATATCTGGAGGATCTAAAGAAAGGAAGTGTGACTTCCGCTTCAGGTATTTTTGTTATAGAAGTCAATTTATCTACTTCTTCATCATGGGTATTAGATACTGGATGTGGATCTCACATTTGTGTAAATGTGCAGGATCTCAAAAGGAGTTGGACATTGGCGAAAGGTGAAGTTGATCTCCGAGTTGGAAATGGAGCAAGAGTTGCTGCATTAGCTATAGGAGATTATCATTTAGCTTTACCTTCTGGTTTATCGTTGATTTTAAAAGACTGTTATTTTGTGCCTTCAATTACTAAAAACATTATTTCTATTTCTTGTTTAGACAAGTATGGTTTTTCATTTATAATAAAGGACAATTGTTGTTCTATTTATTTAAATGATATGTTTTATGCTAGTGCACAAATGGTGAATGGTCTTTATATATTAAATCTTGATATGCCTATCTATAACATAAATACTAAAAGGATTAAAAATAATGATTGTAATCCGACTTATCTCTGGCACTGTCGCTTGGGCCACATAAACGAGAACCGCATATCTAAACTTCATAAGGATGGAGTATTAGATTCATTTGATTTTGAATCATATGAAACATGCGAATCTTGTTTAATGGGCAAGATGACTAAAGCCCCTTTCAAGGGACATGTTGAAAGGGCAAATGTTTTATTGGGACTAATACATAGTGATGTATGTGGACCAATAAGTACACAAGCTAGAGGTGGTTTTCAATACTTCGTTACATTTACTGATGACCTCAGTAGATATGGGTATGTGTACCTAATGAAACACAAGCATGAAACCTTTGAAAAGTTCAAAGATTTCAAGAATGAAGTACAAAACCAACTTGGCAAAAGTATCAAAATCCTTCGATCAGATCGAGGAGGAGAATACTTAAGCCAAGAGTTTCATGACTATCTAAAGGAGTGTGGGATAGTCCCACAACTCACTCCTCCGTATACTCCACAATGGAATGGTGTATCCGAGAGGAGAAATCGAACCTTGTTAGACATGGTTAGATCAATGATGAGTCATGCAGATCTTCCGATATCGTTTTGGGGACACGCTCTAGAAACAACAATTTTCTTACTGAACCGTGTTCCATCTAAATCAGTGGAAAAGACACCATATGAGATATGGACTGGGAAGCGTCCTAGTATGTCTTTTATGAAGATTTGGGGTTGTGAGGCTTTCGTTAGACGTCACGCCACTAACAAACTTGGACCCAAATCTGATAAGTGTTTATTTGTGGGGTATCCTAAGGAAACGAAAGGATACTATTTCTATTATCCCACCGAGAACAAAGTAGTTGTTGCTCGGACTGGTGTATTTCTTGAAAGAGAATTTATTTCTAGAAAAACCAGTGGGAGAAAAATAGAACTTAGTGAAGTTCAACCACAAGAAAACACTGAACCTGAAATTGAGATGGAAACAGAGCAGGCACCACAAGCTGTTGTGGAAGAAGCACCTGCTCAAGAGACACAAGCCCAGCGTAGGTCTGTAAGAGTACACCGGGAGCCAGAGAGATATGGATTTCTTGTGACTCAACAAGGTGACTTACTACTTATTGATGAGGATGAGCCGTCATCTTATCAACAAGCTATAATGGGCAATGATTCTGAGAAATGGCAAGAGGCCATGAAATCTGAGATGGAATCCATGTATGCAAACCAAGTATGGACTTTGGTTGATCCACCTGAAGGGGTACGACCCATAGGGTGCAAATGGATTTTCAAGAAAAAGACCGATATGGATGGTAATGTACAAACCTATAAAGGTCGGCTGGTTGCAAAAGGATTCAAACAAATTCATGGTATTGACTATGATGAAACCTTTTCGCCAGTGGCCATGGTTAAATCCATAAGGATCTTACTTGCAATAGCTGCATTTCATGATTATGAAATCTGGCAGATGGATGTCAAAACAGCTTTCCTTAATGGAAATCTGCTCGAGGATGTGTACATGACACAGCCCGAGGGTTTTGTCGATCCAAAGGATGCTGGAAAGATATGCAAGCTACAACGATCCATTTATGGATTGAAGCAAGCTTCTCGGAGTTGGAATCTTCGTTTTGATGATGCAATCAAAGAGTTTGGTTTTATCAAAAATGAAGATGAACCTTGTGTCTACAAGAAGGTCAGTGGGAGCGTAATCATTTTCCTAGTGTTGTATGTAGATGACATACTTCTTATTGGAAATGATATCCCTGCCTTGCAATCTGTAAAGATTTGGCTAGGGAATTGCTTTTCGATGAAAGACTTAGGAGAAGCCACCTATGTATTAGGAATCAAGATCTATAGAGATAGATCGAGAAGGCTTCTTGGTCTAAGTCAAAGTACATACATAGACAAGGTGCTTAAAAGGTTTAGCATGCAAGAATCCAAGAAAGGAATCGTGCCTATGACACATGGTATTTATCTCTCGAAGGAACAGTGTCCTTCAACACCAGATGAGAGACAACGCATGAGTAAGATTCCATACGCATCAGCTATTGGATCTATCATGTATGCCATGATATGTACTCGTCCCGATGTATCGTATGCTTTGAGCATGACGAGCAGATATCAAGTTGATCCAGGTGAAGGTCACTGGATTGCTGTCAAGAACATCCTAAAGTACTTGAGAAGGACTAAGGATACATTCTTGATTTATGGAGGTGAGGAAGAGCTCAATGTAATGGGTTACACTGATGCAAGCTTCCAAACCGACAAAGATGATTTTCGATCGCAATCTGGATATGTGTATTGCCTGAATGGAGGTGCTGTGAGCTGGAAGAGTTCAAAGCAAGAAACAGTAGCCGATTCTACAACGGAAGCTGAGTATATTGCTGCCTCGGATGCAGCAAAGGAAGCTGTTTGGATGAGGAAGTTCATTTCTGAACTTGGAGTGGTGCCTAGCATTAAAGATCCGATAGAACTCTATTGTGACACCAATGGAGCGATCGCATTGGCTAAGGAACCAAGATCTCACCAAAGATCCAAGCACATACTTAGGCGTTTCCATTTCATTCGAGAAATCGTTGAAAGGGGAGATGTTAAAATATGCAAAGTACCAACAGATGATAATGTATCTGACCCATTGACGAAGCCGCTGTCACAGCAGAAGCATGATCGTCATACTAGATCTCTAGGCATTAGGTATATGTCTGAGTGGTCTTAGTGCAAGTGGGAGATTTGTTGGGATATGCCCTAAGACAAGTCATTAGATGATTGTTTAAGACATACAATGTTTATGGATTTATGAATGGCAATTCATTATTATATATTATTCTTCTAACTGTGCATTATGAATTAATATATATGTTAATGTCCTTAGAATAATATTGTATTATTCTTAAAGATGTTCCTAGTCAAGTATTATCATGAAAGGGATAATAATAATACGTAGAGACTAGTATATGTTGATCGATGAATTGTTCATTGATATGAGATATCAAATCAACATATGGGTACATGTTAGAGAACGATGTACTGAACAGACCCACCATGAGAATGCAACATGGATAGTTATATGATCGTCATATGCAATTCTCATAGTGATAATAATGTATGTAATCCTTACGACTTGTGATCATCAGAGATCCCAACATAAGGAGTTATGTATCTTGATATCGTCAAACGTTACCCGTAACAGGGTATACTATAAAGGCGACTATTGGATACACTACGAATTATGTAGAGGGATGTTGACTGATCGAGATAGGATTTGTCCCTCCTATATAACAGGAGATGTGTTTGGCCCTTGATCAAGTGAGAACTAAAATGCATGGCCATGCTCGAATGAGTCGATATGAGATATCGAGCTTATTCGTTTATTCTAGTTCTACTTGGGGATCAAGAAATAGAGATTGAATATACGAGTATGACTATTCCATGACTCGTGTTCAATCTAAACACAAAGGACAAAGGGATTAAGTTACATGGTTAATATTATCACAAGTTCTAAAGGCTATGTCGAGTCATTGACATTCTCGTAATTTGGGTAGCATCGATGTGTTGCTAGATACCGCTCGATGCTTGCGACATAAAATGAGATTTTATGTCACTGCCAACATTACGAGATCCTATCGGGTCGCACAAAAGATTAAATCGAGAAGGGAAATTAAATTCATGGGATGAATTAAATAATTAAGATGAGTCTTAAATAATAATCATAAGGATTAATTAAATCATGGGCTTAAGCCCATGAAGCTTTAAGAAAGCCTTTAATTAATCATATTTAATATGATTGCATGGAGTTTAATTGTAAGACAATTCATAACACTCAAAAACCCTACACAAGCCAAGGGGATTCGGCTGCACCATTGAATCACTCTCGGCCTCCTTCAAAGTCGAGGAGTTCTTGGTGGTTTTCGGGCCATCTTTCGATTGTGAATCGAGCGTGCTTCGTGTATTGGTTTAAGAACAAATCTAGCACCTTGTTCTTAAACTATTCCTTCATTCGATTTGATCGTGTGGATACCGTTGAGGCAAAACCAATCGAGTTTTGCTTAGTGACTCGAAAAGGCGTAGGACGTGGTGCATCTCCGTGGATTCGGCTTCAAACACGCTACAAGGGTAAGACACTTGTAATTCTCTAATCCGATATGATTCCCTATGTATAGATCGCTGGTTTGTAATCCCAAAATTTTATTCCGCTGCGTTGTATGCTCATGGGGTTACTTACAGAGAAAAGCCTCCACCTTCTGTCAAGCCCTCTAGCCATTGAAGAGCAAGCCAGATAGGAAGAGACGGGACGACGCAACGAAGAAAGGCGTCAACGCCTAGCATCTTTAGTATTTCTAAAACTTTGTTGTTGTTTATTTTCATATTTTGAATGTTTAATTTGTTGCTTAAGAAGTTTTTGAATTCTTATTTGATGTGGTAGTTGGCTAATTTAATTATCAAGGCTATGAGATCCCATGTATGAATCAATGATTTAAGTATGAGTTTTTGATTGATTTTTCTACAATGTTTCGAGTATGCTTATGTTTTTAATGCTTTTCAAGGATTAGCTACCCTTTAAATTGATGTTAGTAATTATAATTGATGTTGACCATACGATATTATAATTTGACAAGATAATTCATACCGTGGGTTTTAGATTGAGATTGACCACGTAAAATCTAGCACACATGTGATAGCTATAGATTTACAAATATCGAAGGCTAGAAGTTTTCACAAAGCATATTTGAATGTTAGATAAGTGCATGACAATTGACTAGTTGCATTTCAATATTAGGTTCAATATAGCTTGACCAGAGTATTTGAATAACATAGGAAAACTCGCCACCTTAGAACGTAGAATTTGAAATTTTAACTAATAGGAGAATTATGGGGAATTACATGGGTGAAACGAAGTCTTGATATTCGTCTCTATTGATTTTCGTCATTTTTTATCGCTAGCTTGATTGGTTTGGCTAATATTCTGTGTTTATTTTAATTTAGTTTCACTCAATAATCGTAGACTAAATATAGTTAAGCTTATTAAATTTGGTAATCGCTACAAGTCCCTGTGGGTACGACACCTGACTTTTATCTACTATACTAAAACTTGACACCGTGCACTTGCAGTATAATCGCGTAACACTTTGTTTAAAATAAATCGTGATCATGGAGTTATGATGCTAATCATAGGGATCGAGTATGAAGGGCATATCTATTAAAGGGGCAGCCTATTATGCAAGACTTTCCATAAACAGAAATGGCAACAAGCGAAGAAGGTCTGTTGGTGATTGGTTTACACAATATCCAGAATCGTTGGAGTATAGCATCGCGAAAGATAGTGCATATTGTCTTAATTGTTATCTATTTAGGACTCAAACTACCCAAGGTGGAGGCGATACATTTGTTGGTGAAGGATTTAGAAATTGGAGAAAGAAAAGAAGTTTGATCATCATATTGGCAACCAAGCAAAAAAGAAAAGTCAAGACCTAATGAATCAGAAAGTTACAGGGAGTGTTTCTATTTTATTCACTGTTAAAAAAGATAAAGACAGAGTTGAATATCGAATTCGGTTAAATGAAGCTATTGATTGTGTCCCTTTTTTGTTGAGACAATGATTAACATTCCCGGGTCATGATGAGTCTGATTTATGAAGCAATATAGGCAACTATATTGAACTTTTTCATTGGCTTGTTGATCACAATGAGCACATACAAAATGCTTCATTTAAAAATGCTCCTAAAAATTATAGTTGATTTCATCTAACATTCAGAAGGATATTTGTATTGCTGCTGCTGAAACTACTTGTGCAATTATCAAAGATATAGGTGATGCACATTTTGTTATCTTGGTCGATGAGTCTCGAGATGCACCAGTGAAACCGCAAACGACAGTCATGTTAAAATACGTGAACAAATAAGGAAAGATAATTGAATGTTTTCTTGGTATTGAGCATGTTTCCAATACAAATGCATCTTTAATTAAGGCTTCTATTGAAATGTTATTTTCTTTTCACGGTTTAAGCATATCAATGTTGTGTGACCAAGGCTATGATGGAGCAAGCAATATGCTAGGTGAACTTAGAAGTTGGAAAACTCTTATTTTACAAGAAAATCCTTATGCCTTTTATGTTAATTGTTTTACCCATCAACTCCAACTGTGTTTAGTAGCAGTTGCAAAATACCATTTTCAAGTTCAATATCTTTTTGAAATCACATCAAAAGTTATGAATGTCGTCGCCTTAAAGCCAAACACCATGATAAAATTATGGAAGCACTAAGGAAAGGAGAAATTTTTAGTGGGCGTGGGTTGAATCAAGAAATCAACGTGCAACGACCTGGTGATACTCGTTGAGGCTCACATTATGCTAGTTTACTGTGATGTTCTCCTCTGTAATTGAAGTATTCGAAATTATTAAGGATGATGGGGTAGGCATGGAGCAAAAAGTTGAAGCTCGCATGTTGTTAGAAGCATTGCAATCATTTGATTTGTTTTTATTATGCATTTAATGAAGGATATTTTGGGTTTTACTAATGAATTGTTATTGGCATTGCAAAGAAATGAACATGAGATAGAGAATGATATGATATTAGTGCATATCTCAAAGCAAAGATTGCAATCTTTAAGAGACAACGGATGTGATTCTCTATTTAATGAAGTATCTTCTTTATGTTCTACTCATGAAATTGCCCTGATATGAATGAAAAGTTTGTAGCTCCTGGGCGTCCAAGACGGAGAACTCAAGAAAAGACCAACTTGCTTTATTTTGTATTGAGTTGTTTTGTGCTGTTTTGGATAAACAACTTATAGAGCTAAATAGTCGGTTTTGGGAGGCAATACTGAATTACTTCGTTGCGTGAGATGTCTTTTTCCTTGAGACTCATTCTTTGTTTTCAACAAGGAAAATCTCATTAGTTTTGCTCGATTATATCCCAAGGAGTTTTCAGCATATGATATCTTGTTACTTGATAATCAACTGAGACTTATATTATTGATTTGCGTACTGGCAGTGAATGTTCAGCAATGGATGGAATTACAGATCTTGCTAAGAAAATGGTGGAAACAAGAAGACACATGATCTACTCATTGGTTTATATGCTTGTTACTTTGGCATTAACCTTGCATGTTGCCATTGCAGGTGTAGAGAGAGCATTTTCTGCAATGAATATTGTCAAAATCGATAACGTAGCCGAATGGGAGATGAATGACTTAATGTTTGCTTGATTACATATATTGCAAAAGAAGTTTTTATGGGATCGAGAATGAAGCTATTACGCAACGATATCAAACTATGAGCTCTCATCGAGAACAATTGTAATTGTATAGTAATTATTTATCTTTTTTATTTTTACCTACAGTCTTTAAATTCGGATATTTATCATGTCATTTTTTGTTTTCCGCTCAACAAAATTGCTAGATTCGCCCGTGACTGCATACAATAAATATACAAAACTGCATGTTCGGGGTGGGTGCGATTGCGGGCGAATGCGGGTGGGTGCTTGCGATTAGTTGGTCAAATAAAACTAAATTATAATCAGTGTATTTACAAGTTTTTAAACTAAGTTGTTTACTGTCGATTACAATAAAACAGAACTAGAATTAAATAAAGTGTTAGAGCAATATAAAACAATAAAAATCTGAACTATGACAAAAAAATTATTCGAAACATAATTATCAAATCTTTTATAATTGAAAATCAATGATAGTTACAACGATAGATCATCAATCATATCACCATAATCCTAAAGATATATATCCAAATCATATATTAAAACTGAAACTGAAAATTTTCTCTCACAATACTAATAAAAAAACATAATAAATTAAGATATCAAAATCTTCAACCCATCAAATTGGGACACCAATAATTTTAGACATTTAATGTACAAAAAAGATAATTCATAAGTTCACAAAATAAAAAAAAAACGTTTCTTTTCCTGAAAGATGAAGTTCTCAAATAAAAACATTTATTGTTACAATATGCATAATAAAATACTTGAAAACTATTGTTTTTCAATTAATCTAACAATTTTTTTTAATTGACAAAATAAATTATATTATTATAAAGATAAGTATAGATCATATTCTAAATAATGTACAATAAATCAACAAACTAAAACATTGATACAATTATAATATTACAATTTACAACATAAACCCTAAAATATTTAATTTTATAATTTAGAATAGCTTTATATATTAAAGTTGTGGGTAGATGGCGACTGCACGTGTAACTATCTACTGCCCATCTATATAAATACGAGTTGCTCTATTTATCAATTGGGGCATAATTTTTTGAATGTCAAAATCGTTGGATAAGGATGGACAATGTGGGTTAGGCGGTTTTCTTTTACACCCTCAGTGACACCAATTTGCAGTTAGAATGGTAAACTCTCCTGAGCTGAGGTCGTCCCGCTATTACTGAAAACGAGGAAGCCTATCTGTCTTCGTCTCAACTTTTTCCCTTATTGCATGCCCAGGTGAAATCTTCGGATTCTAGATTGTTTCTTATTATTGATTGTTATCTTTGCTGTATATTTGTTTGTTTGGTTTTGTTCCTATCTTGTGCTTGCAATTTGATCTGTTCGTAAAATAGACGATGATAACGTTCATTATTGTCTTGATCACTGCGGAATCGATTTATATGGGTGATTTCTCCTTAATTTCGAGGGAGATTTGAAGTGGTCCAAAATTGAGTTTCACTCGCTCTTATTCCATCTCGATTAACGCAAAATATCTGTTTTCCCCCCCAATGAGTTTTATTTTTTGAATTTGCTTGCAGAGGTGCGTTCCTAAGATAGATGGGGGAAATGCTCTTCAGATAGATAGAAGAAAAGAGGTTAACTGAGAAGGGAGCAAGAAAGGAAAAGAAATACATTTAACAAAATTTTGGTGGAATTTACAGTGATAAAATAAAAAGAGAGAGAGTATTAATTTTTGTGCTAGAGATGGGAGGCTCAAAAAAGGAGGGGTCATCGTCACCAGCACCGGTGTTGCGGCGGGACCCTTATGAGGTGCTTTGTGTTTCTCGGGATTCTTCTGATCAGGAAATTAAGACTGCTTTCAGAAAGCTTGCTCTCAAGTAGGCACTTCCTTCCAGTTATCCTCTTTTTTTCCTCCGAGTTTCTATTACTTAGTAGGAGTATCAGGACGTGGTATTTTAGCTTTAAAAAC
This sequence comes from Haberlea rhodopensis, assembly GCA_907163345.1. Classification (NCBI taxonomy): domain Eukaryota; kingdom Viridiplantae; phylum Streptophyta; class Magnoliopsida; order Lamiales; family Gesneriaceae; genus Haberlea; species Haberlea rhodopensis. The sequence continues at coordinate 15,430 of CAJQUN010000737.1, read as the reverse complement.
AATGAGGAAAACCTTTGAAGCTGTGGTTTGGTAGAAAATGTATATGATGTTACCTAGAAAATTCGAGCAGGGTAGACGTGCTGCCTTCCTAGGAACACAAATTCTTCAGTAATGATTTCTTCGGCTTTGTGCACAGAAAACTGTTAAGGGAGCCGAGAAGGTTTTCCGGTAAAGCCCCTCCGATGCCTAAGTTGGCAACAGGAAATAGAATACATGAAAATATATGATAACCGGAATCATTAAATTTCTTCAATCCTGATATTTATAGGCAAACCCTTGTAGGTTTTTTTGCTGAAACTTAGGAAACTTCCTTCTATAGATAGGATTTAGATCCTTATCAATAAGTCACTAAATCAAACTAAATCTCCTACTTGTATCTATCCCTGTTTTTTTTGGATTCTTGAGATTTTTATTTAAAAATAATGACGTTATCAGGTCGACTCGGGGCACGTTTTCTTTTTAGCTCTGCTACTTTTAACCGAGGTTCCCTCGTATACATACAAGCTCAGCTCAGCTAAAAAAAATCGGATAGGGACTGTGCTTTGATTGTTGTTCTGGGTTGATATATTCACCCAGCTCTATAGTCCACTTGACCAATCTGCCTGATACCTCGGTTTGGGTCATGATCTTTCCCAGACGGCCATTAGTGAGTACTGTGATAGGATGAGATATGAAATAGGGTCTCAATCTTCTTGCGGTCATGACTAGCGCAAGTGCCTATTTTTCTACCTTCGGATATCTGAGCTCGGCACCCCTCAATGCATGGCTAACATAATAGACATGCTTTTGTTCTGCTCCCTCCTATTTAATCAAGACCGAGCTTACCGCATGTTCAGTAGTGGACAAATAAACTAACAAATTTTCTCTTGCCTCAGGCTTCACCAATATGGGGAGATCGGCCAAATGTTTCTTGAGATCTTGGAAGGCTGCCTCACAGTTCTCATCCCACTGGAATTTCTTGGCCTTTCTCAAAACTTGGAAGAATGGATGACTTTTGTGGGCCGATCTGGATATAAATCGGGCCAGAGCAGCGATTCGACCTGTCAATCTTTGTATTTCTCTCACATTTTTCGGAGGGGACATATCCTGAATTGTCCTGACTTTCTCCGGATTTACTTCTATTCCTCTGTCTGTCACCATATAGCCCAGGAATTTTCCCCATCTGACCCCGAACACACTTTTGGCTGGATTCAATTTGAGTCCAAACCCATTTAGGGTTGCGAATGTTTCTTCCAAGTCAGGTATGTGGTCGGATCGGTATTTAGATTTTATCAGGATGTCATCTATATAGACCTCAATATTTCTCCCGATTTGGGTTGTGAAGACCTTATCCACCAGCCTTTGATATGTATCTCCGGCGTTTTTAAGACCAAAAGGCATGACCACGTAGCAGTATGTTCCATCAGAGGTAATAAAGCTAACTTTACTCTGATCCTCTTCGGCCAAGGGTATCTGATGGTAACCCTGGTAGGCACCGTTAAACACAGTAAATCATACCCCGAGGTAGAATCAACAAGCTGATCGATTTGAGGCAAAGGATAGCAATCCTTAGGGTAGGCTTTATTGAGATCCTTGAAGTCTACGCACATTCTCTATTTCCCCGAGGACTTAGGTACAAGTATCACATTAGAAACCCAAGTCAGAAATTGGAGTTCCTGGATCTGTCCTGCCTGTTACAAAGTTTGGATCACCTTATCTTTTTCCTGCCCAAAATGCCTTTTCTTCTGCCTGATTATCCGAGCTTCAGGAATCATATTCAAGCGGTGTGGAGCGATACCAAGGGAGATTCCGGTAAGCTCTGTTGAGGACCAAGCGAACACATTTGCTTGTTTTAACAAGCAATCCAAGAGATCTTTTTTGAGGGCCGTATCCATGTCTGATGTCACTCTGGTCTTTTGTTAGGCTGTCCTGGTGTAATATTCACTTCTTCCTCCTCTTCCAGCACGGCCTGTACTTCCTCGGCCTGTATGAGATTTACCTCCCGATCTATTGGGCCTTTGCCCCCTTCCCCTTCTCGTCTTGTCCTTCTCACTTCAATTCTACAGTTCTGCGTACTACTTTTTCGAGGATGGCTGATCCCCTGCTACTTCTCCAATCCCATCTCCAACCGCGAATTTCTTTTTCTGGTGGTAAGTTGAGGCTAATTAAGAGTTGGCCTTCCTAATATGATATTATATGATGACGGGGCTTCTACTAATCATTCGGATCCTCCTCCCAGCCTCTGCTAGTAATGAGAGAGGCAAGTGAATTTGTCCTATTGGGTAGATTGTGTGACCCGCAAATCCAAAGAGGGATGTATTTATTTGCTCCATTTGATATTTCCCCAAGTCCATTTGTCAGAAAACCTCCTGAAATAACACATTAACTGAACTTCCTGAGTCCACAAATACTCGGCCTACGTCATAGTTGGCTACTGTTGCTCTTATGACCAGAGCATCGTTATGAAGAGTCAGGACTCCTTCCAAGTCCTTAGGACCAAAACTGATCCCCGGTTCTACTACTGCTCTTTTTTCTCAATTCCGAAGCTTTCCCTACAGATGATGGCTTTCCGAGCTCAGTTAGAATCACCATCCGTAGACCCTCCCGAAATCATTTTGATGATACCTCGAGTAGGATTATTCTCCTGTGGTTGCTCGCCTCTATTCTCCTCTAGTATTCTCTGCAAATTCGGACCTCGACCCCTGCCTCGACCACGTACTTGCCCTCGGAAGTATCCTCGGCCATCCCTGCCTCTCGGCCAAGGATCCCCTCTACCTCTGACCGCAGATGAGTTCTCAGTGTAAGTGTCAGACTAAGCTAGTTGATGTCTGAACTGAGAACTATTCTGAATGGCTTTCTCCAACTCTTTTTCTAATCCATGGCAATCCTAAGTATCGTGTCCATGCTCTTTGTGGAAGACACAATATTTTTCGGATAGCTATCTTATTTCTTTTTTGGGGTCATCAGGTTGCGCTAGCCTTGGCAGGATTTGTTTATCATCGCAGATCTGAACTGTTTGTTCTTTCCTAACCTTCGGGGGTGTAAACCGGGAAAACGCCCTAGGTCGACTCTGTCAGCCGACCTTTTTTCTCCCCGAGGAGGCTTGTCCATGAGTTTTCCTGTATCTTTTCGGGCAAATCTCTTCAGTTTTTGAGCTTCTTCCACATTAATATATTTCTCCGCTCTGATCAAGAGGTCATCATAAGTGGTAGGGTGTTTTTTCAAAAGGGATTGGAAGAACTCTCTCGACCTTAATCCTTTAGTGAAGGCACTGATCAAGATTTCAGTAGGGCAGGTCGGGACTTCAAGGGCAGCCATGTATCGCCTGACATATTCCCGTAAAGCTTCGTCTTCCTGCTGTTTCATCTCAAACAAGCTCAGGGAGGTTTTTTTGTATTTTTTACTACTAGTGAATTGACGTAGGAAAGAGGTGGCAAATTCTCTGAAAGAAGTAATGGAACCGGATATGTTCTTCTGGGTCAGTACTACCATCGTAGTCTCAACATTACGAGCTCGGAAGTTGTTGGGCAATCCTTCACTAATGATTTCTTCAGTGAAGGGGGTGTTTTTTTTGCAGGGTGGCGGCCTTCCCACCTCAGCACCTCATCCCCTAGATCACATAAGTCCGGTGCGTGAGCGGATGCGCGAGTGCGTCAATTTTCAAAAAATTTGAGTGCGGGTGCGCCTTAATGCGCCTATTAAAAATTAATAAATAAATAAATAAATATATATATATGTATAAAGATGAAATGAAGTTAAACATACATAATATACATCATATTTAACAACTCACATCATTATTATATTATTTACAAATTCACAATATGAAGTTCTTAACAACTTTGGTGTTTGCAGCTTTATCATTCTTAAAAAGCATTAAAATTAGATTTTAATGAAGGATCTAATTTTTGCAGCTTTGCAAAATGTTATAGCAAGTTATACAACGTAATTTGAATCTTGTATTTGATCGTTCGTGTAGTAAGGATTCTCCAAAAAATATATTTTAGAAAAAGAAATGAAGTTTTAAAGCTTTTTTTATTTTAAGATATAAAATAACGAATTTGAAAAATGAAATCAAATTGTTCATATTTATTTCAACATGTTTGGTAATACTATGAATTTATTAAAAATGACTCATATTATTTTCGGAGACTTATATTATTACCTTATGAAATGACTAATATAAACATTTAAATTAACTCAATAAAATAAGTTTTATTTATAAAGTTCATTTTATTAATTTCATGCAAAAAACTAAGATATTAAAATTTTTATTATTTACTCCGCAAAAATGTTACAAAATCACAGATTTATCATACTTTCTTTTATCACATATTTTAATCTTTCATATGTTATTATGCATTTTCTTCATTATCTATCTATTTACCATATGATATAATTTTTTACCAACCCGAAATACCTAGAAATCATAAAAATTCATCTAAACCCAAAATTGGAGATTTTGTTTTTTATAATAATAAAAAAAAAAAATCCGGAGAATTAAGGAGGATTTACAAGACTTAGTAACTTAGTGCGCGACTTAGTAAATCTTAATGCGCGAATTATTAATTCTTAGTGTGCGAATTATGAAATCTTAGTGCGGGAATTAGAAATTCTTAAAGCACGAACTAGAAATTCTTAAGTCGCTTTAATGCGGCGCACGCGCACCCAGTTCGCCAGATCACGGCCGGAGCTCCAGTGCGTGGAGGGGGGTAGGAGAATTATGTGACTTAGCTCATCCCTTAACTCTTCCACATGTTCGCCCAGATCAGTAGTTTCTGTGGCAACTCTCCCTGAGTGCCGTTTACCTCGAGGACTCGTTCGTTATCCTTGCTCACATTACCCGGCCCACGGTGACAGTGATAATCTGTGTTAGCTGCTCAAGGGTGCCGGGGGGGGTTGTTCTCCTCCATTCACAGATCCTTGCGGGGGTTGGTTCCCCTCTTGATTGATTCTTCGGGTATTCACCATACTATCAACATCTTTCGCTCGATTTCCAACAGACGGTGTCAATGATGTTACCTTGAAAATTCCAGCAGGGTAGACGTGCTGCCTTCCAAGGAACCCAAATTCTTTAATAATGATTTCTTCCGCTTTCTGCACAGAAAACTGTTCGATGGGAGCTGGAGAAGGTTTTTCGACGAAGCCCATCTGATACCTAAATTAGCAACGGGAAATAGAATACTGGAAAATATATGATAGCATAAATCATTTAATTTCTTCAATCCTGATATTTATAGGCAAACCCTTTTAGGTTTTTTGGCTGATACTTAGGAAACTTCCTTCTATAGATAGGATTTTAGATCCTTATCAAGATGGCATTAAATCAAACGAAATCTCCTACTTGTATCTATCCCTGATTTCTCGGGGTTCTTGGAATCTTTCGTTAAAAATAATGACGTTATCAGGTCAGCCACGTGTTTGAATATACCATCATGACTCAAGCTCGGGGCACATTTTCTTTTTAGGTCTACTACTTTTAACCGAGGCTCCCTAGTATACATACAAGCTCATATCTTTTACACCGAGCTCTTATCTTTCATGCCGAGCTCCTTTCACTTATGTCCCGAGCTCTTTATATTAGTGTTCTATTTCCTAGCTGCAACTAGGTCTGTTCAATGTCTTTAGTTTACTTTAGGTCTGCCCTTATTATGAGCAGGGACTTACAGGTTCTTGCTGAGTCCTACTCCCTTAGGGTATCAGTATAGATGCTGCTATGAGAGAAATATGTTTGTCTGCTTCCTATTTCATTACGTGTGTAAAAGTAATTGTTAGGCATTCTGACTATTTTTTTCTTTTTTTAAATTGATACTTTATTCTAAAGTTAACTATGATGAGAGTTAATTTTAAACGATTGTTGCCCTTTCATTTTTTACCTAGATATTCTGGTATAATATAGGAGTTTTATTGGTTAAGGGGCTGCCTTTCTGATGGAAAGCGTGCAATGAGTACTTATGAAGTTTGCTGGGTTTCGTGATGTTTATGGTTTTCTTTATTGTAGATAAAAAAAACTTTGAGCCTATTTGCGCTTGAAGTGTTTTTGTTATCATTTATTGCATCCCATTTACACAATTGGGAAATCAGCAAGGGTGGATTTTTAATGTGTGCTTGTGTTAAGTTGACTAAAATATTTATTAACTCGGTGATAGCGTAAAAGAACAAACACCTTGAGAACGAGAATTTTTGAGATATTTGTTTCATAGCTACGACTGAACTAAGGAATTCTGGTCTTTTTTCAACTCACAAATGGCTCCCACACATGCCATCAATAACAGAATGTGGATTTTCATAATGTTTTCTTGAGCTGGTTAAATACTGAACCGAGCAACTGACAGGTACCATCCGGACAAGAATGCCAGCAATCCTGAAGCTTCCGAGCTTTTCAAGGAGGTTGCACATTCTTATAGCATTTTATCAGATCCCGAAAAAAGGAGACACTATGATACTGCAGGGTTTGAGGTGATCTTTTGTCTTCTTAGTGACAACAATTATTATGTATGCATTTCCTGAAACATTAAATGGTTTTGTGGACAAATATTTACAACCACGACAAATTTTGTTCTTTCACAATATGAGGACCTCAAGTTTTGGCCAATGACCATGCAAATTACTTTTCAGTTTTGTGCAAAAAACAAAACCACTTATGTCTTGAAAGATAAACAAACATGGATTCCTATTGGTGCACGGAAAATCACAAAGGTTGAAGTTTTCCATGATTAGGTTTCTAGACTATGCCACAAATAATGTAATATTTTAAAGCCAGTGAACACCTATAAAACTATTGGTGTTTCCAATGCTGAAGGTCACACTACGAAACTAATGATCTTGCTGACTAAGGGTTATGTATTGGGTTTTTCCTCTTGACGCTGGAGTTATTTTCTTTTCTGTTTCTAATGCGCAACTATTGATACTGGACTTATTTGTTGGTTTGTGAGATATGAGACATTTAATTCGTGGCTTTCCTTGTCCTGCTCTTGTATAAAATATCTGGCATAAAGTTCTTACATTGTAGGTTGATGTCCCATTAGTAGCAGAGAAAACATTGAAGCACCTATGAAACTATTGATCTCTATGGGTTATATTTGGGCTTTTCCTCTTGACGTTAGACTTATTTTTATTTCTTTTTCTAAATGCTCAACGATTGACACTGGAGTTATTTGTTGTTTTGTGAGATATGAGACATTTAATTCACGGCTTTGCTAGTCCATGCTCTTGTATAAAATATCTGGTATCAGTTGTACAAAAAACTCGTAAAGTTCTTATGTTGTGGGGGTTATGTCCCATTAATAGCTGAGAAGCATTGAAGACTTGAATGGCATTGGAAATTTGGCAAGACTGGTTCAACACGATGTGTATACAGGGAGAGTTTTTATTTCGTAACTCCCATGCACCGGCAAGACTAATCTGACTTGTGAAAAATAATAGAGTGATCATTTGCGTCTTTAAATCAATAACCGGTTCCTAGCTTATTTCTCCGTTATCAGAAGGTTGAAGGCAATAAATTATGATAGTCAGGTTTCAGGTGTCACATGTGCCCCCTTCCATTTATCGTGGTGGTATACAATAGGATTCTTGTGATTGCCATTTAGTGGTACAGAATTCCTTCATGTCTCTGGGAAACATAGAGATATTATGAATTAGTTTGTACCATTTATCAATTTATCAATTTGCTGTTTGTCCAGAAGTCTGCATGTTTGAGGTCTTTATAAAGATGGTGAACAGGTTACATGTGCTCTAACTTTTGTTGAGTGGACAATTGTTTTCTTTCCCTGCCAAAATAGAATTTATTTTTCTGCATTAGCTGGATTTTCCTGAAATAGCTGTTCTGAAGGATGGACAAGTGTTGTAACTCTTGTTGGGGCGAACAACTGCTTTTTAATTTCCGGCAAAGACAGAGCTTCATTTTTCTGCACAACCTGGATTCTCCTGAAATTATTGGTGAAAGCCTTCTATGTTAGGGAATAGAGAGAACAATTTCTTGTTTTGATGCATGCTGATGAAGGTGGACTAGGATTTTTAAATTGAAGTTGCGTAGCTTAATATTGGTGTGAGTTTTCTCATCATTGCTTGCCAATATTTTCTCATCGGATTTCATTATCACCTAATACCAGGCATGCATACAAAGACAATTTACCGAAAATTTTGAATTGATCAACTTCATTATCAATAGTAAGGCTTTTTCCATTGTCTTTTAAAGATAGAATCTGGTTCTCTAGTTCCTTACCATTGACTAGGACGATAACCATTGTGGTCAAAGCGTATCAATACAATTTATAAGTGTCCTGGCATGTGCATTAGTATAAATTATTTAATTTCTCTTAGTCCTAACGAATACCTGGTTCAAGAAGAGGTCCTCTCATCTAGTTACTTTTAGAAGTGGGTCTAGTGCAACCCAAATAGATTTATTTTTTGCTAGAAGGATAGATAGAGTTAAATGCTTGGATTGTAAGGTAATTCCAGGAGAGAGTGTAGTTACCCAACACCGACTTTTAGTTTTAGATGTTAGGATTAAGAATAGGGCGTGGTGGCGGTTAAAAGAAGGTAACGTTGGAGCTTTTGTAGAGAAGGTAGTCGAGGAAGTTAATTGGACGCCAAGAGATGATCCTGATACCACCTGGAACAAAATGGTTCGTGGCATTAAGATGGTAGCTACAAAGCTCCTTGGTGAGTCAAGAGGTTATGCTCCACCAGGTAAGGACGCATCATGGTGGAATGAAGACGTAAAGAAGGCTATCCAAATCAAGAGGGACGCTTACAGAGAGCTGAAGAAGAACAATGGGGCCACCTTCGAAAGTTATAAGCTTGCCAAAAAAGAAGAGAAGACAGCGGTTCGAGATGCTAGAGCTAAAGTCTACAAAGAAGTGTACGATAAATTGGATACCAAGGAGGCAGAAAAAGATATCTACAGGATTGCCCGAGCGAGGGAGAGGAAGACAAGAGACTTATGTGCAGTGAAATGCATAAAAGATGAGAACCATAAAGTCTTGGTTCGAGATGAAGACATCAAAACAAGATGGAAGAATTATTTTAACAGCTTGTTCTTCGGTGGCTTTAGCCAAGATTTAGGTGATCTTAACATCCATCAACATAATGTAAACCGTGAGTTTACTCGCAGAATTAGAGAATCTGAGGTTAAAGAAGCTTTGAACAAAATGAAAGCACGAAGAGCAGTTGGTCCTGATGGAATCCCTATTGAAGTATGGAGATGTTTAGGACCGACGGGGATAAAGTGGCTAACAGATCTATTTAACAAGATTTGGAGGAGTAACAAATTCCAAATGAATGGAGAAAGAGTACTCTCATCCCTATCTATAAGAATAAGGGTTATCTATAAGAATAAGGGTGACATTCAGAGTTGCACCACCTATCGTGGTATAAAACTCATGTGTCATACAATGAAGCTTTGGGAGAGGATAAGTGGATGTCGTTTAAGGATGGAGGTTAAGATATCGGAGAACCAATTTGGGTTCATGCCAGGACGGTTAACCACTGAAGCTATCCATTTACTTCGTCGACTTGAGGAGTAAAGATCTGCATATGATCTTTATAGACTTGGAGAAGACCTACGATAAAGTACCAATTGAGATATTATGGTGGGCTTTGATGAAGAAAAAAGTTCACATCAAGTATGTCAATATAATCAAGGACATGTACGACGAAGTAGCATCCAATGTGAGAACGTGCAGTGGGGGTGACAAGTGAGTTCTCGATCACTATTGGATTGCATCAAGGGTCTGCGTTGAGTCCTTTCCTGTTCGCCCTAGTGATGGATGAGATAACAAAAGACATACAAAATGAATTACCTTGGAACATACTTTTTGCTGACGATGTTGTGTTAATCGACGAGACAATGGCAGGGTAAATGCCAAATTGGAGTTATGGAGAGAGACTTTGGAATCCAAGGGTTTTAGATTAAGTAGGTCTAAAACAGAATATATGGAGTGCAGATTTAGTGGTCGTTCCTTTTGGGATTCCGGTGTTGTAGCACTCGGTGGTCAAGAGGTCTCGATGAGCAGCAAGTTTCGATACCTAGGTTCAGTTATCCAAAGGATGGAGAGATTGACAGCGACGTTAACCCAGGATTCAGGCTGGCTGGTTGAAATGGAGAAACGCCACCGGAGTTCTATCCGATCGTAATATCCCGCTGAAATTGAAGGAAAGTTTTATAGAACCGCTGTTAGACCCGCAATGTTGTATGGGACGGAATGTTAGGCACCCAAGAGGAATTACATCCAAAAGATGAGTGTGGCAGAGATGCGCATGCTTCGTTGGATGTGCGGTAAAACCAGAAAGATAAAAATAAGGAATGAAGATATTCGAGCTGAAGTAAGTGTAGCTTGTATAGAAGAGAAGATGCAAGAAAGTCGCTTACGCTGGTTTGGTCATGCTCGATGTAGGCCCATCAGTGCACCTGTGCGTTTAGTGGAGTCCATGGATTTCGGCCAGTTCACGAGACAGAGTGGTCGACCGAAGAAGACTTGGCTCGAAGTTATACGCAAAAGATTTGGAGTGCAAGGGGATTACAGAAGATATGTTGACTGATAGAAGCGTTTGGAGAATACTGACGCATGTGTCCGACCCGACTTGATTCTCTTTATTGTTCATGTAGCCTACCCCAATTCATTAGGATTAAAGGCTTAGTTGTTGTTGTTATTGTTTAGGTTATAAAAGCCTCTAGCTTCGTCCCTGCAGACACTCAAAGTCATTGGTGCTCAGGCGTATTTAATTATGTTGACATTATATAAGTGACTGGTGACTGTCATAGAATATGACTAAAGTTGATATCTTGTTAGTATTTCAAGTTATATCTTTTTGGAGTAAGGTTTGGTGAGTGTCACTTATTTCGGCTTGTCATGATAAAAAGGCACTTGAAGCTGAAGGAATGGATATGGAGATTGATTTGTCCAATCTTGGAACTGTCAATACGATGTTCGCTGCTTTATTTCAGGTTTTATTCTTTCTGATCTCGGTTTGCATAAGATTAAAAATAATTGTACATTTATTGTACTCATATTTATCCGGACAGCAAGTTGGGTGTCCCCATCAAGACTACAATTTCTGCTAATGTTCTTGAAGAGGCTTGGAGTGGAACTGTCACCGTTAGGCCTCTTTCAATTGGAACTTCTGTCAGTGACAAGGTACCTAGCCCCTTACCTGGATAAGAATCATGGTTTTTTTCTGCTATAATCTTTTTGTTATTTGTTATGTTTTCATCTTTAATACGTTAAACAGGTAGAAAAGCAGTGTGCTCGCTTTTTTAGTGTATCTATTAGTGACGAACAAGCAGAAGCAGGGATTGTTGTTAGAGTTACTTCTGCTGCGCAAAGCAAGTTCAAGGTGTGTATTTATGTTAACTTTGAGTTCAGATCTTGTGTTATCTGATATAGTAGATTTCCTTTTTCCATTCGCCTGCATCAAGGTCCACTTGAAGGTTGAAGTAGAGAAGATTCCATACCATTATAATTATATACTAGGTTTACTTACCAAAAGACAGAAAATTGGAGAAAAATTTCTTTCTTGTGCATACTGAAGCAGACTAGTTCCATGACTAATGGTTTTGTTACATGTGATTTTCAGCTCTTGTACTTTGAGAGAAGATGCAAATGGAGGATATGGGTTGGCCTTGCAGGTACCCTATAAACTATTTTTCCACTTTTCGTTGTTGATGACCTCCACAATTTCTTTTCCTCGATACTTTTTTCCCAGCTTGAAGGTGTCCTTTTTCTACTTGAAATTAAATTTTAAAACCTCTTCCATCCCAGCAGCTATTTCCTGTACATGTGGGAACAAGCTTTTGTTAAATAAGTCTAATACACAATAAATTAATGATCACATTCGCAATATGCTCTTTAACTATTTTTTGTCAGCATGCCTCTTGTGTGACTTGTTTTAGCGACCAGCATTTGGTCCACTGGTGATCATTACGAAACGATATGATGTTAATTTTTAACAGGGAGATACTGGGCTTATTAGCTGCCTACTTGACTTGTTATTAGAAGCAAATACCATAGCTGTTAAAATGAAACTTGAGTTGTTCATTTGCGTGTATAATATTAGGAGTGAATAGTAATTCCTAGCAGGTCCAAACAAATGGCAGTCACTTATGAGCAAGAAAGAATCTGGCCCACGTTTTTACTCAGACTCAATAACAAAATTGATACATAACAGTTCTTGATACTGGTAGTTAGCTTGATAGATGGGTTTTTAGGCGACGCTTAGTTCATGCTGTTTGTGGTGCGTTGCACATTTTACTTTGGTTATGTTGTTGTTGGAATGCCTCGATTAGGTGGTGGCTGGGTGAAGTTCGTCATCTTAGAGCAGATTGATAGCTCTTGGCCAGACTCTTTAGTCTAGTGGGTCGGTTGCCCTGGGATGCTAAGGGCAGAAAAGCTGAGTATATGCTAGCTCTTTTTGAGGAGACCATAGTCGATGCTCAGCCGGCGTTGCGGCGTTGGCCATCCTCTTCTTCGTTCGTTATGCTGCCAGCTCCTGGGGTTTATTAAGTTTTACTAGCTGGAGGAGTGTTCTTATCTTTTAGCATGTATTAGGATAGTGCTGTGTCGGGCTTGCTTTGTTCCAACTGTCGCCTAGTTTTCATGTTTGCTTCCTGTTCTACTTAGTTTTAGCTACCTGCCTCTAGTGTGTATTGTTTCTTTTCTTTTATTTTGTCTTGTATTAGGGCTGGAGTACCCCCATTATACTCTCTTTTTATTTATAAATATTGTCTTATAAAAATAAAAAAAATTTATACAATGCATGAAGACATATCTGAGAATTTTAACTATCTCGCTTCTCCCAAAAGGAGAGAAAGTAATGAAGAGATTATATTATGCCCTTAACTGTTTTGTTTAGTTTTTCCTGAAAGAGAGGCGCTAAGAAATGAATGCCGGGTATAAAAGAGAGAAAAATAATTCTAAGTTTGGTGAAGTATTGAAATTGTGCTATCAGGCTTTATAGCATGCCACAAAAATGGGTTTAACTGAGAGAATCCTAGCTAGGTTGTTCTATGTGATATATATTCCCTTGCTAAACTGCTTCTAGGCCATGCGAGCCAATTATAATCTTATAATCGGTGAAACTCTTGGCCTCTTTCCCACTCGGATGTGTTGGGTTTCCCCTTTGCTAGTGGGGGTCTTTTGCTTGTCCCTTCTTTCTCATCACCTTTTTTTTTTTTTTGTCAATATGCTACTGCTAAATATGTATAGGAAGATAGTGAGAAGGCAGGCAAGATTACATTCAGCTGGAATGTACTTCTTGCACTTCCAAGTGTACAGAATCGATTCAACTGTGAATGCGGTATTTATTTTTTACCTTTCTTTTTCACTGAAGTGGCTTGGGCAATTACTTTTGTTGATAAATGCAGTAGTTTGATTGTGTATGTTGTCAATGGCCAAGGATCCCTGATGCTGCTTTCTTTAAGAGATTGGAGGAATTCTACCTTGCGAGGTTTTCACAACTAAATGCTGGCACACCAACATATTGCTGTTTATGGTCAGAAGCTCATTTATACATGTTCTTTTTTGACTTCTATCCTGAATAGACTGAATTCTTGGAAACCACCGAAAGATCCCTCAAGCCTTGATGCTTTGCCTGATCAGGAGATAATTTTTTCAAACCTGTCACCTATGCCATTGAGGCACTTTGTGCAAAGAATTATGAGATACATCCCATAAACTAAAAGACATCGAAGCTCAGATTTTGAGGAAGAGAAATGAACTGCGCCTATTTGAGAACAGAGTATAGAAAGGTAGTCTTTGTGCCTCGCTTTTCATGAAGGTTCTTTAATAAGGGTTGTGCTTTATTTGTTCATACACAACCTCTTTTCTCTCTATTTCAGGCATTGGCTCGATATCAGAAGTAACTAATGATATACTCAAGAAAAGCAGTCTGTGAGTTATTCGCTGATACCTTGTTAGAGTGTTAATTTTTTTATTGTTGGGAGCGTCTTTGAAGTTTATTTTCATCTGCTCTTGCAGTTATTTCATTTATTCCAGACTGTTTTTGTTTGTAGGAGTTAGAATACAGTACAACATAATTAAAAAATGAGAAACATTTTCACCAAGAACCTGCACATCTCAAAGTTGAAATTTGGATCCCTCTGCATTATGACAATTTCAAAATGTAATTTGAATCTCTCTTGTTTTTTATTGATATGTTTACCTCTTAGTTGTTGCTCAAATTGTATCGAAACAGTTTTGAGTTACTTTTTCTGCTTTCTTCTTAATTTATTCCCCACAAATAGTAAGCATTGTTTGATGAAGCTGTGGATTGAATTACAATATTGTAGTTTGAAAGCTTGATAAAATAGACACGGCTTTGTTCACTTTCTACGAAAGATAACTTAGATGCTCAAGGGTTGTGGCTTGGTACCCATAGAAATTTGGCATGACCAAGGAGTTGAGGTTTGCATTCCTAGGTTAATCTGATTCCGCTGCTTAGTTCAAATGAAAACCTTTGGATCGATCAACCAGATGGGTGTTCCAACCTGCTTTCCGAAGACTCCCAGCTGCGAACATTAGTTTCTGCACATTGTCTAGCCTAAGTCATACATAAAGAAGTAAAGAACCTGCTCTTTTCTAATTTCGGTTTTTACCCATACCAAGTCACGCATAAAAAATGCAATAGCCTTCCCTTGTTTTAATGTCTCCTTTTTGGTGCCTTTATTGCATTCCCATCTTCCAAATCCAGTGGAGAGCAGTGCCGGAATGAACCATTGGCCTGGAATTCTATGGCAAATAAGTGCTGCTTTTCAGAACTCTGTTCAAGAGGAATTTGATGTATAGCTCTCTTTCTACTGAGATGTTTACTGCATGATTCCAATCAGCATGAAGCATTGTGGTCATATTATCATGCTGGACTTCTTTTAGTCTATCAGCCAACTCTTTGTCGGCTTTGGGGGTTTTGGTTTTTGTATCTATGCGGGTTTTTTACTTTAAGTAGTAAGCTAATCCTTATCTGTTACTTTTCGCTTGATTATTTTAACAGTTCCTTTTCTCATTCATCTAATCCATGAACAGGTTGATGAGCTTCTAGAACAGCGAGATAACATCCACTCTTCTTTTACTGTGTTAAGGTCTGCTACTTCCAGTGGAAGCGGACATTTTAGTAATGGAAGTAGCAGCAAATATCCCAGCGACAATTTTAAATCGGAGAGTCCGGCTGAAGAGGGAAGCTCAGATTCAAAGGACAAATCTTCGAAGAAGAAGTGGTTCCATCTTAATATGAAAGGATCTGAAAAGAATTAAATGAGCTTAATTATACTTGATCTTCAACGATTTGAATTTCATCCTTGCTGTAAGATTTTATACCTTTTCATCTGCTGTCTATAAGTCGTTCAGCCTGTCCTTTACAATTATGGATATTATTGCTGTAAAATGGTGAGAAATGTAGAGGCTTTTGATTAAATTTCTGTTAATAATTCTGGGAAACTGATGTCAATTACAAGTTACTT
>CAJQUN010000736.1:0-215985 GCA_907163345.1 Haberlea rhodopensis | reverse complement strand
AATGATGATACAAAAACTCGAAAAACAGAACATAGAGATGAAACCGAGGATGGGTTCGTGCAGAAGAAGAATCGAAGCATGAAAATGGGAGACCAAAATTTACATCGAATCTTCAAGCATTTTGCTGAATGTTTCGGGAACCTCATATAGCTTTCATTTTCTTTTTACGAGTCATCAACCAGATTTCATGTACTTTTGCCTCAAGTTCAGAAACAAAATTGAAAAATCGAGGATAGTAAGTGTAATGCCTCGATTTGTTTAATACACGTGTGATATGATTATGGTGTAATTATATCACTTGACGATATGATAATGGGAGTTCGAGTGGAACCAAGAATTGATTTAGATAGATATGAATGAAATATGAGAAGCATGCATGAAACATGGTGTGTAATACATTCATAAACTCACAATGTGAATTATGGATTAAGTGTTGAAAGTGCATCACATGTGCATTAGAGTTGCATTTGAATTTGGAGTGCATTGCATGTACATGTTAGTTAGCATGAATTACTTTAATGGTATGATAGCGGGACTTAAGGAATTAAGATCCTATATCATGGATTAAGGGGGAAATCACATACAACACCTTTTACCCTACTAAAACACTACACAAGCTCCTCTCCATTTCTTTCAAGGAGTTGTTGGTTTGAGCTTGGATTTCACTTGTAACTTGAGCTAGGAGGGTGTGTGAAGTGGAATTGTACCATCTTGGTAAGAAATTCATAGTTATATACTTGAATTATGTCATTCATGTTGATATATGTGAAGGGAAAGCTCAAGTGTGCATGTGTACAATCATATCATGTTTCTATGCTAGGAATTGGAATCTATGATGTTAGATTTATGTTATATGTTCCTAGGTCTTGCAAGAAACATGTTGACATGGTTTAATATGAGGTGTAGGAGAAGATTCATGGAGATAAGCTTGAAAATCGCCATGCTCTCATTTTTCTGGGCATCGGCGATCGATCGGTGCGAGTAAGCGATCGATCGCCGATGACAGTAACATTTAAGGCGGTGAAATTGAATGGCGATCGATCGGTGAAAGTGTCGCGATCGATCGCGATGAACAGAGCATTGTGGCGATCGATCGCCAAGTTGTTGCGATCGATCGCGAGGGGGGCAGAGAGTTTTGGCGATCGATCGGTGTTGATCGCGATCGATCGCCAAGTGGTAATAGTTTGAAAAAAATAAAATATTTTGTGGAATTTGATTTTTAATGCCTATGATAACATGATATATTGTTGGCATTGTTGTACACCATCACAGGGACAGGGACAACGAGGCACTTAGCTATTGACAAACTGCTTTATCTCGTTTGTGTCGCAGTACAGGTACGTGTTGACGTACGGAGTATAGATATGATATGATGATGCTATTATGGTTTTGATATCATATGATTATGTTATCGTTGTGTCATATGATTGGTAGTATCATATGCATGTGCATACATAGATTTCATATGATTGGTATGGATGCCTTGATAGATATGTGTATATGCTTTGGTACGATCATTGTCTTGATAGATATACCTGGTGGGGTATATGCTTTGACTGCCACGATAGATATGCTAGTGTTGGGCATATGCTTTGACTGGGATCGGTGCCTGGATAGATATGCTAGTGTGGGGCATATGCTTGGGCTGGGATCGTTGCCACGATAGATATACTACATATGCTTTGGCTTGAGAGATATACGCCTGGTGTGGGTATATACTCTGGTTATTATCACAGATGAGTATGGTACTATGATATGTGCTGCTAATATGAAGATGTGATGTGGTTTCTCACAGACATATTGAGCTGAATAGGCATATCATATGAGACTCGTGATAATAGGGAACTTGTTGAGACATGTCATGACATAATGCATTTGTGGATGCATGATACAGAACATTCACGTTATCTGATTTATTGAGCTTTATCATTGATATTGATATTGTGTTTTGATATTGCACTGAGATAGTTGTTATCTATACTCACGTTGTGAATGTTTCTGTAGGGACTCATAGACGTGGGGAGCGTGAGTCATGATTTCCGCTGCGAGGGGAACCACTGCCTAGGAGTTCTTTTGAATTAGGTTGTTTATGTACATGATATGTATAGTTTGTTAGGTTTTTGATAACCTTGTAAACAACTTAACTAGCATGAACTCTTAATCCGTGCATGGTATATTACTTAATTCAGACTCACATATGTATGTTTAATGAATACATAATGGATTAAGTAACGAGGACCCCACATTAGTGGTATCAGAGCAGTGGTTCGAGAACGGGGTGAACATGGGTAGAAGAAGTGTATTAGGGAGTTACCTAAACACTTTGCGAATGGTAATAGCATGTTAGGATTTGGCATATGATGTTATTCTAACATGTTATATTTTTATGATTGTTATTGTTAACCCTTGATCTACAGCTATGACAGATTACATGAGGATGTTGGGGATGCCATGAGTGGCAATGCGAGTGTACGGATGGTGCCTGTGCCACCACCACCGATTGAACAAGGGCCAGTGGAACAGGTATTGTTGCCTGGAGAATTGACTTTGACCCAGTTTCTGAGTTATCAGCCACCTAGGTTTGAGGGGACTGAGTCAGGGGAACTGTCAGAGGAGTGGCTGGGAACGTATAGAACAGATATTTGTATCAGCACCGTGTGCCAAGACTGCTTGGTTACGTTTAGCTGAATATCAGTTGGCCAAGAAAGCTATGATGTGGTGGAAATCCACAGTACTTGAGTTGAGGGCTCAAGGACAGACAGTGAACTGGGATGTGTTTAGAACAAAGTTTCTGGAGCATTATTTCTCTGTTGCTGCAAGGCAAAGGAAAGAGGATGAATTTACAAATTTGAGACAGGGATCCATGACAGTATCTGATTATGCTGTGCACTATTCCTCTTTGCTTCGCTATGTGCCACATATTGCTGTCAATACAAAGGCAAAAATCAGACAATTTGTGAAAGGGTTGAGGCCTGAATTGTTTGATAGGGTCATGTCCAATAACCCTACATCTTATGAAGAAGCCTTGACTCGAGCTGAGATGGCTGAGATTGCTGTAGGAGTGTATAAAGATGTTGGACAAGCCCAACCACCTACATCTGACAGTATGCGACCTAGAGGAGATTCCTTTAAATCACCACGAGGTGGTGCATCGTCATCTAGGTTTAGTGGGAAACGGTTTGGACCAAGGAAAGGGGATGACAGAAGGGCTAAGGGACAGTCCCAAGGTAGTAGTAGCAGTAGTGGACGAGGATTACAGTGTTTTAAATGTGGAGGGCCACATTATCAAAAGAATTGTCCCACAGTTTGATACAGTAGTTTGTTTCCGTTGTGGGAAACCAGGACATGTGATCCGTGATTGTCCTCAAGTGAGCGGACAACAGAAGAGAGGACCCATGTCAGAGAATACAGTGCAGCAGAGACCACAGAGTGTAGTATAGTCTGGTGGCGGACAGAGGGCAGGAACACCTCAGGCTCAGGTGTATGCACTAAACAGGGAGGAAGCAGAGGCAGCTCCTGATGCTGTGATAGCGGGTAAGTGTACTTTGTTTACTTATCCAGCCTTACTTTTGATGATACTGGTGCATCACATTCTTTTGTTGCACAAACTTTTGTTGATCGGTATCATATATGCTCGTCTCCACTGTTGATGCCTCTTTATGTTTCGACACCCATGGGAACTACTGTAATGGCTTGTCAGAGTGTGTCTGACTGTGATATTCAGTTTGAGACTGAGTTTGGATTACAAGCTGATTTGATTGTATTAGACATGACAGATTTTGATTGTATTATTGGGATTGATGTGTTGAGTAGATATCAGTCTGTTGTGGATTGTTGTCATAAGGTTGGAGATTTCAGTCTGATACTGGAAATCAATGGTACTTTTATGGCCAGGGATCGAGGGCAAGGATTCCTTTGATATCAGCCAATCCGAATGTCGCGTTTGTTGGAACGTGGACATGCGGGTTATTTGATTTATGCCCTTGATGTTACTGAACAGAAAAGAGAAAGGAAAGTAGAGGAGATACCAGTGATTGCAGAATATGCGGATGTGTTTCCAGATGAGATACCTGGATTCCCACCTAGTCGAGAAGTGGAATTTGGTATTGATTTGATACCTGGTACTTCTGCAATTTCACGTGCTCCTTATCGGATGGCACCAACTGAATTGAAAGAGTTGAAAACTCAATTACAAGACTTATTGGACAAGGGGTACATACGTCCTAGTGTATCGCCTTGGGGTGCTCCGGTATTATTTGTGAAGAAGAAGGATGTGACAATGAGATTGTGTATTGATTATAGACAATTTGAACAAGGTAACCATAAAGAATAAATATCCTCTTCCTCGTATTGATGATTTGTTTGATCAGTTGCAGGGATCAAGGATATATTCTAAGATTGACTTGAGGTCAGGATATCATCAAATACGTGTGAGGGAAGGAGATATACAGAAGACAGCATTCAGAACTCGTTATGGGACATTATGAGTTTCTAGTAATGCCATTTGGAGTGACAAATGCTCCAGCTGTCTTTATGAGTCTAATGAATCGAGTTTTTCAGGAGTACCTTGATCGATTGTCATTGTCTTTATCGATGATATACTGGTTTATTCACGGAGTGATGCCGAACATGTTCAACATTTGCATATGGTATTGCAATTGTTGAGGACACATCAATTGTATGCCAAACTCAGTAATGTGAGTTTTGGTTGACTAGTGTCGGCTTTTTGGGACATGTAATATCAGAAGAAGGTATATCAGTCGATTCAAAGAAGGTGGAAGCAGTGTTGAATTGGTCAGCACCTACTTCTGTGCCAGAGATTCGTAGTTTCTTAGGCTTGGCTGGTTATTATAGACGGTTCGTTGAAGGATTTTCAGCGATTGCCAAACCATTGACACATTTGACACAGAAGGGAGTATCATTCAATGGTCAGAGGCTTGTGAGCGTAGTTTTCTGGAATTGAAACATTGATTGACTACAGCTCCAGTCTTGATCATTCCATCTCAGCATGACAGGTTTGCAGTATATACTGATGCATCTTTACTTGGTTTGGGTTGTGTATTGATGCAGGACAAACATGTAGTGGCTTATGCATCACGACAGTTGAAGCCACATGAAATGAGATATCCAGTACATGATCTGGAATTGGCTGCCATTGTCTTTGCATTGAAGATATGGCGACATTATTTATATGGTACGTCGTTTACCATATATACTGATCATAAGAGCTTAAAATTTCTATTCACTCAAGCGGAGTTGAATATGAGACAAAGGAGATGGATGGATCTGTTGAAAGATTATGATTGTGAGATTGATTATCATCCAGGAAAAGCTAATCTTACAGCAGATGCCTTGAGTCGGAAAGTACATCATACGGCTGATGAGATGGTTCATTTATCTGCTTTGATGACTTCTTGTTGTACTTTGGGTTATGATTTTGATATGGAGTCAGTGCCGGTACGGGTATCGACATTGTTGGTTGAACCTGACATTTTTGACAAAATAAGAACGGCACAAGGGAGTGATGATGAGGTACAACATTGGAAGGAAAAGATAAATCAAGGACAAACATCTCAATTTGTACTAACAAGTGATGGAACTTTGAAGTACAGAAACTGTTGGGTAGTACCTGCGTCATTAGGACTACGCCAAGAACTACTACAACGTGCTCATTGTAGTAGATACAGTATACATCCTGGAGGGAAGAAAATGTACCATGATTTACGTACCCAATTTTGGTGGAAACGTATGAAACAGGATGTATTGAACTTTGTCAAACGGTGTTTGATCTGTCAACAAGTGAAAGCGGAAAGACAGAGACCAGGAGGTGAATTACATAGTTTGGAAATTCCTCAGTGGAAATGGGAACATATCACGATGGATTTTGTGACTCATTTGCCACGGACGTCTTCTGGTTGCGATGCAATTTGGGTAATTGTTGACAGACTTACCAAAGTATCTCATTTTGTGCCATATTGTATGACATATACATATCTGAGAATGGCACAGTTATACATTCAACATGTAGTGAGGCTACATGGTATTCCAGTTTCCATTGTATCGGATAGGGATCCGAGATTTACTTCTCATTTCTGGGAAGGGCTACAAACAGCGTTGGGAACTGAAGTGCGGTTGAGTACAGCATATCATCCTCAGACAGATGGACAAACAGAGCGTACGATACAGACGCTTGAGGATATGTTGCGTGCCTGTGTATTAGAGTTTGATACTTCTTGGCAAGAGTCATTGCCATTAGTAGAATTTTCATATAACAATAGTTATCAGGCTAGTATACAAATGGCACCATTTGAGGCCTTGTATGGGCGACGATGTAGATCGCCATTGTATTGGGATGATGTGGATCAGTCTTCCTTCCATGGACCGGATATGATTCATGACATGGAAGAGAAAGTCAAGGTAATTAGATTGAAATTGAAAGCTGCTCAGGATAGACAGGCTGCTTATGCCAATAAGCGACGTAGACCACTTGAATTTCAAGTTGGTGACCGTGTGTTCTTGAAAATCTCACCTTTTAAAGGTGTAGTACGATTTGGGAAGCGTGGAAAATTGTCTCCACGATATGTTGGTCCGTATGAGGTGTTGCAACGTATTGGTACGTTGGCATATCGCTTGGCACTACCACCAGCTTTGAGTAGTATTCATGATGTTTTTCATGTTTCACTGTTGAGGAAGTATGAACCAGATCCGAGTCATGTATTACAGTTACCTGATGTACAGTTGGATACAGATGTGTCGTATGAGGAACGACCGGTTATGATCTTGGATCGAGCTGAACGCAGGTTGCGTAACAAAGTGATTCCTATGGTAAAGGTACAGTGGGACAGACGGGGTGTCGAAGAGGCAACGTGGGAGACGGAGCAGCATATGATGCAACGGTATCCGGATTTGTTTACTGGTATGATTTTACAGTTTTATGATACGGTTGGTACATATATACTGTAGTGTTGCATATATGATCATGTTTCCTATTTTCATATCGTATCATAGTTGAGTTGCGTGTTTCGATATGCATGTTTTGTATAGGCAATTTCGAGGACGAAATTCAATAAGTGGGGGAGAATTGTAATGCCTCGATTTGTTTAATACACGTGTGATATGATTATGGTGTAATTATATCACTTGATGATATGATAATGGGAGTTCGAGTGGAACCAAGAATGCATTGATTTAGATATGAAATGAAATATGAGAAGGCATGAAACATGGTGTGTAATACATTCATACTATAAACATGTGAATTATGGATTAAGTGTTGAAAGTGCATCAACATGTGCATTAGAGTTGCATTTGAATTTGGAGTGCATTGCATGTACATGTTAGTTAGCATGTAATTACCTTTAAATGGTATGATAGCAAGGGACTTAAGGAATTAAAGATCCTATATCAAGTGGATTAAGGGGATAAAATCACATACAACACCTTTTACACCTACTAAAACACTACACAAGCTCCTCTCCATTTCTTTCAAGGAGTTGTTGGTTTGAGCTTGGATTTCACTTGTAACTTGAGCTAGGAGGGTGTGTGAAGTGGAATTGTACCATCTTGGTAAGAAATTCATAGTTATATACTTGAATTATGTCATTCATGTTGATATATGTGAAGGGAAAGCTCAAGTGTGCATGTGTACAATCATATCATGTTTCTATGCTAGGAATTGGAATCTATGATGTTAGATTTATGTTTATATGTTCCTAGGTCTTGCAAGAAACATGTTGACATGGTTTAATATGAGGTGTAGGAGAAGATTCATGGAGATAAGCTTGAAAATCGCCATGCTCTCATTTTTCTGGGCATCGGCGATCGATCGGTGCGAGTAAGCGATCGATCGCCGATGACAGTAACATTTAAGGCGGTGAAATTGAATGGCGATCGATCGGTGAAAGTGTCGCGATCGATCGCGATGAACAGAGCATTGTGGCGATCGATCGCCAAGTTGTTGCGATCGATCGCGAGGGGGCAGAGAGTTTTGGCGATCGATCGGTGTTGATCGCGATCGATCGCCAGTGGTAATAGTTTGAAAAAAATAAAATATTTTGTGGAATTTGATTTTAATGCCTATGATAACATGATATATTGTTGGCATTGTTATAGCACCATCACAGGGGACAGGACAACGAGGCACTTAGCTATTGACAACTGCTTTATCTCGTTTGTGTCGCAGTACAGGTACGTGTTGACGTACGGAGTATAGATATGATATGATGATGCTATTATGGTTTTGATATCATATGATTTATGTTATCGTTGTGTCATATGATTGGTAGTATCATATGCATGTGCATACATAGATTTCATATGATTGGTATGGATGCCTTGATAGATATGTGTATATGCTTTGGTACGATCATTGTCTTGATAGATATACCTGGTGGGGTATATGCTTTGACTGCCACGATAGATATGCTAGTGTTGGGCATATGCTTTGACTGGGATCGGTGCCTGGATAGATATGCTAGTGTGGGGGCATATGCTTGGGCTGGGATCGTTGCCACGATAGATATACTACATATGCTGTGAGGGCCCGTTCCTAATGTGGTGTAACACATAATGATTAATTTGCGTAAACAGCGGAAGATTTATTTCAAAGGTCTTATCAAATGGCCCTAAAAATTTTTTCGCTTTTAGGTGATACATATATAGTGATACTGAAAATACGTAATTCCAGTTTCCAATTTAACACGTTGAGCATAACATCCATATCAAGTATAAATCAATCAGTAGTAGAATAATTAAAATACAGATACTCGGGGCATACCCCGGTAATTTAAAACATAAGTAAAAATATTCTAACAACTACTGGGACGCAAAACATAAAATATAAACCTGAGCTCGCTCTCAAGGAGCTCTGGTATCTCCCGATGCGTCGCTGTAAGCATCGTCACTATGTCCTCCTGTAAAACCTGTCATGTCCGAACAACAAAAGACATGACAGCCCCCACAAAGGGGGTCAGTACCCCAGTACGAGAAATAAAAAATCATGTCAAGTGACAAAGATCATGCAATGCATACCATGTATGAATGCGATGTATGAATGGGTACAAGGAATCGAATATCAAGATACCAAAAATCGGAGTCCAAAGGAAGGTATCATCAAATCATCAAAGCTCGAGCAGAGGGTGACAGTATACGTACATTGCGCTAGGAAAACTCATCCTATGTACGTTACTGCATCCAGCCCTCGTGTCTAGGTCCGGTCGCACCTGCACGTGACTACAGTTACTACCTATACTGCCTGTCATCGCCATGCTCGTCGTACCCGACACTCAGAGTAAGTCAACTCAGTCAAATCATGGATATCAAAGGAATGATAGATCAATATGATATGCCCATGAATCATTTATGCATCAAATGACATATGCAACTCAATATATCATGCAATCTCATGTGAAAGTATATACAAATCATGTAATTTCACATATCATGTAATCCAAGAAATTCATCATGTCATGTAGTCACATAAGAATCATATAGTGACAAATAAGTCATATAAATCAAATAATGACATATAAGGCCATACATTAGCATCATTACACGTCTTTGCCAGAAGTCATGATAAAACTCATTTCAACGTACCTCAAACCGTTAGCTAATTACCAAGTGATCCTCGACTCAATCTTAGGATTAATAAACCTGGCCATAACAGTTCCAAATACAACATAATGTCACATACTAGCCTTAAACATATCAAAATAAAACTCAAACTTAGACCCAAAACCAATTCTCTAAATTTCAGCCTGCGCAACCGTAGAGATCGGCTCATAACTTGTCCGATACTTAATAAAATCACATGGGTCCAATTTATTTTCAAAATTAACTCAAAAATGAACATTTCATCAGTTCAACTCATCTTCAAATTCGTTCATTTAGCCTAGGTAAAATGGCCAAGAACAATCTGCTGGAAAAACAGGACAATTCACCAAATTCCAGCCTGACCCATTTTTGTATAGAAATCATAATAAATTCATATGAAGTCCAAATGACTTGAGGCTTGTGGTAAAATCACGAAAACCCAAAGTACTACAGTTCATATTTGATGTCCAGAAGCTAGTTCGCTCATCTAGAGGCACATGCAAAACAAAGTATGACAGTTTTAAAAATACTTATACACTCTGTTTTGACAGAGTGAGCGGTTCTAGGAAAAAGTGCATATCTTGCACAACTAAACTCCAAATGATGTGAGGCCAGTTTCTAATGCAAGATAACTCAAAGTTGTACAACATTTATTCAGACACCAAGGTCAAAATCGTAGCACAGTTTGCCCAGATTTACCAAGAACACACTGCATGTGCAACCCGCCTACATGCATGTTCCAGATTGTGCACCTTGTGGTAAAAACATCATAACTCATTCATTTTAAGTCCAAATCCTCTCATATTTTAACCACAGGACGAAAACACATATATCTACAACTTGTATTTGAATACCAACATCAAATTCGGAAAACCATTTACCCAGAAACTCGAAGAACTCGATGCATAAAACTCGCATGCACTAAATTTCCAGATTTTACACATATTGGTAAAAAATGTTCATAACTTTTTCATCAGAATTCCAAATTAGTCGCATTTACTGCCAAATCGAAGGTATTCCAACAAGCTACAACTTGTATTTGAACCACAACCTCAAATTCAAAACTTAACTAAACCCAAAATTCGAAATACCAGACCACATAAAACTGAAATCTGCAGATTACATTTTGACAGCAAGAATCACCACAATTCTCAAGACTTTCGACCCCTACAACTAAAACCAAGTGAAGAATTCATGAAAGGGGGTTTATACCTTTGAAGATAACTCCACCAAATCTCAATCCAAGCCTCAAATCCCAAAGTTCCTTGAGGTTTCTAGCTCCTCTACTCAAATCCTCTTCACATGTGCATTTGCATGTAGGATTTGACCAACTTTTCTCTATGGATTTTGGGTGGTGATTTTCGAAAATTGGGGAGAGAAAAGGTGAGAATTTTTGTTGGATAAAAGAGAAGAAAGATAACAAATAATGTGGGGAGGTGGCCGATAGTTCCTAAGCTACAAGACCCAATATTTTAAATTTTTAAATGTTGGGTGCACCAAGTGTCTATTTAAAATAACTAAGTGTTTTCTTGCATGCACTTTGCATGTATACATGTTTAATTTGATGCATTTTATCTCAATAAAAAAAAAATAAGATTTGAGACCCGGAACACCTTAATTCAAATTCTTAACTTTTAATCACCTGGGTTTGCTTGAACATCGTTAATCCGGGTTAATTCACATCGGGGCCTTACATATGCTTTGGCTTGAGAGATATACGCCTAGTGTGGGTATATACTCTGGTTATTATCACAGATGAGTATGGTACTATGATATGTGCTGCTAATATGAAGATGTGATGTGGTTTCTCACAGACATATTGAGCTGAATAGGCATATCATATGAGACTCGTGATAATAGGGAACTTGTTGAGACATGTCATGACATAATGCATTTGTGGATGCATGATACAGAACATTCACGTTATCTGATTTATTGAGCTTTATCATTGATATTGATATTGTGTTTTGATATTGCACTGAGATAGTTGTTATCTATACTCACGTTGTGAATGTTTCTGTAGGGACTCATAGACGTGGGGAGCGTGAGTCATGATTTCCGCTGCGAGGGGAACCACTGCCTAGGAGTTCTTTTGAATTAGGTTGTTTATGTACATGATATGTATAGTTTGTTAGGTTTTTGATAACCTTGTAAACAACTTAACTAGCATGAACTCTTAATCCGTGCATGGTATATTACTTAATTCAGACTCACATATGTATGTTTAATGAATACATAATGGATTAAGTAAACGAGGACCCCACAGTAAGACTGCTGGGCAAGAAAATTTTATATTTATTATGAATTTCAATTTTATTGTGATGACTGTTTGTAGATTTTTTATATAAAACTCAAAACTATAATGTATTTGAGATGTTCGATCAATTGTTTGCATGAAAATTTTGAGAATGTAACGATATTGAAACCATTGGTGCATGTAATTTACATGCAAAGACAGCTCATGAGTCTATTGATGCATGTAATTTACATGCACCGATAGACTCAGTGGTGCATGTAATTTACATGCACCAACAGCTCATGAGCCTATCGGTGCATGTAATTTACATGCTCTGATAGACTCAGTGGTGCAAGTAACTTACATGTATCTTTAGACTTAGATGTTGCTTTCTTATTTCAGTTTGCTATTTCACATCATGAGCTTTCTATTTCAATTTGCTATTAATTTGAAAAATTAATGAGGAAAAATGTTTCATTTTCAAAATTATATGTAAAAAGACTATGTTTTTGGTTAATATAGTATAAATCTATCGGTGTATGTAATTTACATATACCAATAGACTCAGCGGTGCATGTAATTCACATGCACCGACTTACTAGAATCTATCGATGCATGTAATTTACATACATCGATAGACGGTGATGGACTGATATACTTTATTTTTTTTATCTAATAAATAACAATGATCATTTCATTAAAATGTGGATTAATTTTTCATTCTATAATTTTTATAGTTGATCTTATAACAAATTAAAGATACAATATATTATTCTAGAAATTATTTATTATGGATGAGTATATAATATATGATAAATTATTAAATAATCTCGTAACAAAAGTATATATTGTTCAAATGATAATATATTATACATACGTGTCTTAGTTTTTAAGTGTTATTTGTTATGGTATTAACACTTACTGTACTTAATTATTATGTAATTTGAGAATCAATGCAAATGTTGAGCCTACCGGTGCATGTAATTTGCATGTATCGATAGCCTATCGGTGCATGTAAGTTATATGCGTCTACCAGTATATGTAAATTACATGCACCGCTATGTGTTGCTTGCTTGTTAAGATTGTTAGTTCTTCAACTTTAATCTGGGAAGATAAGATAGTGCTACCTCACTGATATATTATCAGAAATTTGATATATGCATATTTTATGTTATTATAGATCCCTGACTAATGTAGTGACATGATGTCTGAAAGTTTTAGAAATGAAAACAGTACGTAAACAAATGAAAAATGGAATTTTAGAGTCTAGTTTTTACTTGATATGTTATACATAAACAAATGAAAGTCGAAAAAAATAAATCAAAACCTTTGGAATTAGGTGATATGTTGTTTATCTATTTCCAAATTTGCTACCAAAAAGTTTGTTTACCTAAAGAGACCTTTTAACAAACACATAATGTGCACCAAAATTGAAATAAAAATTCAATGTTAATAAAACCCAAAAAATACCATAAAACAACAAACAAAATTGAAACAAAATGACGATTTTATGTGGTCGGAAAAGAAGGACATTTGGCAAACGAAAAGGCGTCGCTGCCGCTTCCACCACAACACCGCCACCACTCCATACTCCTCGTCTAACCATGATTGTTGATTTTCCCAGAACACTTGACCATCACCAACTCTCACGATGAGGAAGAGATAATTCAACTGTTATAAATTGATTTTTAGAACAATGGTATTTTAGGAATAACAAATGACTAATTAGATTAAGGTTTCATAAAAATGGACATAGTTGAAAGAAGATTATCAGAAGATGTAGTTATTTGAAAAGAAAATATTTTGCGAGATTTAATTAAAATATATTTTGAAAAGTGGTACCTATGTGTAATTTCTTCATTAAATTTTTTAAAGGAAATTCTAAATGGGCTGGAATGGATTCAGCAGATTTAACAAAAGGGCTTCGTTGAAATTTAATTTCTTATACTTTGGAAAATGGGCTGGAATGGATTCAGCAGATTTAACAAATGGGCTTCGTTGAGCATTAATTTCTTAATTAATAACAAATATTTCAAATTTTGGAAAATGGAACAAAAAAAAATGAAAATTTTACCCCTTTATTGCCATTTCCCTGAGGATAGGAATACAAAATTAATAAAGTACTAGCAGCCAATGCACACGCGTTGCGTATGTAATAAAATTTAAATTTTATATATTGTATATGTATACTAAATTTTTATATTTGAAATATCTAATTTAAATATGATATTTTATGTGGAAGTGAAAAAACTGTTGCACATATTTTCAGAATGAAAAAACAAATGATGAAAAATTGGGAACTAAGTTGGGAAGTTAATAGGTGGTCATCCGATATTATCATTTATCTCATGATCTTGTGGCTATTACTATAGCAAATAGAGGGTATTTTTGGAATTTCACAATGACCATACCAAGGTAGTTACTCTAAGGTGCTCACACATTATAATATAGTATAGATACAACCGAATAAAACATATATACGTATTTGATAATAAATTTTATAACAAAATTTGTGCATGTAAATTGTATATGCAAAACCATATATTTTATTATAAATCTACATAATAATTTTATCAAAACGTTTAAGATGAAAAAACTAGGATTAAATGTTAATTGCACTTGCTTATATTAAGGTGATATACTTAATTTTAACAAGATGGTGCACTTAATTATAACATTGTGGTGATTTTAACAAGGTGGTGCACCTAATTTTAATAAGTGCACCGCTTAAGTCTAGCGATGTACGTGGGTCGTGGGATAATATATGCACCGTTAGTCTCAAGCGGTGCACTTAAAAAAACATATATTTTTTTTATATTAAGGTGGTGGTGCATTTGCTTGTATTAAGGTGGTGCACTTAATTTTAACAAAATGACGCACTTAATTTTAATAGTGTATTGATTTTAACAAGGTGGTGCACGTGGAATACGTGCACCGCTATATATAGTACACCAATTATATTACGCACATCTATTGATTTCTGTGGTGCACTCAACCCTCGTGCAACATATGTATCTATCGGTGCACATAATATACGTGAACCGTTAAACACATACAGTACACACGTATATTGCATGCACATAAATAGTATGAAATAAAACTTATTTGAATAAAATTAGGTTGTAAGAATAAAGAATGGTTTTATAAACTTAGTCACCGCATGCAAATATGTTCTACATATCTCTTAACAATTTAAACGTTAAATATATGCTACTACATCCATAATACTAAAGAGAGGCTCTTTTTTTGTTTTAAACAGAAAACTTATATTAGATTAAAAGATCAGATTGGTTACAAACAAACCACAGTCCAAAACCGGATGTACAATCAAAAGACAAAGGAGATACAAAAACCAATAGTTGACACCAACTAAAAGACTTGTGCAATATTTTAATTTCTTTCAGGCGACAATATATGTTAAGTACCCAAAGTAGGGGTAATTAGGGATGAGAAAAGACTTCTTATAATTAAAAGAAAACAAAAAAATAGAAAGTTTTCTAGAAGATGAATTTAGTTTGAAATTTTTGCGAGAGATTTAATTGAAAGATGTTTTAAAAACTGGTACCTATATGTAATTTTCTCAAATAAATTTTATTTTATTTTAGCAAAATGAACAAGATATACGATGGATATATTATTAAATGTCATTAATTATTTAATTTGTAAAATATACTCTCTTTTTTTCTCTTGATGGTACTCTGCTAACGTTTTGATTCCAGGAAAAAAAAGAAGAGAGATATAAATCATAAACCATAACTCTAACATAATTATTTTTTTTTTTTGGAAAAAATGGGCTTAACGAATAAAATTGAGCAATGAAAAGTCAAGGAAATGGAAAAAATCGAGCCTTTGATATATTGATATATTGCTTGCGTATGCTTTACCGACTGTCCGACTGGGAAATGTTCTTGGTTACATTATAGGATAATATTTTATGGGTAGATCCAATCATTTAATATGTAGTATTTTCTCAATGTTGGAGGAGAATATATAACATATATTAGATATAAAATGAACAAATCTTCAACTGGATAACGATAATTATATATATACATATATATATACTAGTTATTTGGCACCGTGCAAGGCACGGTGCCAGCGATCATTTTAGTTGGGTTTTTGTTCTCTAATCTAGCGCATCTTTAAATCTTGTTTCGTGTTCTGTCCATGATTTTGTCGAGGTCAAGACCTGATTAGTAAGATCATAAATATGTTTTGCATGAACAAGTTTGGCGGCTATTCCCCCGGAGCGAAGTAATGTTTACACAACTATTTAGCTACAATAGTTTGAATATGTGTACAATAATTGAAAATAAACATAGATTAGAGTCTAGCAACAATACAATTTAAGGACATACTCCTAACTAAATGTGAGTTCAGATGACGAGAACAAAAAAGTGGTCCATATATATATTACACACACAATTATTTAGATACAAAAGGAAAACATTTTTGGACAAAACAAGTTCTTCCAAAAAATGTAGTATAAACTACAGATCCGCACGAGCTAAGCTAAAAATAATAATACTATCAGTAGTCACGATAATTGGTGTTCGAGGGACCAATAAAAATAAAAAATTAACTGGAAAAAGCTCATCTCTTAAAGACCAAAAACACAAATAGAAAATCACTCACAAACATATGTTTTTTTTCAAAACAGAACAAGATTTACTGGAAATAGCTCATCTCTTAAACACCCAAAATCATATTATCTCTTGAAACTACTCCATTTGCAAATAACAAGAAACCTCAGCTTCGAGGAGCAGAAAGACTGTATCATATTCAAAGAACAGGTACTGGGAATTCTTGAAGTTATGGAAGCTACGTGTAATCCGACCTTTACCACAAGCAATTCTTTTTGTATTAAATTGTTTTGAATTTCTTCTATAGAAGAATATGATAGTATACGGTGGTAGATGGTCAAAACTTCAGCAACATCTTTTAACTGAGTTGTGAATTGTGGAACCTTAGCCCTTTATACCAAATATACAAAGATTGTTAGTTTATCGTTTTGTCAAGTGTAGCATAGAATCTTCGTGGGATTTCAGCAGATAAACATGGCCATCTGCACTGATTTGGAACCCATTTCTGAAACAGAATCAGCAAACACAGATCCACGTGGGGATTGATCTACGGCCCGAAAGCTAATCAGTTTACTGCAATCGCAAAATGTCTTTACTTTGTTATGTATCGGATATCAGCTCGTTCTCTGAGCCATTCACTTTGGCTCCCTCAAGTACCTCTTACACCTAAGTAAAATAAGCATAAGATAACACTAAAGAAAATGTCGATCCATGTTATAAAGATTCAAATGGTCTCACATGTGCTTTAACACGCTCCTTATCATATTCTTGGTTTTGCCGTTCGGTAATCGAATTCTCAACTTCCTTCACCAGTTCGTCGGTAAATACCTGCATTAATTCAATAGTATATAGCTTAAACACAGACCATTAGTTTTTAAAGAACACAACTAATGTATTGCTTTAGAAAAACTTAAGTTGGCAATTGACCATAAAAAAAAGTAGGGAAATGATTAAACGTGGGATCGACAGAGGACCTTAGACTCCATAGGAGGAAATTGGGTATTCGGTATTCCAAAGAGCAACAGGAAAATGAATAAATGCAAAGGAGCAACATGACAATCAATAAATTGAAGGACCCGAACCACAAAGGAATGATGGAAAATCATGGCTAACATGCCACAGCAACAGGGAATCAATAAATGCAAAGCACGGTACAGCAGCTCATCGGTTGAAGGAGAGAACGATAATCTACCTTTTGGAAAAAATTAAAACAAATGAAATGACCAAATATTATTCATCGCAGAAGTTGAAAACACAAAAAGCAAACTAATAACAGTGTACAACACATTGAGCTTATTATATTGTGTAATAATCTAATTACTGATATACAAAACGCTGCAACATTAAAAAATTGTGCCTTAAAAAATTACTTCAAAGTAAAAAAGATTTTAGGTTCCTTAAAAAACTTTAAATAACAAATATATATATATATATATGTGTGTGTGTGTGTGTGTGAGTACAAGTATACGTAATTAATTTTAAAAAATAAGTTGGGATAAATGAAAGGTATATTTTTCCTATTAATTTGCATATTGGGACAAAAAGGATAATGAGGAGAACGCTTCATCGAGGTCAAAGCCAACATCAAACAAGGCTAGTGAATAATTAAAAATCTTACAAAAGAAAGATGGAAAAGGGTTACCGGTAAGACCAATAAAAATAATATTTTACTTAACCATATCACAAAATCATGATAGAAATTCGATTAAAAAATACTAATAAACATTCAAATAGTCAATGGCCTTCTCCAAACATTGATTTGTTCATTGCTCGGACATTCAATTATAGTTAGAATCGAGAGAAATATTAAATGTTCTGGATTTTCAGAAGACTGGCAAACTAACTTCTCAAGGTCTTGGTGATGAGAAGAATTGTGTACCCGCCACAAGAACACTAAGAGGAGTGTTGTAAATGGAAGCTGGATCAAGCATGGTGACATTTGAGTGGCTGGTGGTTGATGTCGCTGTGATGAGATCGAGCGGCTGTTCTACGGAGGAACCCTGACCTCCACCACCACAAGGGTACCCGATTTCGCGGCCTTGATCGTAAAGAATTCCTTTAAAAGCATGGCATGCGATGTTAACAGCAGTCTGATAAGCATAATTCTCCCCCGCATCATCCATTGCACTCACTCTCACGCAACAAAAGACAGCTGATGATTTCACTTCTGATGGAAAGTATCAAAAGTCAAACCTTACCACCATTGAAGTAGTAAAAAAAAAAAAAAACAAATCAGAAAAATAGAAAGCCATCGAAAATAAGCTTGCTTTGTTACTCACAAAAGAAGAGCAACAAATCTTGATTGCAGATATCCAAGCAAATTTCTTTACTAAATTTTGCAGGCAATTTTTTTGTGTCAAATGGTTTGCAGCACAACGATTTGCTAATAGCTATTGATTGACACTTTCCAAAATGCTAAACTTGAATATAGATTTGAATAACTAAACACATAGCAGAGTTGACGAGCAAAACAATTATGGTATAGATGTTAAACAAATGTCCCACAGAACAGCCAAAAGACCTCTTGGGTACGTGTATTATACTTGCACAAAGGAACTAAAAAATAATAAATGACTTATGCTCATATACAGATCTTTAACAACACAAAACCACAATAACATTTAAGCTAAACTCTGTCAATCTTGGACTTCCACTTTGGAAATCCATGCAGAATGAACGTGATGTTCCCACTTGTACAATGGATTAGTAACATTATGGCAGGAATTCAATGAGTGTATGCTTGTTGTTTTGGAGAATTTGAATGACTCCACAAGAAGAGAAGAAAATGATAGAGTGTACATGTTTTACACGCCTTAATCAGAGTTTGGTTTAGGTTCGAGGCCGTACTCTTGACAGAAAGTCATTGGCATTAATTCGAATAATATTTTCTGAAGCTAGACACGAGGAGTCATGGAGAAAAATCATGATGCACGACACCAGATTTGGTTTCAGCACCAAATTTGAGAATTCTGCTCGTGTCATGAGGTCTTGATTCTAACCATGATGGGCCAAAGAAACGATGGTGTAACAATTGCAAAAGACCGTGACATACAAGGGGGGATGTTGGAAAGCCCATGGTAAACCAGATCTAAGTGTGACAGCCATGGCTACCAAGTCACTGCCGAGTAGGCTCGGAGGGAGCCTTCTACCAACTTGGATGCAGATCCCTTTGCCAAGGAGTAGTTACAGCACTTGTGAAAAATATATCAATCTCCAAAACTATCATTAGCTTGGGCATGTTAGAATGGTAACTCTCATGTTATTTTTTTTTATTTTTATTTTTTTGTGTTCCTAAACAGAAAACTTCATCACAATAAAAGAAACCCACAAAAACATACAAACAAACAAAAGAAAGAAAAACAAAGAAGATACCAATCTATTGGTGAACAACGTTACAGTGCATTTCTAGTAATTGGAACAAAACACTTCGGTAAGGCACTTCTAAATTCTTGCAAATATCATATGTATAATTCATTCCCTTGACACATGTATATGAGGTGGCAAGTAGTTGAGTATGAAAGAATTTACATAGAACGGCAAAAATGTTCCCTCGACATTTTGAATTGTATGTAAATAACACTACAGCAAAATGCTTATTTATAAAGGTCCTGGCATGCCAAGAATCAAAGAGAGAGGTTCAATACAGGAAAAATAATAATAATTATACAAATTAGTTCCAAACCATAAATATCGGATGACAGCGAAGGTCACAATGGTAAAACTAAACTATTGATATTTAAAAATTCAGCAATGTCTCATGCCATCTGTTTATACAGAAGATGAGTGCTCTATCAAGCTTTTGCACTTTTAATACCAAGCACAACACATGGAAACAAGTAAAAGGCAAACATTTTGGACGCTAATAATACACTATGCCGTCAAACACAGCAAACCTCAAGTAAATTTCTAGGCTCACCATGCACCATGTTTCGAACAAAGAAGGCAAAGATTTTGACATTTTCTTTTGAGAAAAACCTAAGAATCAATAATACAATTTTATCTTGGGAAAAAGATATAGTCGCATTGCATCATTCTTTCAG
This sequence comes from Haberlea rhodopensis, assembly GCA_907163345.1. Classification (NCBI taxonomy): domain Eukaryota; kingdom Viridiplantae; phylum Streptophyta; class Magnoliopsida; order Lamiales; family Gesneriaceae; genus Haberlea; species Haberlea rhodopensis. Next base: position 195,535 of record CAJQUN010000736.1, on the reverse strand, counting down.
TTAGGAGCTATATAAAAATTTAGCGAGAACTATCCAAAAATTATTCCAAAAACTCAGCACCCAAATCCTCACACACCTTTTATTGGGATTCATCCTCGCCAACTAAGAAAACAAATAAACAGCAAACAATCTGTCAACATCACCAAGCAAAGGTTGTGAGCAAGATCAACACTGCCCCTCATCCCCCTAAAACACATATTTGACATTGAACGCTCACAAAAGTAGGAGAAAAAAAAAGCCTTATTAGTGTTGTCTCCATACAAATACTCGGACGACAATATTCACAAGTCCGATAAATGATATTTCAGAAAATGCACATTGTATACAGAGATAACGAAAATAACCACCCCAAACATGAGGATACACATAAATAAATTCTAGAAAAATGAAACCAACCTAAAGAACAACATTCAAGCAATGCGCAGCAAGCGGCGCAGGAACACAAGGGGCAACCATATCAGTTTCTTCTAGCTGGAATGATAGGGAATGAAATGGTGTACATGGTTTCCCCTGCACTCCAGGGAAAACAAAGTCTAAAACAAAAAAAACAAAAAAAAAATTGGAAGAACAATACATAACTTATAGAGGATAAATTAGTAAGCACTACAAACCACCAAACATCCCAAACCAGCAAGGCATGGCCGGAACGAATAATGAGCTTCCCTTCGATGGGATATCCTGCAGTGAATCCTTCGGGTAAGAAAAAAACAAAAAACAAAAATAAAGAAGCAGGGCAAATACCGTTGGGTTGAAAGGATGGGAGAACACACCAACCAGAAAATCAATCCATCAACCCAAAAGCTACCATCAAGGCGGCGGTAGTCCAGAAGCAAGCCAAAAAAATATATCAATCCATCAACGGTCAACCCAAAACCTACCATCGAGGCGGTGGTAGCCCAGAAATAACAGTGAACAGTTTCGACATTTAATGCAAACGTATTGGTGTTCGGCTAGGTGCAAGAGAAGAGGAGTGAAGGCGCGTGAAAACACAATGCCAACAAAGTAACTTTCTCATAGCATCCTCACTTGTTCCTCCGTTGTTTATAGGCTGTGAGACTCCAGTTAGTATTGAAGGCCAATTAAAAAGCCCATGAAAATTAGACCCAAGCCCAAGCAAAAAAAGCCCATTCGAAAAAGGGAAAAAAAAGCAGATTTTCGGGGTACTGTTCATCGCAACAGTGATTTCTCCTGAAACAGACTCATAATACTGTTCATCACACTGTGCACTTATTATGTTGTCTAATCTAATATATAAAAAAGAACGACAAACGCACGTGAATGATTCAAAATTAGTAGTTGCACTCTAGCATTTTGATCCAACATAGCAGCAGCGGCAAACTATGTGCTGGAGAGCGTGCGTTATAAAAGACGGTAGATAACCCTACGGTGAGTGCAAATGGAGTCTTCTTAACTTACTGTGGAGTGCTTCCATAAAATCGTAGTAGCACCAGAAGCGAGCAAGAACTATAACTCCAAGTGCAGACCGTTATGTTGACAATCTTTAAGAAAATTTGGCATATCTGCTGTGACATTCGAAGACATTCAGTTGAGTGGCTTGAAAAACAAGACGAGGACCAGGTCATTGGTAGCCGCCACAGCTACTTTGCCGGAGGCTAATCTGAAACAAGATTTGAAACAAATAAACAAAGGCAACAATTTGAGAACAAAACAATTGTAGTTAAAATTCTAACCAAGTGACAAAAAAAGACCTTTCGGGCAAGATGTATTAGATATGTTAAATGGAGGGAAAATTCACAAAGCCCGCAAAACCTTAGACATATCTGTAGGAACAACAAAGGAAAACAAAAACCTGCTCAACCTAAACTCAGACAAGTAGGAACCCCAGACATTAGAAAACAATCTAACACCAAGAAGACTCAACACGCACCAGACTAAAGATAAGCATTTTTTACTTCTCACAATGCAGCTAACTACACATCGAAAACCAAACGCCCAAGTAAATGAAATCAAAGGTTTGTATCTCAAAGTACAAGGAAGGATCAAAAGACTAAGTGCACCGGAACGTAAATTATTCGACAACACCAAGAGTGGATAAATAGTAAATTTAAGTTATTAAAGATGCTCTAACATAAATATCCCGAAATCTAATAGAATTATTATATAACTTTATCCTAGCTCTGAATCGAAAATCCTAGCTCCGCTTCTTATAAATACGTAGGCATATATAAGAGAACAAAATAGTCGTTGCGACAGTGGCCAAAATAAAAAACTCCAAATTTTTAAATATTAAATCAAATTGTTAGAAATATGGAACAAAACTTGTGGATTCATTCAGTAATTCAGCGTCATATATGATTATTATTTTTTTAATAAAAAGAACATTTTAAATTAATACAGTAACTAAATTCAACTTAGACGGGCGTATAGAAAGCATAGAACAGTAAATTAAAATTCACAAGTTTAATTAAGATAAGGAAAGGTAAATAACCTTAGCTTTAATATATGCTTGACCGTATATACTTTTCTACATCATATTTTGCTTTACTATATTGATGATCGCGTACTGTTTTCTCAAGTAGAATGGTTGGTTTTCAAAACCATGCAGATTTATTTTATACATAGACCGAGTAATAAATGGAATAAATTTGCATGGTACACGTACCATTTCGTGATAAAGTGGTCTCTATCCAGGGATTGAACTTATATAACTTGTAAAACCATGTAACTTATCATGCTATTTGTGGAATGATGCAAAATATCAATTACTGAATATGCACGCACAACACGAGCAAATAAACAAGTAACCTGTTACATGTGGATCCAAATTTTCAGATTGAATATTATAACATATTTTGAATTTATTTTATTTTAAAAAAAATCATTTGCAACCCTGTTTACTGCTACATGCTGCATAAACTATTGATGGCTCGAATAGATTGTTGTCATCAATTAGCTTAACCAAATTTAATGTTATTGGCATTGAAATGATCATTAAGATTGGAATTATTACCTTGTAAATATAAGGATCGAATCGACCTCCAGCTCCAAATCTCTTCACTTCCTCTAGTTTTAGCAACCTAGATCATGAAGAGATTTTGTTAGTTTAATAAAAAATGTAGTACTTTCTAAGCTTAATTTTTGGGAATTTGGTCCTTGGGGATTATATATGTTCCTAAGTAAATATTGATTTTCTCCTATAAGCAAAAAAAAGTATGCCATTATTGTTGAAACTATTTTACCTCAAAAGCTAAAATTTAAAAGACATGGTCCACTAATAATTATATATTTAACATGCCTCCTCAATGTAAGTTAGAGTGAGATACATGTGTCCGTGATTATTATCCAAGACTCATGCGTGGATATTGATCATACGAGCTACAAAGATCTAATGGTAACCCTTGCAAAACCAACTCAAAGTAGTAGAAATAAATTCACACTTTAAGCATTAGGAAATTGAAGCGCATCTCCCTCTTTTTTTAACATCGAAAAAGACCTTTTTTTTTTTAAACATTACCAATGTAGGTGAGAAATTCACAAGAATAACAATACAAGTCTAATTCTCAATTAAAGTGACTGATAAGGTAGTGAAGTATGAAAATTACATTCTCAAGGCATGCTCGTGGAGGGGCTATCACCTCCCTTTAGACAAGATTCTCAGTATGGCCTCAGTTTGGTGTCCCATATGACCAGAAACAACTGGCTTCTTCACCTTCTTGATGGCCTTACTTTCAGTACTGTAACAATGAGCGCTTGAGTTACTTGGCAAGCACGATGAAGACTCAGCTGCTGTTATGTCAGGAGCATAGTCAGATGATGTTGTTGGCTTACTGGAAGTCAATTTTAGGTCATCGGAGACCCAGATGCCCTTTGAACGTTTCTTTCACACTATCTGATGATTTGAGGAATGATCAGATGATAATATTTGAATACTGTTTAACCAGGATAAAAAAATAAAACTACATGCGCAAATGTGAGATATGGATCCATTGGCTAATCAGTTGATACAGGAATCTTAAATTCAGTGGATGCTTCTCAACATAAATTCATGAGAATTGTGGAGCTAGAGACATATAGATATCAATTTTTTTAACATGAACAATAGAGAAATTCTTCAGAGTTAATTGACATCATTAAATACCAAATTTAATGTTACTAAACTTTATATAAGAAATAACAGCGTCCCATTCGAACTCCCATAGCTGTAATTGCAATTTGACCACAGAGCAACAGATTCATTTTAAACAAAAACGAAGAAGTCTGGCATTTCCCCATTTCAGACACAAAATTCACATTCCAAATAAACAATTTGTTTTCGTATGATAATTAATGTTACTCAACTTTATATAACAAAGAAAAGCATCCCATTCGAACTCCCATAGCTGTAAATGCAATTTGACCACAGAGCAACAGATTCATTTTAAACAAAAACGAAGAAGTCAGACATTTCCCAATCTCAGTCACAAAAATATGGTTATAAAACACTCCGTATCATCAAATTCTAAAATAACATCACAGCAAAACAACGGATCACTCTGTCCACAACAAATAACAAATATTAGCTTAGCCAAAATCCGCAGATATAGTAGTGTTGTACACCCCATACAGATAAGCACACACACAAATAATAGAAAGAACAATAAAACAACATGCTAAGAGGGGTATATTTTATCAAACGCTTCACCCAATGCACTCAAACAAACAATTTGTCAAACTGGTGATGAGCATCACTCAGGAACACAACCCCAAAAAGAATTCCAAGTCTATCATAAATTCATTTGCGACGACGACATCGTACCCGACATGGCCTTCGTGTCCTTCGCGTTCGTGTTCGCATTCTGGAAATCGGATCCAGATCGGGTAGTATTTCGCCAGATTGGACGGTCACAACATAGCTTAAGGTCCTCGATCTACACCACAGAGAGGGAAGAATGTCAAATATCTCGAAAAGTACTCGTGCAGTGAAGAGTACGCCATGACGAAAAACCCGATAAAAGTTGGAGACGAAGATCTTCTCCATTGTAGTGAACAAGAAAAGTGGTCTGTGTATTTGTTGAGCGGAGACACGATATCGGTGGCATGGGTCATCGTAAGGCAGAAGAAATGAGAAAGGGGAAATTCATCGGGTAAACAAGCAAAACAATAAAAAATAATAAAAAAAGGGAGGCACTGTTCATCCTACAAGAAAACCAGACTCACACTACTGTTCAAAGTCTTAATGGCTTATTATATTGTACTAATATATATATATATATATTCATATATATATACTGTCTCCAATGAAATTTCGAGTTCAGATACTGCAAGATGAGGGCAAGGACAAAATTTTAATTAATATGTGGGGTATAAAATTAGAAATAAAACAAAATAAATAAATTTGGTTTACCGCCTCATCTTGGTTCCTGTCAAAATATAAATAAAATATTACAAGGCACGCTCTCTAAGTCACCAAATCACAATCTACACTATACCTCAGCCTCGTTTCCTCGGTACCACCGCCACTTCACATGCAGATATCCGGTACCACCGCCACCGCAACCATCACGACTCACCGCCGCTCGCATCGTAACCAAAAACCCACAAACGGCCACTTCCCCTGTGGTGTCAACACTCTAGAGACAGACAATTCTCCCCTAATTGTGAACAAGAGATTAATATCATCACCCCGCTCCTTCGTCAACGCGCATTTCTTGAAGTGGACTGCGGCGGATGTACGTGGAATCACGCGCCACCATCCCGTGCCGTGCGCATTCGCCGCCTCTGTGTTGTTCTTCATGTTTGTGGAGTACACACTCCACATGGTTCCATCAATGGCGGCGCCGTACGATTTGGGTTTCGCTGCAACGATGAGCCTCCACCGAATGCTCGCCGCTCGGCCGGCTCTTAATACCCTCTTAGCTGGACTCAATACGGTACATTGTGCATGTTGTATACTTTCTTTATGTCCAACAGCTTCGGAGCTACAAGTTGATACTGAAATTTAAATTTTGATTTTTTTACAATTTAGAAAGTGAAAATATCAAAAAAGCGATGCCAATTTCGTTTGAAATAAAATTTTAAAACCTTATTTTTATCTTTTTTCTTATAAAAGATTTAGTCCTGAAAGTTATTTTAATTAAGTTGGTTAATTGATGAGTGCTTCTTTATCCATATTTATGAAATGCACATGCAGAGCTGTTATGTGAAAGAAAAAGATGTTTTGGTGTTATATTTTCTCTGCATCTAACTTCGGATTTGATGCTGATACGCATTCAAATTTCTTCATCTTGTTTTATTATTATTTTTGCATGTTTGTTACTATTTCACGTGCAATGAGCTGGCGACGTATATACTTTTTTAATTTACATGGATTTTCATAGTGATTAGCCCCATCGATTCATCTTGTCGTGGAGGCATAATTTTGTGAATAATTTGTTGAACATTTAATTCAAGATATGCTGCATACTATGCGCGGTGTGTTCTGCTTGGACGTTCAAAAATAGATTTTTGTGTATATTGGCATCCAAGAGATGTATTTTCGTGGCATCCAATGATGAACTATATATAGCACAATTGTCTTGAAAATTAAACACATTTTTGAAGAGATTAAACATAAGATCAAAACAAATTTCTGCAAATTTTTTTATCTTGTTCATTCATTGTTCTTGTTTGAGTACCTTTAAATATTTGTGATTTGAAACGTTTCTATTGCGAATCATAGTCGTATCTTGGTAAAAGATTGTCGCTGAATCGTAAGCACAATAGCAGGGCTATAATGTTTCAAGGATGGAGATTAAAAATCTATCATCGGCGTTCATCCTTCAAAACCATTTTTGTTTCTTTTGCCCAAAAGATACATCCTGAGATATATTTATTCCTACGTAATTGAACTACGGTGGCTAGACTAGCAAGAAGTAAGAGCAGTAGTCAACCAAATGACCGTGTTTTTCCTCGAGGAAGATGATGTGTATATCCATCACAATAAATTTTAATAATGAAAATGGTTTGTTTAAAATTCTTTGTGGCATAGGTTTTTGTGGGGATGCAAACGGGGTACATACTATGGACATGGCTAATTGAAGGGCGAATGAGAGCCACAATCTCAACCCTCTTCATGTTCACATGTAGAGGAATTCTTGGATATGTCACACAGCTGCCATTGCCTCAGGTATTCTGTCCTTTACCTTTATATGTTCATATTAAATTGATTAACCACATGTATATGTTCTATGTTCTAGTAGGGATGGATTCAACTTAGCATAAAAGCAATAATTTTTGTGTAAATTCAATTATCCAAATTTGATTTGGATATAAGAGATCCATTTTTTTTATGCGGACTCCACGTATCCAACTCAAATTTGGACATTGGATATATGGTGAGTATAATAACCTCATACTCGGGGTCAGTTGGTCAGATCTAATATGAATCATATATGAATGGTAGTTGGAGTCGACGGCTCTCCCAGTCCCTCATCTAAGATCCCCTGGGGAAGAAGATAAAGTTGGCCCTGATCTCGTTTCCTTTTTTAGTCGTACCTGAAGATAGACCCATAAATGCTCTTAAAATAAAAATAAAAATAAAGATAGACCCATAAATATAAACGGCCAACAAGGAGAGTCTATGCTTTTAATGGGGAAATAATATACATATTTTTTTGCACAGTATTCATCACCACAAAGTTAATACAATTGAATGGTCCACACATATTATATTAACAGGTCCAGCTTTTGTTCTTTTTGTATTGTTCACGTGCATCTTCATTCTTCAAACTGTTTCATTAACAATTTTGCCAATTAACCGACTACTCTTTCATATGTGTACGTCGTGACCAAATTGCTGTTGCTTGGGTTGTCCATTGGCAGGAATTCTTGGGGTCGGGGGTTGATTTTCCGGTTGGAAACGTCTCGTTTTTCCTGTTTTACTCGGGCCATGTTGCTGCATCCGTCATTGCATCGATTGACATGAAACGGATGAAAAGATTGGAATTGGCCTATTTATTTGACACCCTTAACATTTTGCAAGTTGTGAGGCTGCTGACTACTAGGGGTCACTACACGATAGACTTGGCTGTGGGTGTGGGGGCCGGAATATTGTTCGATTCGCTGGCGGGTAAGTATGAAGATGGCAAGAAAAGAGAAGGTGCAATCCTTACTAACACCGCAAATGGTGCCGCCTATTATGATTCCCGGAAATGACGATTGATTGTCAGCTTTAATTTTGGATATATCTGATCTGATTCATCGGCATTGCTACTACCTACTACATGATGTATTTGGTAATCAATAATATATAAATATATGTAGGGACATCCCAAAACATTGTCCCTGAGCATCCCAAATCACAGTCACTAAGATAGGTTCAAAAAAATATAACCCATAAATTACATTTTAACAGTGCAGTATATATATATATATATATATATATATATATATATATATATATATATATATATTAGTGTCAAAGTCCCATCAAATTATCGATCAAATTTAAGGTATTGATATTAATGTCCCATCACTAGGGTGGGACCAAAACGAATTACAACATTGTCACGATCGATTCGTAATGAAACACAATAGATGTTGCCGAAAAATTCTTGCGTTGAGGTGTATGGCAGGACCTGATCATATAAAACATTCCGTTTGATCTCGTCCGCCTATTATATATGTGACACTTACATATTTGGTTACAATGTGCTACACTTCTTACCTTTCCTTATATATTTATCTAAGTTTTCATTTGTTCTTTGTTCTTATAAACCCAAAGGGAGAAAGCAAACTCAATATACTTTCAAAGATAAATGTTTTAGAGTGTATTTGGATTGAGGGATTTGAAACCATATATTTCAAATTCTTTATTTCAAAGCCATTTAATTGTTTGGATGAATTTATATTGGGTTTCATATCCACTTTTTAACTAATTCATGTAATGTAATGGTACTTGTTTTGGATTTAAAATGCACTTAAGATATGTGTCATTTCAAATCTATTCTCAAATCAAATGCCTCCGTTCAAATGAAATTCATCCAACGAACACAACCTTAGTAAATTTGAATTGAGATGCTTTCCCATCATGTTATTTGTTTTAGAAGTTTGGCCAAATATGTTTGTTTTCGAAGTATTGGAGAAACTGATTTGATATATTAGTTAACATTAAAGTGGTACTGAAATTTTAAAATATGACATTTTAAATAGTAATATAATATAAGAATAGAATTAGTTTTTGAAATGATTGAAATTTATAAAAAAAAAAAACTATAATATATTGCAAGATGTGAAAAACAAAATGTTAATATGTACATGATGTCATATGACATATTGACTTCCTCGGGTAAAATCCTCTCAAGCGCCGAACAAGTCATACACCGAACAGATAGCACCGAGCAGGGTTTTACCGAACATGAAGACACCGAACAGAACAGCTGCTAAACCCTCCTCGGTTTTCTGGTCAAAGATTAGCGGAAAACCCGGGAATAACCAACAAATCAACCGGCGTGAATAAACGTGCAGTAATGGGGCGCGGATTTCTCGGACATGTTGGGCTCCAGTTAAGCCACGATCAGAGGACATCGTGTTCCGGATCCCCCGTGAGCCAATCACTGTGAACAGTCCTATAAATACCCGTGGATGTCATCATAGTAAGGGTTGGATTTTTCTGGGCAAAAAGACTCCGAAGAGAGCAAATTTATGTCTGTTCGGTCTTTTCTGTTATTTCTCTAAAAAATTCATGTAAGTCATTGAACGATTGTTATTTGTGTCCAGAGAGTCTTGTAAATCATCAATGTTTATAGTAAAGTTTTATACTGGACTAGGTCCCGTGGTTTTTCTCTCAATTTGAGGATTTTCCACGTAAAAAATCTTGGTGTGTTTATCATTATTTTTCATTAACACTTTATTCTACCTTATATTTGAAAATCACGAATCACATTAGTACATATAACAAAAAATGAAAATAAAAAGGAAAATTGCTCCAGCGACCCATGGGTAGTGGTGCGAGAAGCAAGAGATAATTAGAGAAGTAGAGATAAGCGGAGTGAGTGCCGTCCCACAGCCACCGATGCAGCTTCTCGGCTCGTCCATGCTCATGCCACCTACTTGCGTTATTACTTCTTTCCTACCCTATACATCTCTCTCCTCAACTGATCCGCTTCAGTATGCGTGTGTGAATGGTGGTGTTGCTCCGCCAATTTTGGGCTACCTGACGTGAATTTCTGAAATTTCAACCCAAGAGAAGCAAGATCGTGGGAGCACCAGGACATCACCAAAAACCTCGCCAACTTATCGCTACCGTCTCACTCTCCAACCCTCATGGTGAACCCCTGTATTACCTTCCTTTTCTTCGATCTTAACTCATGTCATCGTTAACTTTACCTTATTGCAATTTTGCTATCGGTCTTTATCAGTAAAACTGTCTGGTACTTGTTGTTAGATTCTTTAACCGTGGTTAGACAATCCAAAGTTATCAACTCACGCCCCGAGACCGGGGTCAATAACACCGGCATTGATTTCCATACAACTTGAAATCAATAAGCCTCATAATATCATAACCACTGAAAAGCCAGTCTTTTTCCATAAAAATAAAAACCCATTGTCTTTACAATGAATAAAGAAATGCGGAATTAAAACTTAACAACTGAATAAATAAAATTGTCTTAAAACTGGAAACTTTAAAACATAAAAGATCTTGATCTACGCAGCGGACTTGATTTCACCAACCCCAAAATTGGTGCTCTTCTTCTTGCTCTAATTCTTCTTCGGCTTTATCTGGGGATGTAGAGTAAGGGGTTGAGTGCTTTGGAAAACACTCAGCAAGTGGGGGACAATCGATATCATACATATACATAATTTTCATAAACTTGGATCATAAAACTTTCATAAACCGATATGAATGTATCTTAACATACTTGATTTGCCCTTACGAGCCATGACATAACATATCGTTTCATAATTTTCATATACTTAAGCACAGTAAAGCATTCTACTCTCTTCTTGGTACTGATATCAGTCTCTAGACTTAACCCTCCTAGAGATGAGGTCATAACATCGGCTAACCCACGAATAAAGGGTCTGGATAATCCAGAAACAACGGATTACCACCGTATAAGGTTCTTTTAGCGGTTACACCCCACCGCATCAGGGTCATGGGGATCCAAATCCAATTAGATTTCGAGTTTAACGTGCTTACAAAATATACTTTCATAATTTCAACATAATACATATCGATTGGGAATTTAAAACATACTATATGATTTTTAGAAAGCGAAACGAATATATATAACAAAAGCCCACTACAGTACTTGGTATCGTGCTTGATTGATCAAAGGTATGAAACAATTAAATTCTTATCTCCTTGGCTTTCGATCACCACGAGAAGGACGCCCAAAGCTGGAACCAAATTCTGAAAATTCGAACAGATTACTTAAACGTATTCCAACAGAATCTTGGTTGGCTTTTTGGTTCAGAAATTTGGACAGAACTCGATGGCTTTCTTGCTGGAATTCTTGAAGGATTAAGGACTGATTTGTATCTGAACTTTGGTGGCTTTCGGTTATAGGAATATCGTGTAAGGGACGCAGCAACTACGGCTTGATCTCTCGGTTTTGGTTGCTGGAAAACGAACAGAACGGGAAATACTCGAGTATATGGGTGATGCAACTATCGGCTTTGGTGGAGAATTTTCGATGGAATAGGTTGCTGAAGATTTCTGGAAACTTTGTGTAGCACCTTTGGCTTGATCCCTCGGCTATTATTGTTAAATAAAGTCGAAGGAAGATGATGCTTTTCTTTCTGGAATTGAGGCGCAGAAGCTTATTGCTTGGGAGAGATTTGTTCTCGATTTTAAAAGCTGAGAAGGAGGTGGCTTGTGATGTGAATAATACATCCAAGGGTTGTCCTTTTTATAGGCAAAAGTGGAGGCCAAGTTGAGGTGTTGGAGTAGGACTCTTGATCGAAATTATAGGGGATATATTTATGCAGATTCTGAGGTGGATTACAGATTCTGTTTCGATCTTGCTAGCTGTGTTACGGTGGAGTCTTTCGAAGGCTGAGGTATGTGGCTTGAGAAGAGGTTGAGTTTCGATCTTTGCTGCTACTAAAAGAGGGGAATTTTCGAAAGAGATGATAGCTTGGACTCTTTGAATTGCATCGGATAAACGTGCAGAAAGATTGAGGTGAGTAAATGGATTCTGTTTGATCTTGGTTGCTGCTATCTTGGGTGGAGTTTCGCTGGTTTAGGTGGTTTAACGCGACTTGGAGTCTTCGAATTCTAGGAACAAAATCGATATATATTGATTCCGAAGTCGAGCGAACCAATGCGCTGAAAATCGGGAATTAAAGGATGAGTTGTATAGCTTAAGGACTCCTTGATGTATTGAAACTCTAGGCTAGAGTTTAGGAAGTTTCCAACTCTTTTAATCAAGTTTTAGTTAACCCATAACTAAAAATCCGGGTCTTTACATCCCTCCCTCCTTATTGGAAGTTTCGTCCTCGAAACTCGAGTCAACTTGTTTTTGGAAAAGGTAGGGATATTTCTCCCGTATTGATTTTTCCATTTCCCAAGTAGCTTCTCTTTCCGTATGGTTTGACCATTGGACATTGACGTAAGGAATGGTCCTTCTTCTCAGAACTTGGTCCTTGGTATCCAGAATACGGATTGGGATTTCTTCGTATTTCAATGTTTCGTCCAAATTCCCTTGAGTTACTAGGGGTTCTGCTTCCAGTACATGGCTTGGGTCAGCAATGTATTCCCTTAGTTGTGATACGTGGAAGACATTGTGAATTCTCGACAGATTTGGCGGTAGTGCTATTTTATATGCTAGCGTTCCCACCTTTTTCTAGAACTTCAAATGGTCCCACATATCTTTGGTTCAACTTTCCCTTTTTGTCGAATCTAATTACTCCTTTCATTGGTGAAATCTTTACGTAGACCTTTTCACCAATCTCGATATCCACTGGTCTTCTTTTCAGATCAGCCCAACTCTTCTGTCGGTCCTGGGCTGTCTTGAGCCTATCTCTGATGATTGCTATCTTGTCGGTAGTAGCTTGCACTAACTCCGGTCCTGTGATAGCTCTTTCTCCTACTTCATCCCAGTATAAGGGTGATCGACATTTGCGTCCATAGGGTGCTTCGTATGGCGCCATCCCAATGCTACTATGATAGCTGTTGTTGTAAGCAAACTCGACTAGAGGTAATAGTTCGCTCCAATTTGCAGTAAATCCAGTACACAAGCTCTTAGCATATCTTCGAGGGTTTGGATAGTCCTCTCTGTCTGGCCATCGGTTTGTGGGTGATAGGCCGTGCTAAGAGTCACTTTACTTCCCATAGCTTGCTGGAAGCTTTTCCAGAAACGCGACACGAATCTAGGATCTCTGTCGGATAGGATGTTCACTGGGACTCCATGCAATCTCACTATATTGTCCATATATAGGGTTGCCAACTTGTCTAAGTTGTAGTTCATACGGACAGGTAGAAAGTGTGCTGACTTGGTTAGTCTATCAACAATTACCCAAATTTCGTCATGGCTCTGTTTTGACTTTGGTAGTCCCACGACAAAATCCATGGAGATGTGATCCCATTTCCATTCCGGGATTTCCAGAGGTTGAAGAAGTCCTCCGGGTCTCTGATGCTCAGCTTTCACTTGCTGACATACTAAGCATCGGGCAACAAATTCAGCTACGTCCTTTTTCATTGCGTTCCACCAAAAACTTTCCTTCAGATCCTTGTACATCTTTGTACTCCCAGGGTGGACTGAAAACTTTGACTTGTGCGCTTCAGACATTACTTCTTGTCTTATGTTGTTCACATCTGGCACGCACAATCGTCCTTTCATCCACAGAATTCCATTGTTATCGATCTCAAAGTCAGTAATTTTCTTCTCCCTGACTTGTTCTTTTAGCTTGGTTAGGCTCGGATCTTGATCTTGGCTTAGCTTGATGGTCTCTCGAAGACAAGGTTGAGCTGAGACCGTAGCTAAGATTATTTTTCATTTGCCTTTCCGGCTCAAAGCATTTGCTACTTTGTTTGCCTTGCCGGGATGGTAACTAATGGTGAGATCGTAGTCTTTTAGAAGTTCGATCCATCGTCTCAGCCTCATGTTGAGTTCCTTTTCAGTGAACAAGTACTTGAGGCTTTGATGGTCTGTGAACACTTCGCACTTGGCGCCATACAGATAGTGTCTCCAAATCTTCAAGGCGAACACTACTGCGGCTAACTCGAGGTCATGCGTAGGGTAGTTTTGCTCATGGGGTTTGAGCTGTCTTGAAGCATAAGCAATCACTCTTCCTTCCTGCATGAGTACACATCCTAGTCCTTCTTTAGATGCATCACTATAAATAGTGAAACTCATGACTTCAGTTGGTAATACCAGTACAGGTGCAGTTGAGAGCTTTTCCTTTAAAGTCTCAAAGCTCTTCTCACATTCTTCACTCCATATGAACTTTGCGTTCTTTTGTGTGAGCTTTGTAAGAGGTACTGCTATTGACGAAAATCCTTCGACAAACTTCCGGTAGTAGCCAGCTAGTCCCAAGAAGCTTCGGATTTCGGTCACTGTTGTTGGCCTATGCCAATCCAAAACTGCCTCTACCTTTTTAGGGTCCACTGACACGCCTTCTTTTGATATGATGTGTCCTAAGAAAGATACGCTTTCTAGCCAAAATTCACATTTATTAAACTTGGCATATAGTTCTTTCTCTCTTAGTGTCTGGAGCGTAAGACGAAGGTGTCGTTCGTGTTCCTCATTGCTCGACGAGTAAATGAGTATGTCCTCGATGAACACTACTACAAAGTCGTCCAGGAATGGCTTGAATACACGATTCATTAAATCCATGAATACGGCTGGCGCGTTTGTTAAGCCAAATGGCATCACCGTGAACTCGTAATGCCCATACCGTGTTCTGAATGCGGTTTTCGGCACGTCTTCTGCTTTAATCTTTAGTTGGTGATAGCCTGTCCTTAAATCGAGCTTGGAAAACACTTTAGCGCCTTTGAGTTGATCGAATAGGTCATCTATCCTTGGAAGAGGGTACTTGTTCTTGATTGTGATCTTGTTCAACTCTCTGTAGTCGATACATAATCTCATACTCCCGTCTTTCTTCTTTACAAACAACACTGGAGCTCCCCATGGGGATACACTTGGTCTGATTTGTTTCTTGTCCAATAACTCCTGCAGTTGTTCCTTAAGTTCCTTCAGTTCGGCTGGAGCCATTCGGTATGGTGCCTTAGAAATTGGTGTAGCGCCTGGCACCAAATTAATATCAAATTCCAATTCTCGGTTTGGAACAGAACCGGGCAGCTCTTCAGGAAAGACATCCGGAAATTCTTGTACAACGGCTATGTCTTCTATCCTGGGTCCATCTTCCTCTTTTACTTCGCTTATTGTAGCTAGGTAAACTTCTTCACCGTTCTTTACGGCTTTCCAGGTTTGGGCTGCTGACAGAAGGAATTTTCGTTCCTTAGTTTTGCCGTGGTATACGATATCTTCCTCGTCTGGAGTCCGTAGTTTAACATTCTTGTTACGGCAGTCTACTACTCCATGATGTTTGGATAACCAATCCATTCCCAATATAACATCAAAATCCACCATGTTGAGTTGAATTAGCTCAGCATTAAACTTGATCTCATTAATACTAAGATTACAATCTCGGTGTATGCTATGTGCTATAAGGGTCTTATTGGCTGGTGTTGCTACGTTATATGGTTCACTAAGCAGTTCAGGTTTAAGGGCTAGTTTCTTAGTAAACCTCTTAGATATAAACGAGTGCTTGACACCACAATCAAACAATGTATACGCAGGTAATTCGTTTAAATAAATGGTACCTGCCACAACGTCGTTTGCGTCCTCGGCCTCATCTCGCGTTATAGCAAACACTCTGGCGTTCGGCTTAGTCTCTTTTGGTTTACTAGGAGGGCCGTTATTCCTTACAGTCGTCCCCCTCATATCAGGTTCGGGACACTCAGCAATTCGGTGGCCTGTCTTCCCACATCGGAAACATGCACCTTTTCCTCTGAGACATTCTCCTAGATGGTTGAATCCACAGTTCGAACACTTAGGGTACCTCTGTTGAGTTGGGCCTACTGTGGGTCCCCTTTGCTGGTTGCTGGACGGACTAGGCCTCTTGAAGTTTTGATTACTAGAGGTATGCTGACTGGTGGAGGGTCGCTTGCGCTTAAACTCTTCCTCGCGACGCTTGATATCTGCTTCAGCCCTGATGGCGGCTCCCATTAAATCTCCGAAATTGGTTGTCTCGAAAATTGCCAGGGCGGATTGGATTTGACTGTTCAGTCCAATCCTGAAGCGATGTAGCTTAAGGGACTCGTCTGCCATGATACTCGGTGCATACGTTCCCAGTGAGTTAAATCTTGCGGTATAATCCACCACTGTCATATCTGTAGTCTGTGTCAGGTTTTCAAACTCTCGCAGCTTCTGGTTCTGGACCGCAGTTGGAAAGTACTGCTTCAGAAATGTGCTCCGGAACCTTTGCCATGTAACTGGTCCCGTTTCTTGCATTAATGGCGACACGTTTTCCCACCACTTTCCAGCTTGATCAATGAGAAAAGACGTGGTAACTTCCACTTTAATGTTTTCAGGCACTTCAAGTAATCTGTGGTGGTTTTCCACTTGTTTGAGCCAGTTTTGGGCCATCTCCGAGTCTGTGTTGCCATCAAAGGTTGGAACTCTGTTCTTCCGCAACGATTCATAGTGATACTTCACTCCCTGCGGGTGTGACGTTGGCTGTGGGTGTGGCTGGTTAGCAGCAGGGTTAGTCATGCCCTGTAGTGTTGTAGCAACGATTGTGGCTATAGCCATCAAATCCTCGCGGCTTAATCCCACTCTAGGGGGTCGTTGATTATCAGTAGTTCTTTCCTCATCATTGTTATGAGGGGCAGCATAGTTTGGATTACGGTTGTTGCGGGTTGGACGTCCGGCCATTTCCTACAATACATATAGATCTAAAATCTTTGCGCGGAAATAAAACGATAGCGGAAAGATAAAGAAGACGTGATAAACAAAATGATAATTTTATTAAACACCGGGAAAATGTTTATCACAACTACTGGAAAGGAAAATGCTGAACATCAAAATAATTCTTAAAAACAAAAAAAAACTCCTAAACAAAGCTTTCTAGGAAACTATGGATCTATAACATCTCCACTTCCTAACTCCTCTACGATATCTTCCTCCATTGGTTCTTCATTTGGGTCTTCATCCGAGTCTGAATCTACCACGTCCAGGATGTCTCGCATGTGATCATTGGCTTCCCGTAGATCACTATTGACGTTCTGGAGGTGAGTGATGATATTCCAGTATCCATTGCTTCTTATTGCCAAGCGATGGTTCGTAGCTTGTAGTGAGAGAACTCGCTCCGCCATTTGCTCCAGCTGTTGCCTTTGCACTACGCATTTCTCGGCAGCAGTCCGATGGAGTTCATCTAATCGAGCAACTTCTTTGCTAGCTTCCTTACTCTGCTCGTCGGCTTGATGGTGATAGTAGCCGAGTCTATGAACATCGCCCTGCAGGTGGTCTACTACCTCAAGTAATTCCGAATTAGCTTCCTTGAGCTTTTCAACTTCTTGTTCCAGGCTAAGGATCTGGACTGTCTGAGCTCGGGTTGTCATCACCTAAACCCAATTACGGAACTAATTTAGTCAAATGAAATACTTGACAAAAATTATTTTAAAACAAGGATAAAAAATAAGAGCATAAATCTTCGATTTTTGCAATCTGGAAATTTATTTATTTATTTATTTATTTTTAAATTCGAAAATTAGGGTTCTAAAATTCGAAATAATAGGGGTTTCGAATTAATCCCTAATCGGAGCTTGAAATCTGAAATTGACAGAGGGCTATCGATCGAATTGCTTGGAAGATCATACGAAAATTTTTAATTTCAAAAATACGCAGATAAGATCCGAAAATCGAAGGATGAATATATTTTGGGGGTTAGGGTTCTTGACTGGTACTGGTTCGATTTGAAATTTCCCGTCGTCCAGTGGTTGAGAGTGACGGTGTTCATGGGGCTTTTACTCCAGAGGTCAAGCTCGTCGTTCGTATATATCGGATTAATCGAACGGCGTTCAGCGGTGGCGGATCGGAAAAATAAGGACGTTAGGGTTTCGGAAATTTTGAACAAGAAATTGATCGGGCAAACGTAGTCCGATCGACCTGAAATTTTTACAGTGTGATCGACTGGAAGGGACGATCCCAATGGTATACACGTCGACGGCTATCGTGGCGGCAGGCGGCGGCGACGACTTGACGCTAGGGTTTCGAATTTTCTTTATTTCGAATTTCCGAAAATAGAATTTAAAATTTTTTTCGAAATAATTAAAAAAAACAGAAACTAAAAAATTTTAGAAGTCAAAAAAAAAATTCATATTCACGTGATCAATCAGATTGGACTTCTGATTATCGTAATTATCGTGAATCGATATTTTTCCCCAACTGTATTTATCTCACCAGTTGGTCTATTTTAACCGGGATTTCTCTTCTAGTATTTTTATCAACTAGAATTCTTTTCCCAGCGGGATTATGGAACCTGGCTAGCTCTGATACCACTAAAATGTCACGCCCCGAGACCGGGGTCAATAACACCGGCATTGATTTCCATACAACTTGAAATCAATAAGCCTCGTAATATCATAACCACTGAAAAGCCAGTCTTTTTCCATAAAAAATAAAAACCCATTGTCTTTACAATGAATAAAGAAATGCGGAATTAAAACTTAACAACTGAATAAATAAAATTGTCTTAAAACTGGAAACTTTAAAACATAAAAGATCTTGATCTACGCAGCGGACTTGATTTCACCAACCCCAAAATTGGTGCTCTTCTTCTTGCTCTAATTCTTCTTCGGCTTTATCTGGGGATGTAGAGTAAGGGGTTGAGTGCTTTGGAAAACACTCAGCAAGTGGGGGACAATCGATATCATACATATACATAATTTTCATAAACTTGGATCATAAAACTTTCATAAACCGATATGAATGTATCTTAACATACTTGATTTGCCCTTACGAGCCATGACATAACATATCGTTTCATAATTTTCATATACTTAAGCACAGTAAAGCATTCTACTCTCTTCTTGGTACTGATATCAGTCTCTAGACTTAACCCTCCTAGAGATGATGTCATAACATCGGCTAACCCACGAATAAAGGGTCTGGATAATCCAGAAACAACGGATTACCACCGTATAAGGTTCTTTTAGCGGTTACACCCCACCGCATCAGGGTCATGGGGATCCAAATCCAATTAGATTTCGAGTTTAACGTGCTTACAAAATATACTTTCATAATTTCAACATAATACATATCGATTGGGAATTTAAAACATACTATATGATTTTTAGAAAACGAAACGAATATATATAACAAAGCCCACTTACAGTGCTTGGTATCGTGCTTGATTGATCAAAGGTATGAAACAGTTAAATTCTTATCTCCTTGGCTTTCGATCACCACGAGAAGGACGCCCAAAGCTGGAACCAAATTCTGAAAATTCGAACAGATTACTTAAACGTATTCCAACAGAATCTTGGTTGGCTTTTTGGTTCAGAAATTTGGACAGAACTCGATGGCTTTCTTGCTGGAATTCTTGAAGGATTAAGGACTGATTTGTATCTGAACTTTGGTGGCTTTCGGTTATAGGAATATCGTGTAAGGGACGCAGCAACTACGGCTTGATCTCTCGGTTTTGGTTGCTGGAAAACGAACAGAACGGGAAATACTCGAGTATATGGGTGATGCAACTATCGGCTTTGGTGGAGAATTTTCGATGGAATAGGTTGCTGAAGATTTCTGGAAACTTTGTGTAGCACCTTTGGCTTGATCCCTCGGCTATTATTGTTAAATAAAGTCGAAGGAAGATGATGCTTTTCTTTCTGGAATTGAGGCGCAGAAGCTTACTGCTTGGGAGAGATTTGTTCTCGATTTTAAAAGCTGAGAAGGAGGTGGCTTGTGATGTGAATAATACATCCAAGGGTTGTCCTTTTTATAGGCAAAAGTGGAGGCCAAGTTGAGGTGTTGGAGTAGGACTCTTGATCGAAATTATAGGGGATATATTTATGCAGATTCTGAGGTGGATTACAGATTCTGTTTCGATCTTGCTAGCTGTGTTACGGTGGAGTCTTTCGAAGGCTGAGGTATGTGGCTTGAGAAGAGGTTGAGTTTCGATATTTGCTGCTACTAAAAGAGGGGAATTTTCGAAAGAGTTGATAGCTTGGACTCTTTGAATTGCATCGGATAAACGTGCAGAAAGATTGAGGTGAGTAAATGGATTCTGTTTGATCTTGGTTGCTGCTATCTTGGGTGGAGTTTCGCTGGTTTAGGTGGTTTAACGCGACTTGGAGTCTTCGAATTCTAGGAACAAAATCGATAGATATTGATTCCGAAGTCAAGCGAACCAATGCGCTGAAAATCGGGAATTAAAGGATGAGTTGTATAGCTTAAGGACTCCTTGATGTATTGAAACTCTAGGCTAGAGTTTAGGAAGTTTCCAACTCTTTTAATCAAGTTTTAGTTAACCCATAACTAAAAATCCGGGTCTTTACAGTATATACGAAGTTAAAGAAACAATAAGCGTTCTTGATTCAACATCTCTCTGCAACTTCATAATCTCTAGAAGCCCTATAATCAAGAATTGGTTTTTATCTTAAAGGATTTCAAATTCGTGCGAGTTCAAATGATCTGGATGCAAGGTCATACATTCAAGAATCCGAGGGGGGTAACCAAGCTTGAAGTACAAGATCAAGAAACTAAAGAGTCGAGCAAGGTTTCAAGTGGGGCAACATCTCCGGGTCCTGAACTGGACAAAGTTTTGAAAAGGGCAAGTACCTGTCCATTCCTTCCACTTTTTGTTTTGTTCACAGTTCATTTTTTTTTTATTTACTGGGATTGTTTTACCTGTAATTTTTTCTAATTGGTTGGCTTCAACTTTGAAAATTATGTGTGAAATATGGTTGTTTGCATGTTTTTTGCGTTCTTTTTTAATTAAATTTTTTTATGTTTTGGTAGGTAGTCCAAAAGACTGCTGCTACCTTTGCACCAAGAGCATCCACCCCTACCAAAAACCCGGCTGTACCTGGCTCTGTTTTATACACCGTTTTCGAGGTTCAAGGTTATGTGTCTTTATTATTGGATGGTGCGCTCTCTTTCAACCTCATATTTCCATCTACTGAGCCAGACATATGGAGACTAATGAGCATGTTGTCCATATGGATGTTCAGTAAGCCTTTTTTAATTTCTTGATAGGACTTCATCAAGAATGGTGTTATTGATCAGTTTGTTCTATGTTTTAACGAAGCTTATTTTTTGCTGTATTCAGCCATCCCTTCCCTTCGTTCGACTGCCCAAAGAATGAGAAAGAAGCACTCAACTATCTGTCCCTCCTCATTCCATTACTTAATGTTTTGATCCCATTCTTCTTGAAATCATTTGCAGTTGTTTGGTCTGCAGATACAGTTGCCTTATTTGCCATGTATGCATGGAAGGTAATTCATCTCCCATTTGTTTTGCACGGTACCTGTTAGACTCTTCATCGAAACATGAACCATAATTTTTTTTACAGCTTGGATGGCTTTCACAGAAAGAATAGAGATCATATACTGAGGCTGGAGTGAGTCCAAATATATGTTCTTCAACAATTAGAAAGTGCGCAGACAGAACATTGTACCTTATCATGGTACGTTGTAAGGCATGGAAGGACCAGGAATATAGTTTAATGAGATATGCTGATGTATTGTTTGGTGGAATAATTTTTTTTTTTTTTGAAAAATATTATATATAAATTTTGTTTTTTGTTTTTGTTTTTTTTGAAAAAAATTGAATGAAGTATCCTACTACAGTAGTTTGAAGCATGAAAATTGGATCAGTGAGTTTCATACAACAAATTGGATGAACCAATTTAAAGGCTTTCTCCATTGCACCCATGTAGTCTGAAGCAACACCTGGAATGTTTGGTTTACATTCAAGAGATGCATCAACTTGAAAAAATGTGGGGAAAGAATCACATCATGGAGCTTTAAAAAACTGCCGCTCTCAGTTTTATACATAAGAAATTCTTGTTTTTCTCATACTGCAACGAAGTGATTTAGGCTAGACTTGTAGACTGATACTAAGAAATGGGGTAGTAGGTTGATGAATGCTATATTGTTTTTCCAGAAATCATTGATTTGGGATATATGTTTTGATGACTCCAGTGCCTGTATCTTATAGCACACAACAGGCTACGGTAATTTAAGGAGTGTATTATTTCTTTCTAAATGAAAAAAATATCAAATTTTATAAATATTTCCAAACATAGAATAATATAAATATCAGCTCTCGGCAATTCATTTGACGACTTCAAACAAAGCAACGACACATTCTAAAAATACCACAAACCAAAAGGTGGATAAAGAACACAAATTCAAGATTTTCTTGCGATTCTACGCAACAATCATCCTTAAAATACTTGCGATTAACAAAAGGGTTCATATATTTTTCAGCGACTCAAAAAAGTATTTTGAACATTCCCATTTCCCTTCACCAGAAACCTCACACCAAACAATGAGCCCTGTCCCAATATACAAACAAACTGCCCCATCAATACCAAACACTTAACACTAGCACAATGTCGTCCACTTCCCAAAAGCCTAACTCCCAATTCAAACGTACCTTCTCAACAGGACTCCAAACACTATCTTTGCCCATCTCCCATTTGCACATATTTCCCACACCGGTGCCTCCAACAGGTCAAATTCCGGTTTCTTGCCACCAGTGTCGCGGATGCAAGCTTATCTGCCATAGGCACACTCAATTCTCTCCAATTATTCATCTCAAGTTCGAATCCATCACACGATAAGCCCGAGCAGAGGTAATCCAATATAGTATCCCGTTTGAAAACACACTCTCATTTGGTGTCCAGACTGTTTGCCTCACAGCAAATTCAGGCTTGCTGTTTTCCATGTGTCATCACTCGATTGATACATTTCTACGGTTGGTTGGTACACTGCACCGCCACTGGCTAACTCTGATATCCCACCTGCCACATAAATCTTGAACCCGATTTATGGCCTGAATCATGTTCCACCACTCCTATAGCCTGATTGGTTCTCGTCACGTTTATCATATCAAGGTGTTTAAACTGCCTAGTGAAAGGGTTGCATATGGCAAGCATAAGGAATGTAGAGCTAGTGATCCTCAAAAGTACTAGGCCACCAATTGCAGCAATTGGGCTAACGGGGCAATTGATGTGATCAAGACTCGACACATACCAATTGTTGCTAATTGGGTACTGGGCAATCCAAGAAAGCCTCTACTGCGAGTCGGCAAGGCTAAGAACCACGGCAAGGCTAAGAACCACGGCGGATGACAGGTGGCACGTTGGCTGCATCGTGCCAACAACGGCAGACGGCTTTGGCACGAGCCAACGAATCCGGGGATAGGTAGGAGAAGATGTTGGCTAGGAGGTCAAAGGGAAGATTTCTCCACATTTCATCAAGGAATTTTGGATTCTTGGGCTCTTCAAGAATTCGAAGCAAGGTATGTAGAGTGGATATTTGTCATCGACTTCCAACAATAGTGGCTGGGGAGTAATAATCGAAGGTTACAGTAATGGACAGATGGAATTTGCATGGTTTCTTGTGCCCACATGAACTAACATGTGACCCCACATACCAGTGTTCATATTATTTTTCGTCCGTTAGAATTGTACCTTTATCAATATTCTATGGTTAAAAAATGAAAGGTGAAATACCCCTTCAATTATTGCAAATCATACTACATTTTACAAATATCAGAAAGAGACGCTAGAATTGAAATTTTCAATTTAATGTTCAATACTTTTTCAGTTAGAGATGTCATTCCACACTGTAAAATCAACTGATATTCGTCAGCTTTTGGAAGCGTATTTGTAATTTCATATTCCACTTAGTAATGTATCCCTCTTTTTTTCCCTAAGAAATTGTTCATTAGACGCATGAGGAACACTAATTCTTGATTATTTATCAGTTTAGCAGTGTTAAAGAAAGTAGGGACAAATTAATACAATTAATAAATTACGAACCAAAGGTGAGAATTAAAAAGTCTTCAATGTATAAGTTTCAACATGCATACAGCCAATCATGTCATTTGATCTGTCTGATCTCTCAAGAACAAGAATTTTTTTGGTGTTCCCGGAAATTTTTGCGACCCCTTCCCCAAAAGCAGTCCACTTAGAACATAAAATTACAGTTGCCACAAAAAATAAGGTTGGATGTCACATAGGACGATGATTTACTGAAGTTTCTTTATTCCAGGAACGAAGGAAGTAAAGCAATAAGTGCATCGCCGTATCCAACAGGATCTGTCCAGTTCAAGAAGCCGCAACTTTTACAGTAGATTATCAACCGATGCTCAATAAAAAAATAGTTTTCCAAAGGGACTTAATATAATTTGAAGGACTAAATATATATTTTTAGATATATTATATAAGGAAATTGTTTTTTTCAAAAAACCGAGGGCAAAGTAAGTTGAAGAACTTAATGGAAGAACATTGCATACCTCCATCTTTTCTAAGAATCTTAACAACCTCCCCAGATATGTCAGACTGGAAAGATTCAAGAAAAATAAGGATTAGTGAGGTCTTCATAGCATACATGAAATGCATGAATTTTTGTTCACAATTACAGCAAGAAGAGGTCAATATAGACTCGAAATAGAAATGGCAGCCAACGTAGGCGAAAGTGAAAGAATTTGTTTAATCATTATTAAAACAAGAAAAGTTGAATATAAATTCAAAATGCCGATGTAAATCAAAGTCAAGTGAGAACCTCGATAGGGATCTCGCCACCTAGTTGGTCAATATAGCAGAGCACCTGCCCTTCCTTCACTATATCTTTCTGTTAAAAGCAAAAATAACTGGTAAAACTCATAAATGATGAGATCTGACCAAGAAAATAGGACTTCAAATTTTCTACTGCGTTTATTGGTACATCTACCAAATTGAGTGTATGTTCATCACACATCATATGCCCTATGCCACCAACTGGATATAAATTCATCATGTGTTTCATAATGACGTACATGATAAATATCGGCGCAATGTAGCATATAATGAATGTAACACCAAACAATACCTCTTTGGAAGATGGAGGAGCCTTCTTTCCTTTGATAGTTCTCGATCTTCGAAAATAACCAACCTGGATTGGGGATAAAATTTATGACAGATTTCAAAAAAATAACGTCATCACTGTTGATAGTTTCTTTAAATTCTCACCATTGGAGACTGAAGTATCACCAAGCCTTCATCTGCCGCTTTATCAAGAAAAGTCTGAAAACCATTTGAGGAAGGCACTGGTTTGGAGAGGGCTAAAGATGGTGACGAAGCCGACCCATTTGTATTAGGTGTCTCGACAACTGAATGTGCAGTCACTGGAGCAGAAACGGGAGGCTGTGGGGTCGCACTTTGCCCAGCCAAGTCTCTTGTCACATATAGTCGAAATCCCCCGAGCTAATCATAAAAATAATGTGGATACAAGATCAGGGGAGAAGGGGCGAAGAGATCATGAATCAACAGACATGTTTTTTATATATTATAGTAACATTGAAGTTGGAATGATGTTTTCCGAGAAAAAAGTACAACCATTTCAGTCGGTTATCCTGATTTTTTTACATTGTGATGGAGAGGATGAGTAGGCCAAAGATGCAAAAGCATAAAAATAGCTTACTTTAAGTTCAAACTCGGCGATGGAAGTGGTGTCACATAACACCGTCAAAAGGGACTCTACCTGCAAATATTAAGATTTTTAGTAAGATTTCTATCTTTGCATGCCAACTATGCATTTGCGCTTAAGTTTCAGAGCATCTGGTGCTTAAGAGTGGATAATGGAATAGAGCAGTAGCACATTTTTACTGTTTCAAAAGTGATGAGAAAATGAACCAACAAATCAAATGTTTGTAATCCGGTGAAATGTCGCACATTACAATTATGCTAATGTAGATGCTTTTGAATCCTGCTTAAACCCCGAGCTTGAATCACATTGGGTGAGTCTATATAAAAGTAGTACCGGTACTCGGACATCTGAAAATTAATTTCTCGTTCTTCACCAAAAGTAGAACAAGCGGGGAGCATCAATGATTCGTGATTGTACATTGTTCTAGTCAAGATTTCTGTGTTATAGAATACCAAAGTACCAACATAACTTCAACTCGTAAATATGTATAATTCAATATCTTTTTTTCCAATGAACTATATCATTTTATATAACTGGACCATAAAACAGGAGATAAACTGATAATCATAACATTATAATGAATGGAAATGGAACAAACAACTCACCTCGATTGAATTGGGAACGAGTTGGCTTACTGCATCGGATGATTTAGCTGTTTCAGAATTAGCTTCCAAATTAGCAGTAGCTGTTATTCATTGAAATAAATATGAAAAAAATGAAAGAGAGAAATAGCACTAGGTTGAAAATCCGTTGTCGTCATGTCCGTGTCGTGTGTCACCGTGTCAGTGTCCGTGCATCGTAGATTTTCAGGAAGTAAAGTACGATCTCTAAAGAGAATAGAAGTGGGAAGCAAGATGCATTAGGTTGATTGTTAATACATCACATTACCTGCGTTCATTTATCCAAGCCGTAAACAAAGTCCAACAAATGACTTCAAGAATTTAACAAGAAGCCACATAAAATTTTATTTAGGATGACATTAACATTCTTTACATCCGATGAAATAGTTCCTCTTAATAAATTGGCACAAGTTTCAAATCCTCTAGGATTACATTGCCGAGATGTTTGGCACGTCCAATATACCGAGGGGATAATGGAGAATCCAATAAATACGAGAGAGCAGATAGCACCAAGAGCGGCAAAAAAATTGATATTGTTTACTTACTATACATTACATTTACATTGATTTGATTTGATTCGATAGTCCCTCTTAATATATCGGCACGCGTTTCAAACCATCTACAACTAGATTGTCTGGATATTTGCCACATTTCCAATATGCCAAGTAGATAATGGCGAGACTCCAATAAATGCGAGAGAGCATATAACACCAAGAGCAGAAAAAAAATCCGGTGGCCAAACATTGTTTGCTTACTATATAATAACCATAGTTCCAGCCAGAACCACAGTCATATAGTACCCCATAAAACCACAACTACCAATTTGAAAGACAATATTAAGTGCAAGAGAGTTAGTCATATGAACCATAACCAAGCATATAAATAAATGAACTTACCATCAGTGCCAGAAGCTGAACTTCGGATTACTGGATTCTTTGATCTGTTTGGTAGTCTCAACCCATCAAATCCAACAAATTTTGTAGTTAAACAATGCAAAGGCTGCAACTTTCCAAATTTGGGTCTAACACACCCCAATTCCAAGTTTGTAATCTTAAGGCCTGAAGCACCCAAACCGCCTGACACAAATATTAACATGAAAGATCATCATCACATTCAGCAAAACATGTGACAGATGGACAGTAATTTGGAGCAAATTTAGACAACCACCCTTCTTGCCACCACATATAGGTTTTCAAAATATATAAATAAGGTAATTTCAAAGAATGCACGTTTCAGAGACAATTCGATTAATCAAAAAATTATAACTTCCTGAAAAGCGAGGAGACAACAGTCCCAAAATAAAGAAAAAAGAAACACATCACAGAATTATACATAAAACAAAAACATCGGGTTCACATTCCCAGATCAAGAAATCAGGCATATAGGAGGTAAATGCACATTATAATCTGCATAATGTTTGAACAGTAAAATGTTGGGCGATGGAGATTTTAAGGCGAGAAGAAAAGAGAGATGAACTTACATGAAGCCATGTGAACAAGTGGCGGCGACGGCGGCTGTGGAGGAGCTGAGCTTCAAAATTGACTGAAGAGTTTTCTGAAGATTTGCTTTTTGGCGATGTTAACGAAGAAGAAGGAACCCAGAAGTTAAGGAGAATGAATAAGAAAGATGTCAGTACTACCGATTACTCACCAAACGAAGAAGAAGTCTCTGGGTCGACATATACGATTGTCCCTCAAAATGTCAACATAAATTCAATATTAATATATTTTTTTAATTCTAATAAAATAATAAATTATATTTCTCTAAAAAGTATTTTAACATTTTCACATGGAAAACTCAATTCACAAAATGTGGCAATTTTTTTTTTCAAATTTATCTTGATCGCGTTCTTGATTTAAAAAACAAGAGTCTAACAGAAAATTTAAATATTTTAATTTGACTTTAAATAAATTAAAATGAATATATGATCATATTTAATTAAAAATATTAAAAGTTCAATTTCTTGATAAAAATTAATAATGTGATATTAATCTATGACAGCTTTGTTTTATGTATCAGTTAGTTTTTTGTCACCATAAAAAAATTATTTAATTAGATATGATATCATATGTATATTATATTGATTGAATAGACATAAAATACAAGAACTAACTTAGGTAAAAACACACTGCGACGTGAATTTTTTATTTTTAAAAAAACTAAAAAAAGTTGATCTCTTTTGGTCTAAAGTGATGTTTTTTTTTATAATGTGGGAATTCGTAGCTGCTATCTTTAGTAAGTAAACTCCCGACGCAATAGCTTGCAAATCATACCAGCCAAGTCACAAATCTTATTTATCACCAATCACTCTATCTCATATTCAGTTCGTAAAAGTCGCATCTTTGCGAGTTTCTATTAGGAACATTGTGTAGATACAAGAAAAGAGCTGAGAAAAAGAGGAGACCTGTGGAGAAATGCAAGATGTTGAGAATTTTTTGGTGCACCAAAGATCATACGCACATAGACCAAAAAACAACATGGATACACAAATATACATACATTGTGTTGTATGTTGGTGTTTGGGTGCAACGGGTGCACCCAAGGATTTTCATTGTTTATATTGTGATGCCTAGAAATAATCATTGTATGTGGTTTGGTTGATTTTGTAATTATGAGTAGTTACAGTATTTTATGGACTTAGGTTTGGGTTGAACCGATTATGATAGAATACATGGATTTATTTTTACATAATTAATACTAGGTATATAAGGAAAGCATGTAGGATCAAACTCATAATACACCTTAAAACACCTAGTAAACTCCTACAAAGTCTCTCCACAACCTTCCTTGCGTTTTATTCCAAATTCTTGGAGAAGCTTGGTGTTGAGATATGCTTGTTCAGGGCTTGGAATTCTTGCATGAGTTATGCACTTTTTGTTGATAGTTGGTTTAAAACTTGATTGCGTTGGTTTCATGTTTGTGAAGAATTGGTATGAGGTTAATTTAGGAGTGCTTAACGGGCCGGGTCAATCCCAAAATCGGACAGGCTAGTCCGATTTCGAACCGGAACCAGACTAACCGATTTCGAATCCGTACGGAACCGGTATGATACCGGACCGGATCGGTCCTACCGTTCTTGATCCGGTATCTTACCGGTTCCGGACCAAATGGATCCGGTTCTGGGTTGAACCGGAACCGGATCCGTTTTTTTTTAAAAAAAATTAGATAAAATTGTCCTCGTGTTTTACTTTTTTTGAAAAAAAAAACAAAAAATCGGTTCCGGGTTGGAACCGGTCCAACCCGAAATCGGATCCAATCCGGTTCCTTAACGGATCTGACCGATGTTGGGATTATCGGATCCGGAACCGGCCGATTCCGGACCGGACCAGACCGATCCTTTAAGCAACCCTAGGTTAATTCAATGAAATAAGTTTTGAAGATATGTATGAAAATCGCATTTTCTGAAAATTTCAGAGCCTCGCGATCGATCGGTTGTTAGATCGCTTGTTGAGGAGCCGATCGATCGCCTGGGGCGATAAAGGTTTAAGGCGGTTTAAGGCTTGAGCGATCAATCACTTGATCGTGATCGAATGTTTGCGTGTTAGGCGATCGATCGCGTGATGAGAAGCGACCGATCGCGGACTACACATAAAGTTTGATCGATTTTATGGCATGACTCGACCGATCGCGTGTTGGCGGCCGATCAATCGCTAGGGTCATTATGTTGAAAAATTAAAATTGCTTGGAATTTTTATGATGAAGCTTATTATAACATTGAATTGTTGATATTCATGTATCATCGTCCAAGGAACATGACAGAGAGGAGGCTAATTGGCAACTCCTGATCTTTTATATTTTGAAAAAATTTAAGGTACGTGTAGAGATGTCAAACGGAGCGGACGACACGAGGCACAACACGAGCACGAATGTTCCAATTCGAGGAGGAACAAGACTCCGAGAAATTTCAGATAAAGAGAGAGATATTTTTGGCCAAACAAAATAATAAGTCTTTTCATTAATCCAAGGGAAACATTTATACATGGAGGAAATAACCAACTACTAAAAAAAGGACATGAATATAATGCAACGGATTAAAATCAGAAAATGTGCCATTACTAAAAATAAGGAAGACTCTGTCCCACTACTTGGTTTACTTGGTCAGTTGTCATATGTGTAAATCTTTCATCCAGGCTACTTGTTGTACACTTCGAGTGTGCCTGTTCGACTGGGCTGAAGTTTCAATATTTGGGCAGCACAGAATTGGGCTCAAACAAATCAGTGTGAGTGGGGGATGGATTTTCGAGTGAATGTCTCATTCCATGTTGGTAAGCTGAGTTTATTTTATTTTTTAGAGAGACTGTTTTGTTGCCATTAGAAATTAGAACATTGTTTGTTAGAAGCATACAAGCACCAGGGGTAGGTATCCCCAAAATAATTTTTTTTTATTGTTTTTATAATTTTTTTTTTAAAATTTGCGTTTTACCCAAAAAAGTTTTTGATCCCATAAATTATAATCGTGACTCGGCTCGACTCCAACAAGAACCACCACTGACTAATAAATGTTTCCCAGGTCTTACGTTGGATTTTGGCTTTTGATTTAGTGTTCCGGGAGGTGGATATGTTGTGGATGATCACATTCAGCTTGATCAAATATGATACGAGGCTTGTGTAAAGTTGATCAAGTCTTACCTAAAACACACGTGGCCAAAAAACGACGATTATGACAGTTGTAACTCTAACTTCCGTATATCACCGACTCAGATTTGGATGTTTTTATGTGAACATTTTGCTTTGTTTTTGCATATAAATCACCACTTCCGAAGAGGTAAACAAGCACACCCATTCTTCCCACTTTACTCAAATTCTAGACCATGTAAGTTCGCCTTGCATCAAACATTTAGTTTTCCCAAGGTAATTTGTTGCGGTTAGGATTCTTGTTATTCCCAGGATTACTTGAGACGCGGAGTCGTTCGTTAGTTAGGTAGCCATCTTCAGGGGGCAGTACACCGCAGCAAATATGCTACTAAAATCAACCTTCACTCCACAGTTCTTGGCATCCATTCCCACCAAAAACAAATTCCCACGGCTTGCACGATTGAGATTCATCAATTCACTCACACAACAATGCCCGGAAACTGTACGACAAATGCGTCTTCACCATTGCTATTCCACAAACTCCCTCCAACCTCAGCCTACGTTCACCTCCCTTTCTGCCGCAAACGCTGCCACAACTGTGATTTCCCGATCACCGCCCTGGCTCCTTCTCGACCACGAAAAACGATGATGACCCACGTATCTCAAGCTATGTGAAAACACTCTGCAGAGATATATCAAGGCCACCAAACTGGAGTCTTCCAACAACCCTTGTCTGGAAACTGTCTTTTTTGGCGCTGGCACGCCATCGCTCGTGCCACCACGGCTTGTTTTATCGGTTATTGAAGCATTGTCCTCTAATTTGGGGTTTGCAGCGGTGCTGAAATATCCATTGAAATGGATCCTGGAACATTTGATGAGGTGAAAATGAAGGAGCTGATGGATTTGGGTGTGAATAGAGTGTCATTGGGAGTGCAAGCTTTTCAAGAAGAGTTACTGAAAGCCTGTGGGATAGCTCATGGGCTTCATGAAGTTTATGAAGCTGTTGAGATTATTAAGTCGTGTGGGGTTGAGAATTGGAGTTTGGACCTCATTTCTTCGCTTCCTCGCCAGACTCCAGATATGTGGCAAGAGAGTCTGCGGCTCACTGTTCAAGCACAGCCTACTCATGTGTCTGTTTATGATTTGCAGGTTGAAAATGACACCAAGTTTGGAATGCTGTAAGTTTAATATCATTATTTTTATTATTATTGTTGACCAGACAAAATGAATCTTCAGAGTTGCGATATCATTTCTCTTCATCAGAGGTCTTTGTTTTTTGTTGTTGTGGATGTAGCTACGGCAACCTTTCCATTTCCATTATAATGTCATGGAGTAGTGTGACCAACTTTTTTTATTAAATAAATGTATAATGTCATATAAAAATTTCTAATGCAATTATCACATCCATCCAATTATCACACCGTACTACAAACGGGTACCTAGAAGACGGTCATCCATTCTGATTCAAGGTTATGAATTTGATAGGGGAAATGTTCAGTTATTTGCCAATGTACCACTTCATTGTCTTACCATTAGAATAATGTGTTTACAGATACACCCCTGGCGAATTTCCTCTGCTTCCGAAAATCAGTCTGCTGAATACTACAAAATGGCTTTAAGAATGCTAAGGGATGCAGGCTATGATCATTATTAGATCAGTAGCTACTCCAAGAGTGGTTATCGATGCACATAGTGGGAAAACAAATCTTTCTATGGTTTTGGACTCGGGTCAGCCAGCCATGTTGGTGGCATACGTTTTTCTAGGCCTAGAAGTCTGAAAGAATACACATGTTACGTGCAGAATTTGGAGGATGGATTAGCGAAATGCTCCGGAAATGACCGCATAGATGCTAAGGAAATAGCCATGGATATCATTATGCTTTCTCTCAGAACATCTGATGGCTTGAATTTGAAGTCCTACAGAGATGCTTTTGGTGGCTCACTTGTACTTTCTATCTGTGAGGCCTATAAACGTTATGTAGAAAGTGGGCACGTAATCTGTGTCGATGATCAAGGAAGAGATATCGCATTTCATGAATTTAGCTCTTTGCTGACGAACGATCAGTGGAGAAATGAGGAGCTAGCACTTGTTCGGCTCAGTGATCCGGAAGGCTTTTTGCTGTCAAATGAGCTTATATCACTTGCATTTGGTGTCATAACTTCATAACTTGCTTATTTGTTGCTTACGGTCGTTGTTGCTTCACTCTTGGAGCTCGAAGATCTTTCAGCAATCTTGTCAACTATACGAGGAAATTCATAAGATTCAATTATTCGAATACCATCAGTTAAGAATCTAGTATATAAATATTTGTGTAAGAAAGTCGTTAAAGGTGGGTGGTGCAGATGGTAGAGGGATGATGATTTGCTATGGGTCATGGTTTCGAACCCAAATATCTATTTTCATAAAATTTTTGGATTTCTCATTCCATAATATTTTTGGATTTTTTTATGTCCAAAAAATATTTATTGGTAAAAATAATTTCATATTTATTTTTCCCATTATCTCATTTTTTAATTTATCATTTCTAAGCATATATTTTTTTAAAAAATATGTAGATATGCATTTTTTAGTAAAACATTATTTCTTTAAAAAAAAATTATTGGGAAAAGTTTTCTATATAAACTTAAACTCATTGTATATATTAATTTGAAATTTAGATTAAATGGCTTTTGAATTATTATACAAAAGATTGAGAATGAAGTGGTGGTTATGGAGGAGAACGATATTATTAAACAATAACTAACGAGTATGCGACAGAAGTATTTTTTATACAAAATAATAATGAAAAATAATTTATTTTTTATACATGAACATTATGTGAATGGGTCATGGGAAATCAATCTCCAAAAATCATTCAGGGGCTACGCTCCCGAACCCTTACAACCAGTGTTTTCAAAACCGGACCGGACATAAAATCGGTGCCCTTACTGGTTACAGGTTCGATCGGTTCAACCGGTTAAACCACTGGTTCAACCGGTGTGACGTCAGCATGATGTAATATCTATATTTAATTTTTATAAAATATTTATAACATGTATTTGCAAAAGTTTCAAACGTTTATAATAATAAAAGAAATATCATTGTAGTAATATAGCATGTAGACCAATATTTTACACACTCTTTCAATAATTTCATCTATTTAAGTTTATAACTATTTTTTTTTGTAAATATAAACTTTATATAAAAAAGAATTAATTACAAATACACTAATTAGTGATGTATACACCAAATCTGTATTATATTATTCAATAATGGGCTACTATATTATTACAAATACTTTATTATTGATTATCAAAATTAAGAGATTTTTATTTTTTGATACAATATATTACTTCTTGCATTTATATATAAGAATGATACAAATATCAAAAACATATAATGGGTAAATGTTAAAACTCATAGTTTTATGGAGTTGATGCAATACAAAATTAAATCTAATATATATAAAAAAAACTACATGGAACCTCTAATCATGATTGTAACATTTTATTTATGTATTTAGGAATGAATGATAAAACTTAAAATGGATGATAACAAAATAAAAATTGGAAAACTAAAAAAAAAAGAGGTTCGAGCGGTTCAACCGGTCGACCGGTTTTTGACCGGTTCTCACCGATTCGCACCGATTTTTTACACTGCCGGTTTTATTGGGTTAACCGGCCCGGACCAAGCACCGATTACCGGTTGAACCGGTTGGACCGGCCGGTCCGGGCCGGTTTTAATAACACTGCTTACAACGTCTTCACCTCCAGCCTTTCTATACGAAATTCTTAGCTACGTCCCTCAGCGAACCTTTTATTTTCCTTTTATTTTTTTGTGTTATAATTCCGATTCACTTAACATTTTAGAATATTTAATTACATTCATGTCCACTACTTGGATTGCACTGCATCTATATATATAATCACGGGCCTAATAATTTGAAAAATTCAAATAAAGAAATGTTAGAAAATTAATCATAGAAGGGGACCATATAAATGTCTATTCTGACATTCATTTTCCAACTTTTATTATATATTTCTAAGACACAGACAATAATGGCGGTTGAAGGACCACTTCACATATATCTGCTGAGACTTCTTTATAAGAAATATCTTTGGCATTATCTATGAGCACTATCCTATGAGATACCACAACTTTTGGATGGGTATTCATTTCCAAATTTGTGTGAAAGATACTCATCTAAGAGTTGCTAATCTCTATGACGTAGTGTCAATGGGGGTAGCATAGAATATTTCTTTATTAATTTGTGTTTCGTGAATTTTGTCCAATATTTTAAATTTAATTGTCTCTCAAAGTGTCTTCTTTTGGATGAGCACTAGTCGTCTTAAAGGTGTCCAGAAGAAGTCAGACCTTAAATCTTTGATAATGAGATTATATAATTTTAGTGTAAATATGAAGTGATACGATAAAGAGATTAAAACGAAAAGGAGG
This sequence comes from Haberlea rhodopensis, assembly GCA_907163345.1. NCBI lineage: Eukaryota > Viridiplantae > Streptophyta > Magnoliopsida > Lamiales > Gesneriaceae > Haberlea > Haberlea rhodopensis. Next base: position 160,278 of record CAJQUN010000736.1, on the reverse strand, counting down.
AAACTTAATATTTTTTTTTAAAAAATATATATAAAATTTGCTAATGTTTTTAATTATTTGTTTAAGTCGAGTGAGACCCTTAAATTATAGTCGGGGCTCGGCTCCCGACAAAATCCCTTGTTAGGAAGGATGCCTAGGATCTGGTCAAGGGCTTACATCCAGTAATAGATCCGACCCTTCTGCTAATCTTGGTCATACTATACATGTACGTTAGCATCGAATTAACCAAATAATCATATTTTTGATTTGTAAGTATATACATATTTCTCCTGCAAGGGCAAGAAATCCAAAAAACAAAGGGGGAAAAAAACATAGCCTTAGACGTATCATTGTTTCATTTAAAAATGGTAAATGGCTAAAGGTGATAATAGATGAGCTCAATAAAGAATCTTTCTCTATTAAATAATCAAGTAAAGGCAAAATCTACACCAATAGAACCTATCATATTGCATGCAAGGAATCATTATTATTAATCCATCACATAAAAAAAATATAATGTACTACAATAAAATTTAAATTTGAAAATTTTATATAAAAACTTGAATTTTTCGCGTGAGTTCCACCCTATATATGCATGCACATGGCATTAAAGAGACCTCATTCATGTACCAAACTGCTAAAAAATTTCTTAAAATCCAAAACACACAACACACGCATTCATGGGTTCACTCTCACTTCACAAACTTCCAGTTGTTGAATTCACGGATGAAAACATGAAACAAGGGACAGAATCTTGGTCAAAATCACGTGAGGGCGTAGTTTCTTCCTTAGAAAAATATGGTTGTTTTATTGCCAAATATGATAAAATCACCCAAGAAATACACAATGGGGTTTTCCAATCATTACAAGAAGTGTTTGATCTTCCAACTCAAATCAAAGTTCAAAACAAATCCTCGAAGCCTTTGTATGGATATGTGGGACAAATCCCTTTTGTTCCTCTCTATGAGAGCATGGGAATTGATAACGCTAACACACTTGAAGGGATTCAACATTTTGTGGAAGTCATGTGGCCAAATGGAAATCATAGATTCAGGTATACTTCTCCACCAGGCAAATCACCATTATCGCATGTCTAGGTTTTAGCTATTGAATCATATATTTGATGCTACTGAAGTTATGATAATCCACGTAAATATCCTTTTAGCCAATAATCTTTAATTTTCAGCGAAAATCTCCTTCTCTACACAAAGTTAGCAGCAGAACTAGAACTTATGGTGGTAAAAATGGTGTTCGAGAGTTATGGAGTGGACAAGTACTATGAGTCCCACGTGGGATCAGCAAATTTTCTTTGTCGGGTCATGAAATATAGGGAACCTAAGACCCACGAAAACAAAATGGGCTTTGTCTCTCACACGGACAAGAGTTTTATGTCCACGATTCATCAAAATCAAGTCAATGGCCTGGAAATTAAAGCCAAAGATGGGGAGTGGTTTGGCGTTGAGCTTTCTCCTTCATCCATCGTGGTTATGGCAGGCGATGCAATTATGGTGAGTCCATTTCTTGGTAGTTATATCATATTTTTAAGACTATGTATGTATTAAAACATTGATAGAATCCAAGCTGAATTTGATTTGAATATTGGGACCAGGCATGGAGCAATAACAGGATACAATCCCCCCGTCACAGAGTAACTATGGAAGGCAAAGAAGCGAGATATTCCATTGCACAGTTCTCATTCATGGAAGATATAGTTCAAACACCTCGAGAATTCATCGACGACAATCATCCCTTGCACTATAAGCCGTTTGATCATCTGAAGTTTCTTGATTTTTTCAGCAAAGATGAGAATAGGAGACTTGAGTGTGCCATCAAAACCTACTGTGGTGTTTGATTCTTAGAAATATATATATATTTTTTTTTGTGCGAGTGTGAGTTTTCAAGAAAAAATTGCTTGTTGTGGTGTGTATTTAAGTGTGTGAGTGATGAAATAATGATGATTGTATTTAATTATTAGGACAAATTAAGTTCCGAACAAGTTTTATGTACGTGGGTTGTTACATTCGTTTATATTGAATATGAAAAAAAAAAAAAAAAAAACTAAGGAAGTTATAAACTTTGGTTACGAAATTTATGTGCATGATTATTTATAAAGAAATCGTTGGATTTCAAAGTACAATTGGTTTTTTTACAACGTTGGTTTTATATCAAAATTAAGTATTAGTTCTGATTATATATCTTTTGATTTTTGGCAATCGTACTCATTTTTTTGTGGAAGTGCTAACGTGGTATTGCAAACGTGAGCGTCATGTCGACGCCACATTAGTCATTATTTTGATAACATAGATGTCCAAAATCACAATGAGACATAAGCTTTTAATTTATAACGATTTCATACTAATGCTTTGAGTCTTGTAATACATATACGAGGAACACCATTGTAATCCTAAAATCAATATATATGTATTGTAGGACTATGTCGTAATTTGGTTTGTTATTTCTAACATTTATTGTTAATCTTTTTAACTTAGCACCTCAACATCATCTGACAAAAATTTGGTCTTCATGTCACATTCTAACATTATTTAATTTAATATTATTATTGAAAGACAAATGAATAGTTTTGGTCTTACTTTTTTATACATTTATATCACATTCTAATGTTGTCAAATTATATTGAAAGACAAATGAGTAATATTCTGGTCCATCCAAATCTTGTTTGCTTCCATAACAATGTCCCAATTGTAGATTTTATGTTATTATCATGTGACATAAGGCTTTTGACAGACTCAATTATGATGCACTTTTTTAACCAAATAATGTATTTGCTTTCCCTCTCTCAAAATAATTTGTACCTTTTTCTTTATATTTAATCTGACTCGACATAATTCTCTCTATTTTCATGTAGTCTATCTCAATTCATTAGATTAAATGTTTAGTTGTTGTTGTTTTATATATTTAATCCCTTTTATTCGATAAATTAAAAAATACGTCAAATAGAAAGCCAAAATCTTTTAATGATAAGTGTCAAGAAATTTCTTATTGTGTTTGCAATCCCTTATCTCATTTTATTTAGGAATCAATAATAATTATAGTCCAATTAATTTGTATCAAGCATATAAAAACTATTTAGAAGTACTGAAAAGAACATTGCCTTGGTGTGAAAGGTGTATTAAGATTTTTAAAAATAAATAAGTCTTTCGTGTCTCTTTCGATTTAAGATTTTTAATTATGTTTGAAACTTGTGATAATATCATTACATGAAGTTCATATCGCAGCCAAAAACACAATCTAATTGGTGACATATTCACAATCTTACACAATCTAATTGGTGACATATTCACAATCTATATATATATATATATATATATATATATATATATATACAAAGATTAGGGTGGGGAACTAAACTAAATTTTTGTATTAAATGTGACTCAAATTCGAGTCTGCCCAAAATAAACATGAACTCTTATAAATATATTTGCCACATCATTGTACCTTCTTCAATTTTTAAGCCCTAAATGAGATACATTATAAAAATGATCCTATTATGAATAAGAACATTTATAATAGTAGTCTAAACTTTTAGGAATAATCTAATATAGTTGAAACAATTATTTATTAATAAAAGTAGTCCACATAGATATTTTTCAATATAGTCACACATTAAGTATTTTTTAACAAAAGTGGTCCCTAAACCCTTAAAACATTTAAATGAGACTACTTTTGTTAAAATAATTTCTTTAGACTATATTTGATTAGTTCTAAAAGTTTAAAAATATTATTATAAATACACATATTGTATGAGACGATTCTTAAGCTATCGCTCGAGCTATTGCTTCGTGGGGGGTTAACTAAGTACTAAAGCTGCTTGTCATCGTCGGCTTTAATGAAAGACTGAGAGCTAGTGAAAAAGGAGAGGCCTTGCATTAGGAACTTGTTCGTTCTTGGGTCGGGTTCAAACTGGACTGAAGGGAGAAGAAATAGTTTACTCCGATCTTCTCGGTCAGTCCCTTTCGAGCTCTCTCTTAGTTAAAAAAAATAAAAAAAGAGGCTATTTTCGAGTGTTTGGATGCACATGTTTTGACCACTTTGATAATAAAAGCTTCCTATCGAGTGTATTTTTCTCTTGATGCATGGATGCGGCATTGCCGATCTGACTTATCTTCCTTACCGAATTTGATTCTCGTCCTCTCGAAGAAGTGAAGTTCCGATAACCTCTTCTTCCTTCAAATTAATAGGCTGCCAAATTGGATTCTTAATTGCGAAAATCAAATTCAAATTAAAAAAAAAATTATAGTAGCCAATAACAAAATCCATGTCATATATTAATGACCAGTCACAGCTCAAATAGAGTTTGGATCAAGATCCATCCATCCCCTACTCAAATAACTACACATTAACCACACCAACCAAAAAAATGAAAAACCCACTATAAAAACACCTATACCACTCTATTGAGTCTTCAAACCCTACTTAATTTCCCCAAATCTCCCAACCAGTCCAAGGAAACTCTAAAAATTCATGGGTTCCTTAACCCCACAAAAGCTCTCAATTCTAGACTTCACCAATGAGATGAAACCAGGCTCAACTTCTTGGTCATCTACATGCAAAGAAATAAGAAAATCCCTTGAAAACCATGGTTGCTTCGTAGCATTGTATGATAAAATTTCACCCCAACTTCACAAATCAATCTTCAAAGCAGCTGATGAATTATTTGATCTTCCCAGTGAAACAAAAGTTCTAAATATCAATGAAAAACCCTATCATGGTTATGTGGGTCAACTGCCCATTGTACCCCTCCACGAAGGGTTGGGGATTGATTATGCAACCACTTTACAAGGAGCTCAAAGTTTTGCAGATCTCATGTGGCCTAATGGGAACGATTCTTTTTGGTATCTTTCTTCTTTAATCAATGAAAAACGATTCTCCGATATATATTTCAAAAGGAAAATTATGTGAAAAGTTACTTCTTTTAATTTGTGCTTCCATTTATTTCTTTCTTTTAGTGAAAGCTCAATGTCCTTCTCCAATACAGTAGCAGAGCTAGAGAAAATTGTGATAAGAATGTTATTTGATAGCTATGGAGTGGAGAACCATGCCGATTCCCACATCGACTCAACAACGTATCTCCTCCGATACTTGAAATATCGAGCTCCAGAGACGGGAGAGACTACCATGGCCTTTCCCTCTCACACAGACAAGAGCTTCATCACCATACTTTACCAAAATCACGTCTCTGGGTTGGAAGTCAAAGCAAGAGATGAAGAGTGGATTGATGTTGAGTTTCCTCCTTCCACCTTCGTTGTCATGGCTGGAGATGCGTGCAAGGTGATGTTTTACAACATATTTTAAATATGGTAAATTTTAAAAAGTGATATGATAGGATATGTAAGATTTCAAACTTACTCCGCAAACTTTTAACATTAATCAAATATAGTCCCACAAAAATTATTTTTAATCAAAAATAGTCTCACATAAATATTTTCACAAATTTAGTCTGATAATTGAATATGAGGCTTTGTGATAATTTTGATTAAAAATTAAAGTTTGGGACGATATTGATTAAAAACAAAAGTTTTCAATTATTTTGGATTAAAAACAATTTTCATGAGACTATATTTGGTTAATCCTAAAAGTTTAGTACTAGTACGAGACAAATTTTTTTAAAAAAAATTTACCCTTTTAAATATAAAGTAATAATTGAGATATAATTCTAGTTGAATTTGGGTAAAGAATCAGGCATGGAGCAATGACAGGGTTCTTTCTCCAAACCATAAAGTAACCCTGGATAAGAATGGAAAAGAAACTCGATACACAGTCGCACTTTTTTCTTTCTTAAGCAAACCGGTGGAAGTACCCCGAGAGCTAGTCGATGATCAACATCCCCTCAAATACAAACCCTTCGTTCACGTCGATTTGCTGAAGTTTTATGATACCGATCATGGCCGTCGATCCAAAGATATACTCAGAGATTTCTGCGGAATTTGAATTTTGTGTGCATGCATTATTAATGTTTATGTTTCTTTTTACACAAAAACTTTCAGATTATGTGTGTAATATTGAAATTAGTTTTTATTGAGTGGTTTGATAATTAAATAACTTTCAGATTAATGTATACTCAATTATCAGCAGGGATGGCAACGAGGCGGGTGGGACGGGTTTGGTCCCGACCCGCTACAAAAAATAAATGTTCTCATACTCGTCCTGCCATCTCTAATTATCAGAACAATCAGATAACTTTTAAAGCAGAAAATTAACATTTTGGGACACAAAAATATTTGAATTATTTGAGTCTCATGAGCTTAATTAATTGCTTAGCTCTTTACATGGTTTTATTGAAATGATTCATTACATGATATACATGTCCACTTAACTACCCGATGTTCTTTATTAAGGCAATAACTTGAAACAATGTTCACGAAATTCAAATATTTGAAACACTGAAATTGTGTTGTTGAACACTAGAATTAATTAATTTGGCCGATGAAGGTTGATACCAAGATGATTGCGGATAATACAGCACAAAATGGCCTCGAGCATCCGGAGGTGGTCTTCGATCCTATCATATAAAAACAACAATTTTTAATTTATCAGCTCAAGATTTACACATAATAAAAAATAAAAATAATTATTATTATTATATAATTCTGACCAGCCCTTTGATCAATATTTCATTATATCAAAATCTTTTTTAGAGTGGTCAACAACGAAATATCTACGAATATAATTTAATTTTATGTTAAAAATCGATATTCTTTGAAGCTGAGAAATTGTCAATTTTTACACAAGTATTGCATATATAAAATAGAACATGGTAAGAATGATTTAACGCTATAATATTATTGGCTAATCTACCATCTGATTTTGGTGGAGGCGATGCTGAATGCGAACCAAGATCAACTCTACTGCAATCTGCTCCTACGCCACCTACAATAATAAAAAATAAAATAAGGGACTTGTATGCTCTGCTCACTAGGTGTGGCATCTCGTTGTTATACTACATAAAAATTTGGCAACGAACTCCCATGGTTTGAAAATAGCTACGATTTTTAAAATCTGCAGTTTGTAAATAGCTACAAAAGACCCCTTCAATATATGTGCATTGTGCTATATTTTGCCAATCACAGAGAAGTGTCTATTAGTACCACATAGGTAAATTGTCAGTGGCTAAAAAAAACACAATCACAGATAAGTGGAAACTGAAATAAAGGATCTTACATTTCTTGAAACAAGGTAGGGCTGTCATGTTGAGTAAATTTGCAGACCCTTCGAAACATTGGCAAGAATGACCAATTCCATCTGGATGGCAAGTTCCATCGCCACACCATGCAATACTACAGGCTGAGGCCAACCATGTAACTTCATAAGTTTCTTCATAATTTGATCTTTATCAAGCATAGAATATTTGTACTCTCAACATTTTTAAATCATTAACATAAATTTTTATCATCTTTATATATATATTTGTTCATATATAACATGCGTGTCTAATTTTTTTTATCTCTAAGACGCCACTAATAGAATATGAATCGATAATAATTACGGTCGAGAATATTGAATGGTGGTGGCGGAGATGGCGGTGGAGGTGGTGGTCCCGGAGCACGACTACCACAATGAAAATCCAATGTGCCTGCAAGCAGACATACATATATATGTTAACATCTACTAGTGAAATCATGTAACCTTTTTCGCCTATACTATAGGGGAGAACATTCAAGCGTATTCCCAAATTAAATAAATAAATAATTTCACGTACTATATATTTTGGTTCAAGTAAGTTTTAATTCACGAAATAAATACTCTAAATTGCCAACTTATAAAAAAACATTACCAGTTGTACTCTAAAAATTGAAAAAAATAAAAATAATATTTCATGAGCATACCCTTTTAAAATTAAAATAGATACATAAAATTCAAAAAAAAAAAACAAACAAACCCTGGTGCACGAAGCTCCCGCTATGCGCGGGAGATGGGAAGGGTCGGGCTACTTTGGGCCTAATGTACTCAATCTTTCCTTGCAATGCAAGAGGCTGGTAACATATACACTCAAGGTCATGACACCAGCTTTAACCATTGCGCCAAGAATCACACTTATACATAAAATTCAAATGTTATTTTATTTAACATCATCTTGTGTGTGTGTGTGTAGAATTTATTTAGTATGAAAACAGATGAAAAAGGACTCACAATTTGGGATGACACAAGGTGGTAAGATGAGGGGACCTAATTGAAACTGCTTCCAACCCTGATAACAGATACAATCAAATCCTAGCAATGCACTATTGTTGCCAACACATGTTCCTCTCCCACAATCTATTTTTCCACATATATCATCTGCATCCATAACAAAAATAAATAACATTTCATTAGCCACCAGAAATATGCAAAAAAAAGAAAAAGAAGAGAGTTTTTTGTGAATTACTTTGCGCATCTACGGGGATATGAAGGAGAATGAAGAACCAGAGAGGAACGAAGAATAGGATGGTAGTAAAGTTCAACTTGTGGCTTCCCATAATCTTTTGGCTTTTAAGAAAGAAGGGTAAGAGGAGAAATGGACTTAAAGAATAGAGCTAATATAAAAACTCATTGGAATATGTATAGACAGGCTTGCTCCTTGAGCAGGTGGTCGGAAAAAAAATCGAATTAACAATTCTCTTTTTTTATTATTATCAGATTTATTGACTTGCTCCAAAATTAAGTCACATTTACTTGCATTTTAAGAATAAATAGAGTCACAACTTACCCGTGGTATCATTGATATGTACTTTACTCTTTGCAATTTGTAAATATACAGTTTCTGTAGCTTGAAATTAGGCGGTTTACTTAATATGATTTGCAAAATATAGCACACTACCACCTTACAAATGAGTGTTTTACACATATTTACAAACCTCAGTGGGTAAACTGCATATTTTGAAAATCACAGGTGGACAAAATGTCTATTTTTAAACCATATGAGCGTAAACTGTCTATTTGAAAAACTACAAGGGAGTTCAGTTCGTTGCCAAAAACCCACAATAATAAAAAGTTTTTTGTGATGTGGTCTTGGGTATGTCAAACTTGTTACAACTTATAAATTGAACACCAATTATATTTTGGCCGTCTAAAAAAATAACACTCAGATATATCTAACTCGTATAGATGTGGTAAATGAATTTTTTAATTCTATCCAACCTTTTTCGGTTTATGCTATAAGTTGATATTACCAAAATTATCACAGCCCCACAAATACAAAAAAATTAAATTGGCAACGATGTTATTGATGTGGGATATTTACTTATTTTAAATGCTTCGGAGGCGGAGAAAGCCAAGGGACAGTGCAAGAGACAAAATCAACCTTTCCTGGTGGCATTGAATTTCGAATGCATCGCCTTGTGCAACAATTTTATGCATCTTAACAGCAACTATATTTGTGTTACAAATTTAAATATAATCATTTAGCAAAATATGTAACAAAATAACTAGTTATATCATATTTTCCTTGGATTTCAGACAAGTTTTTTTTATATTATACAGTTTATATCTAGATATTCTCAATGTCGACGTCATAGTGATAGAAATAAGGGTTATTGGCAACGAACCCATGTAGTTTTCCAAATAGGCACTCATGTGGTTTGATAATATGGAGTTTACCCATGTAATTTTTAAAATATGCAGTTTATCACATGTGGTTTAAAAATAGGAAGTTTACCCCATGTAGTTTGTGAAAATATGTAATTTACTCCATGTAGTTTATGAATATGTGCAAAACACTCCCTCCATTTATGTTATGTTTTGCAAACCACATGAGCTAACGTGTCTATTTTGAAAACAACATGGGTAAACTGTATATTTACAAACCACATGGGATAAACTGTTTATTAGGGACACCATGGGAAGTAAACGCATATTACCGATACGAAAGACATAAATTGTCACTACCTCTAAAAATAAATATATCATCAACTTCAAGGACAAATCTTGAACAACACATCAATTTTCTGTTCGAAATTATTAATGCACACACAAGGTAGAGCAATGATCCTTAAGCAGTAGGGATATTAGTAACTAGTTCAATTGGCGTCACGCAAGGCGTGCTTCCAATGAACCGATAATGTGGCTGGAAAATTACTTTAAGCATTGGAGGGTTAACTCATGACGTTTCATAATAACACATATAAGTTTATCCATAAATTGTCTTGATAGTTCAAAATCTTCAAACAAAGGCTTGCATTCAACCATGTTATAGTCTAGTTGTTGCAAGAATCCATGGCAGAAGCTAGCAGTTGTATGTGTTCAAAATCTACATAAAGAGCATAATCCAATAAACCTGAAGTCGGAATGAACATCATACTTTAAGCCTAAACAATAAGAACAAAAAACAAACCCAGGTTGAAGTCAAGAGCTCTCGACTGGAAGTGAGAAGTCGACTGTAGGCATAAACAATTAAAACAGGAACAATAACATATGGAATATGCATACAAAGCCGTTGGTATCCCAAAACATGTATTGAAAAAAGTAAAATCGACTATAAGCAGAAACAATTAAAACAAGAAAAATGCCATTTAATATGCATACAAAGCCATTATTATCCCAAAACATGTATAAAAGACTGTTGACTTGTATAAATAATATGTACTCATAACTAAAATTAGAAGGAAAACTCACCCAAAAGCTAGTTTTTTTTAAAAAAAAATAGAAAAGATGTACACATTTCTAATATGCATAATGTACACAAAGTGCTTGTCTTCACCAAAAAAAAAATTTTAAAAACAAAAAAAATCTAAAAAACCCACATAAAAATATAAACCATTGGAAAAATACCCCGACATAGGAGAAATGTACACTTTTTGTATAATATGCATATATCACATATAGTACCTTGAAAACAGCTTTCTGAGAATCTACAAAGATCATACACTATAGCGAAAAATTAGCTAATCACAACAGAGCAAAAGCCTCCTAAAGTCAATAAATTCTAAGTGGTGCGTGCCAAATCTGCATGGAAAAAAATTGAACACATAAATGGTCTTCTAAAAAAAACATTCATACTATGCTAGAACAACTACAAATTAAAAAAAAAATTCGACTAAAAGCATGGATTCTCAGCTTGAAAATGAAAACCACAACTATATGCCCAAAAAATAGTATAAAACCGGAAAAATGCACACTTATAATGTTCATATTATACTTTTAGCAAGAAAACTCTTTATCCTAAATTTCTTGGGTATGAATATTGTAAGACCCCAACCCCTTATACTAGTCCTTCGTGCATTTATTACGTCGTATGAATACTAAAAAAAATTCATTCTTTAAAAGAATCCTTCCATGCTTCACATATTATCAATGACATCAATAATACTCAGCAATAAAACTCAAGGTTCACCCATTATCATCCCCATTACACCACTTTTACCTTGTGGGTTTGAATAAACATTTGGGCAGAGTCTCCCCATAAATTGAGATATCCCAAAATAAAAATACGTCACACAATATAACTCCCAACCAGGGACAAACACACTACGAAAACAGAATACTGAAACTACGTAAATTCCCCGCCAGGGAAACCACCATCCTAAGAATAAGAAGACATCACAAGTGGGCTTCAACACCCTTATACAGTCCATATACATGCTTCCAGTTGCTCACATACGAGCAACAAATAAGTGAATACCAATCTAACTGAATAAATAGCATATACTATTTACCCCCACTCATTTACGCTTCTGGAAGCATCATGATCCAACAAGCTCGAACCAATATCCCAAAGTAGCTTAGTACCTGTTGTACCTGTTTCAACAGAAACATCCCCCACACGGGTGAGCATACTCCAACTCAATCAATCACAAATCGATATACAAAATCATAATGCAACAGTTTAGATTATTCAAAACTCATAAAATATACTCCCTGTACAATTCCGAGTTTGTATAGCTTCCACACACTGTTCCTGTTTCAAACTCACGCACATTCATAATGTCAAGTTTAGTATTATCATTGAAAACATAATACTCAACGATACTATGAATTCACTACAGCAACAAGATATTATTTATGTTTAACATAAATAATTCAACATCAATGTAAACCTGGTTACCCCACTATCTCAGTCTCGACAATTTCTCATATCGCTCATGCCCAAGGCATCAATACTCAACTAGTATAATCGGATCACGTACATCGACGTATCCACCATTCCACGTGTATTAAACTCACTTATCAAACTCAATCACTGAACCTTAAAACATCACATTAAAATACATGTATGCATGAATATATAAATACTGGGATACCTGCTCGTACGTCACCACGTACCTTATAGTCGACAACATGATGGCTATCCCGACATCTTGAGAATCATGAAGAATCTATATCGAAATTATCACTTCATATTAGTTCATTTACAATCCACTCGATATCATTCATATCGATTCAATATCGTAATTCAACAACTCAATATTATCATCATTAACTCATCCAAGTGATATAAATCACCAATTTATGCTATGCCACATATTCAAGCATATTCATAATTATACAATTTAATACTTGCTTATAACACACATTGACATGTATCGAACTCTCCTATGGGCATAATGACACAGGCTCGAAGTCATTTGCATCTCAAATCATAGCTCCACACTCACCAACACACTACAATATTCTAAGTCATAAAAGTAGACTTTCCTACTACATAACTTATAGGGCTTTTGAGCCAACACTTGAATATCACTTAAGTGTATGAACAAACATCATACAGGCATGATTGTCAAGCCCAAACAACCCCAAAATTCAGCAGTTACGTCCCTTAAATTTCGGCCATGATGTAAACCCCAAACTTCAACAAGAATTGGCCCAAATACCAGGTTAATTCACTTCTCTACCACAGTCTATTTTAACTCAGTTCAGCAAACTCATTCAGCAGGAAAGTGAAACCAACAGAACAAGATTTGAATTAATTGCAGCAGATTGTCAAGCAAGGATAGCAGTTCATTTACGAACTCAAATTAACTGGTAATTATCGAAGCAAAGTCGGAAAATCGGATATCAAATTTTTACCCAATTCGCACACAGTTCACGCACGCATTTCGTGCGATTCCGGCGGCGGTAGAGGTCGTGGCCGGTGTAGAAAGTGTCGTCCAGATGAGGAGAAGAGATTTGGTATATGGCTTCGTCCAATTCGTAGAAGATTCGAAGAAATCGAACCAAAATCGCTCAAACCCTAGTCTGCGCGAGTTTCATCGTTCCAGATCAAAATCGAACCACTTTTCGAACACCAAAATTTGATTATCTGGATGTGGAAAGATTCGCCTGAGAGTTGTGAACACGGTGGTAGGTCGGTCTCGTCGTTAGGTGGTCGGACGGTGGCGAACGGAGCGGATAAGTACACGGTGGTCGGTGATCGCGCGAGAAGTGCGTGTTTTCGCACCTTTTCGTAGGTGTCCGCGATCTGTGTGTATTTTACACGTTTTTGTATGTGTTTTACATCCTACACCGATATATATTAATTCCCGATCAATTATGAACATCGGGGTGTCACCGGTGTACTGGTGCATGTGCAACACCTGAATAGTCCACACCTAACTTCATGTCCTTATTTGAATCACAAAAATTAAATCTTTCGATTTAATGCAAATTTTATATTTAATAAAATTTCGGTGTTAATTATCATGATAATTTCGATCCCAGAATTATTTATCCCAACTCCGCTCCGAAATCCGATACCCAAGAATTAAATCTCGACATATCATATAACCACCGTAATTACATCAATTGCACCATAAATAATTATTTCGGACATTACAATAATAATTATTTCGGACATTACAAATATAAAATGTAAAAATTGATAAAAATATTTTGACATTGTAAAAAGTAATATATGTACAATATGTATGTTACACATATGGTATACTGAAATCAATTTTAAGCAATCAATATAAGGCTTTCACAATTGTTCTCCGCAGAACTTTCGAGTATAGTTGTATAGAAACACATTGCCTTACTTCTATACACACATATAGTGGTGTCAAACGAGTCATGCCATGCCGGCACGAATAGAAAATGGGTCGTGCCGTGCCGGCCCATTTCCACAAGAGGCCGGGCCCGGCACGGCCCCTACGTGCCGTGCCACGGCACGGCCCATTTCAAGTTTATTTTTATTTTTATTTATTTTTTGGTGTAGCGATCGATCGCCACCTAACTGGGCGATCGATCGCTACAATTTAAAAAAAAAATACTATTCGTGCAGTGCCGGCCCTATGGCCCGGCACGGCCCGTTAGCAAAACGTGCCGTGCCGTGCCGCTCCGTGACGTGCCATGCACGTGCCGTGCCTCGTGTCGTCCGCTCCGTTTGACATCTCTACACACATATATGAAGGGTGATATATTCCATTTTTTTCCCTACAGAAAGATTTAGCAAAAAAAGTAAACAAAACAGCTAAATGTTTGTCTAATTCCTAAAATGAACATCATATTGTAAGGCCTAGTGCGAAAAAACAAAACAAACCCAAGTAGAAACCAAGAGCTGTGGCCTGAAAGTGAAAAGGTAAACTATAGTCAGGAAAAATTAAAAGATAAAAAAATGTTCGAATTTATAACATGCAGACAAAGCTGTTGGCATACCAAAACGGGTTTGGTAAAAATATAAACACAGAAAAGATTATTGACCTTTTTTAAAAAAATGCACTCAAAACTGAACATAGAAAGAAAACCAACCTAAAAGTCTGAAAATTCTTCTCCCCAAGAGTATTTAGGCCCTTTGAGTATGCAATTTGAATATAACATTGAATTCAAACGATAGTTTTTGTTCACCATATTTAAGTTGCGGATAAACATTTTTGTTCACCCGACACGTGAGTTCTAATAGTACTTCCACAAAACCAGGGTGTTTAATTGCTTAATCTCCCAACAGTGGCATCTTGGGTAAGGAAACATAGGTTCATAAAAATTAAATACGTCAATCACTCGAATAAAAAAGGAAAATTTTAGTAGTTTCTCAATTTGTGACAGGAAAATAACATTTAGGCCAATTATCAGTAACCATTTAACTGATTTACACGATAACTATTTGAACTGTTTCAGATGAAACTAAAATTATTAATGAAGTGAAAGGTGAAAATTTATAATCTTTAATAGAGTAATCCATTACAACTAACTATATGTCAAAGAAGAATAAACCCAACTGTTGGAACTTTCTACTTTCTGAATAGAACAATTTACCTCAGTCTTCTTTTCCACACAAATTTCACTGTAACACAGATACATTATTCTAAAACAAACATCATTATTACAAACCTAGTTCAATTAGTTTTGGACAAAGTAAATCCAAACAAGAAGATACCAAACTGGTTTGAACATCCAGGAATCTAGATGTAAAAGCATCCAAATTTTTTGTTAAATGTGAGCAACACAATTAGTGCGGTAAACAAAAAAATAGGAAATGTAAAGAAACACAAAAAATGTCGAATTTTGCATTACTTGATTCAACCAAAACTTAACAAAATTATTTTAAGAGTCAATTATGACACACAATCACTTAAACATCGCAAACCACATCACTATGCATTTGAATCATGCATCAATTCTCGGTAAATGGTACCCAGACAGCGAATACTACCTCCAGGGATGAAGTTATCTCCATTTACACAGATTTGGTTTAAGAGGCAATAAAAATTAATGATTGAACCACTGGGTTGTCACACTCGAGCAATGAGCTATGCCTTCATAAATTAAATTAGTAGAGCTGAGCTTAATAGTCAAAAATCTAACCAAGCTTCAGCTATAAAAGAGTTTCTGATAATTTTGCAAGACTCGCTTAGTCCAGAGTCAGCACCCCTTTCTATTTTCAAGTATAGAATATGATTTTAAAAATAAAAAAGTTAGCTCAACAAGCGATATATTTTGCTGAAAAAAAATTCAATTATTCTGCAAATGGAAGTATATACCTACACATGATCCGAGTGTATTTATTTAGATGGCTACAAGCAGACTTCTTTACTGACAACACAAATAGCACAACCCAACACCAACTCACTCCATCTCACTAAGAAGAACAACCAAAAATAGCTAGGAACCCAAAATCGAAAAAATCGACAAACCTGAGAAGCAACGCTTCAGGAAGGAGCCGTTAGTTAGCACGTACATAAAGGCAAAACAAATAAGTGTTCCTTGTCGCGAATGAGGAGAAAATAGAATGGCGTACCAAGATATTTTTACTTTTCAAAAATCGTGAACGGCCTAAACCCGAAAGAACTGTTAAGACAAAGCAAGATAACTTTAGTAGCAAGCCACCAACGGAGCAACGCACAATCAAGATCACTATGATATCCCTGATTTCTGTGAGATAAACAAAAGAAAAAGTAATGTAAAAAAAAAAAGAAGCAACCAACTTCAATCGAGAAGCCCATGCCCATCGTTCCCTAAGAGCAAAATCCACATTCAACCACCTACATCCATATGGTCAGGACACATATAAATAATGAAAGAATAAATGCTAGCATACAACAGTTACACATCGCCGGAAGGAAGGGAGATCGAACGCGCCTTCATGCGTTGAGGAAAGAAAATTATAGTACAAAAGCCACAGACGAGGCGCCAAGACGGGAAGCATTAACTGCAAGCGCATGGTTGCAGGAGGCCGGCAGACAAAGGAGTGGTACATTAGAGCGGACTGACGAACGGAATGTACATTATGCCAGACTGCGTGGGTGGTGATCAGCGGACAATAGACTCGGACATTGCATCGTATCGGTGGACAAAAGTGAGGAATGCTGGTTGGGTGATGAATGGAAGGTACACAAAAGGTAAAAGCAAAATCCACGACGAAAGATGGAAAGGTCCGAAATGAAAAAGGCAGAAAAATAATTAAACACCAACGTGAAAGGGCAAAAAAGTTATTGTTCATACCTTTTGCAAACAAGTCTCATTTTATTATATTGTGTATTGTGTAATAATGTGTAATATGCCCTTGTACTTCAAAAGTGGGAATGTTTTTTTGTGAATGTCAAATTTTTATGTTGGCGTATTTTGAATGTCAAATTTTTGGTGAATAATAATAACTCTTGTTGATGGAAAATATAAGTAGATGCATTACCAATAGCTAGTGGCACCTATCTTTATTCTGGTGATTGCAAGAACTTTGTATAGACTTGGTTTTTTTATAGGTCACTACGGGGTGTATTGGTTCATGATTTTTAATGATTTTTGTGGAGTTTAAAAGTCTAGAGTTATTCAATCTAGATTTTTATGTACTCCATAAAAGTTTTAGTAGTATTCAAATAGATTTTTGTAGAGTTTTTAAAGGTCATGTGGTATTCAAACTTGATTTCTAATACTCTATAGAAGTCAAGAGGTATCCAAATTTCATTTGACTTTTAATGGCTTTTGTGTAGTTCTTTAAGTACACAATTTGAAGAATTATGTACAATTATAAAAAAATCAAAAATTCTCCATCACTCATCCTATGGATTTGGCTCGACTTTTGACCAAAGAATTGTGTAATTATGGCAACCATCTCTCTCATTCACTATGATAAAAGTACATTTGGTCATTGCTAATATATGTATCTCTTTCTCTTACATTAAATGATGTTTTTTTGTAGTCACATTTCCTCCTTGTTCATTATTTATTACTATTTCATGAAGGAAAGTGGATCTTCAAATGGTGGACTGTAAAAGTTTTCAGCATTGTGTGTGTGTATTTTGTTAACTAAAAAACTCACGATGTTGTAGTTATTTGCCTAACCTTTTTTTAAAAAAAATAATATTTTGAATGTTTTAAGTGGAAATGTTTGAAGGCGGAATAGAAGCATATTTATAATTTTCGTAGTTTGTTATACAATCGACATGATTGGAGGATTATCTTTTTGGGGTGTATGAGAATCATTATTATTTTTGGATTTCATTTTAAGAATATTTGCTCAATTATGAATATTTAATTGAGATAAAAACTGGTTCATATGCCCTTGACTACTTGGTCTAGTTACATAAATCGCTCCCAAATGGGAGAGGCATGGGTTCAAACTCATATAAAAACAATTCACCCTCATTTGTACTTGTAATAGTTGATTAAAAAAACCGGTTCATGTTGAAAAAGAGGTACTATTTGAAGTAAAATGAAGTTTTTATGTGAGTTGGAGACTTGAATAGCCAGTTGGCGTGATATTACTGTAGAAAGGACTCCCTTGACTAGAAAATTGGAATTGTTGAAAAGAGGGTAATTATTCTCGAGTTTCTATAAAAAGAAACCGAGACATTCGATTTGGAATTGAAGGACTATCTTCAAAGTATACGAGAGTTTATGAAATCTTTTTATAACTATGTGAAACTCCACAAAAGCCAATAGAAGTTTATCAACTTCACAAAATCTACCATTTAAAAAATGTCATTAAAAGTCGTGAACAATGTATCCCCTAAAAATGAAGTCAGAAATCAATCGAAACTAACTATGATGAAGAAACTGAATCATAAAATGGTAAATATTTTGGTGGCGTCTGAAATTATACAAATAATTTAAGTGAGATGATATCTGAGGCTGTAGACAACGCCATTGAATTCCCTTTTTTTCCCTTAAAACCGGTTGGAGTCTAGTGCCTTGCTCTATTTTTTTTTTTTTTCTATTGTTGTTCAGGCAGTTTAAGTGCAGGATGTGTTCCCTTCAGCACAAGCTGAAGTTTACTCTGTGAAGGAACTCTTTGAATTTATTTGTGCCGGGTCCCATTTTGAAAGTAGTAGGCCTAAAACCAGAGAATGTGGCTGAATCCATAAATAAGTGGATATCGTATGGATCGAAGCTGTTGTGGTTCAATTCAAATGTGGATGGATCACTGTATCGAATGTCTGCAAAAGGACTAAAAAATTTTCATGTATTTTGAAAATAGACGCATGGAGCTCTCCCATGTACCATAGATATCTTCCACCACATGTTGCAAACTTCTCCATGTCTTCGTATACGAGATATCATAGCCATATTATCTTTATCATTCTTTCGTACATACTTAATCTCGTACGAAGGATCACATTGTACAATCTCCGACATCGTATCTGACACCATATTCCTGTCCAAGTTGTGGTGATCTTATCCATGGGATGGATCAATAGCCTGTATTTATCATTGTATTAAGTCCTACATAAAAAAAATGAATATTATTAAATCGAGGTCATTGATCCAAAATTTGAGGTTGTCCCACATGGGATAGTCAAGGACTCGATCTGAGATCAGGATATTGAAAAAAGGGTGACATAATTCAAGTACGTTCATTAGTGTTAGAAACATGAAACTTTGTGGATATAATTAAATATGAATTCTACTTATTCATTAATTCCTAACACCAACAAAAATATTTTATGTGGATGATTAGTATTAAGAGAGAATATAACCTGTGCACATGTTCTTAAAAAATATTTATATTTAAGGTCTTTCTTTTGCAGCCATTTATTATATTTAGTTAAATAGCCATATATCTCGCATTTTTATTATTAAAAAAGTAAGAGTTTTGAAATAATTAACACGACAACGTATCAGGCTAATATTTTTAAGGTGACTTAATTTTTCGAAACGTTGTAACTGGTCTTCCACGACTCTTTAGAGAGTCAAATATTTACAGCCTATAGCCATAGGCTGGCTGATAAGTTTATATGAGCCAAAAAAAATTATTTTAGGGAATTCTGATATATTTTAGGGTTGGGGGTGTTGACTGGCTGTCCTCATTAATGAGGGCAGCTGGTGGTTGGCGGATGTGCAGCTGACGATTGGCGGATGTGCATTTAATGCACATCTTCAACCCTATAAATAGAGTTCATTTCCTTCATTCTAATTCATTCCATTTCAGAGTGTTCTCTCATATCTCTACATTTGAGTGTGTATTCTATAATATTTGTGAGGTAGCTTTCTCATATATTAAGAGTGTTGTTCTCTTTTCAAGATAGAGAGAGGTTGTAACCCACAAAATATTATAGTGGAATCTTTTCATCTTGCCCGTGGTTTTTACCCTAATATTTTTTAGGGGTTTTCCACGTAAATTCTGGTGTCCATTTTATTCTTCATTTTCAATATTTTCTATATCATGTTGCCGCATCTGGGGCCAACAAGTGGTATCAGAGCCTCGTTGTAAAAATCTTAAAAATTCTAAGTATGCTCTGTGGTTGCAGCCTTGACTGATCTTCCACATCAGAAAAGTTTTTTGAGATATTTTTTTTATTGAGGCAATTTATTGTTGTCGGAATGGCGGCACGGTTCGAGATTGAAAAATTCAACGAAAGTAATTTCATGTTGTGGAAAATGAAGATGCAAGCAGTTCTACGAAAAGATCGTTGCTTGGCGGCTATTGGAGATAGGCCGAAGGAGGGCATGGACGATGAAAAGTGGAATGAGATGAACGGTAATGCTATTGCCAATTTGCATTTGGCTCTAGCCGATGGGGTATTGTCAAGTATCGCCGAAATAACAAATGCAAAAGATATTTGGGATACTTTCACAAACCTGTATGAGGCCAAGTCACTACACAATAAGATTTTCTTAAAGAGAAGGTTTTATACTCTTCGGATGTCGGAATCCTCATCAGTGACCGACCATATCAATATACTGAATACTCTATTTGCCCAACTCACTACTTTGGGGCATAAAATAGAGGAAGTTGAACGTGCGGAGCTTCTATTTCAAAGTCTACCGGATTCGTACGATCAACTCATCATCAATCTGACCAACAATATCACTACTGATGTGTTAGTCTTCAACAATGTTGCAGCTGCGGTTCTTGAAGAGGAAAGTCGGCGCAAGAACAAGGAAGACAGGTTGGCAAGTTCGAAGCATGCAGAGGCTTTGCCAATGATGAGAGGAAGATCGACAGAGCGTGACTCCAGTGGGAGCCACAAGTATGGTAGATCCAAATCAAGAAATAAGAAGAATTTTTACTGCTATAAATGTGGTGGTAAAGGGCACTTCAAGAAAGATTGTACAAGTAAGAAGAGTGTCGAGAAAGATTCTCAAGGAAATGTTGCCAGTACCTCAGACGGTGGAGAAATACTATTCAGCGAAGCAGCAACTGTTGCGGAAGGCATGCAAATATTTTATGACACATGGATAATGGATTCAGGAGCGACGTGGCACATGACGTCTCGGAGAGAATGGTTCGACCAGTATGAACCAATCTCAGGAGGATCTGTATTCATGGGAAATAATCATGCCTTGGAAATCGCTGGGGCAGGAACCATCAAAATTAAAATATTTGATGGTACTATTCACACCATACAGGAGGTACGACACGTGAAGGGTCTGACAAAGAATCTTTTGTCTTTGGGACAATTGGACGATATCGGGTGCAAGACCCGTATCGAAATGGGATCATGAAGATTGTCAAAGGCGCGCTTGTGGTATTGAAGGCGGAAAAGGCTTACAAGAATATGTATGTACTTCTGGGGGGAAACACACAAAGAGGCAGAACTAGCTGTTGCATCGACTAGTTCGGGAGAAGAATTAACAGTGTTATGGCATAGGAAGCTCGGGCATATGTCAGAACGGGGGTTGAAGGTTCTCTCAGAACGGAAGCTGCTGCCGGGGCTTACAAAAGCGTCTCTACCCTTTTGTGAGCATTGTGTGACCAGTAAACAACATAGACTAAAGTTTGGCACATCTACTGCCAAAAGCAACGGTATTCTGGAGCTGATTCATTCTGATGTTTGGCAAGCACCGGTTGTATCTCTAGGAGGAGCGAGATATTTTGTCTCGTTCATTGATGATTTCTCTATAAGATGCTGGGTGTATCCTATTAAGAAGAAATCAGATGTTTTTCCAGTCTTCAAAGCGTTCAAAGCGCGAGTTGAACTTGACTCTGAAAAGAAGATCAAGTGTTTGAGGACTGACAATGGAGGAGAATATCCAAGTGAGGAATTTGATGCATTCTGTCAACAAGAGGGCATCAAAAGACAATTCACAACGGCTTACACGCCTCAACAGAATGGAGTGGCGGAGCGGATGAATAGAACCCTGTTGGATAGAACAAGGGCTATGCTGAAGACTGTGGGTCTAACCAAGTCATTTTGGGCAGAAGCAGTCAAGGCCGCCGGTTATATTATCAATCGATCTCCATCAGTGACGATTGATCTGAAGACTCCGATGGAGGTGTGGACAGGCAAGCCAACGAATTATTCTCGGGTACATACATTTGGAAGTCCGGTATATGTTCTATACAACGAACAAGAAAGATCGAAGTTGGATTCTAAATCCAGAAAGTGTATCTTCTTGGGCTATGCTGATGGTGTCAAGGGGTATTGCTTGTGGGATCCCACTGCCCACAAACTTATTATCAGCAGGGATGTTATCTTCGAGGAAGATAAAGTGAAGGGAGACAAATGCACACTGAATTCAGATACTACTACAATTCAGGTGGAAAATAAGACAGAAGAAGGTCAAGTTTCTTCTGAGGTATTACCAGAGCACGATGAACAAGAACCAGATGAGTCAGAGGTTCTCAAAGTTTGGCAGTCTACTCGCGAGAGGAGACCACCGGGTTGGCTTTCAGATTATGTTACTGAGAGCAATCTTGCTTACTGACAGAGGATGGTGAGCCATCGAGTTTCCATGAGGCTACTCGAAGTTCGGATATATCCATGTGGATGCAAGCTATGCAGGAAGAATTGGAGGCCTTGGACCGGAATAAAATTTGGGATCTTGTTTCACTACCACGAGGACGAAAAGACATCGATAACAGATGGGTCTATAAGATCAAACGTGATAGTAACAACCAAGTGGGAAGATATCGTGCAAGATTGGTGGTGAAAGGATATGCTCAGAAAGAAGGTATCGACTTCAATGAGATATTTTATCATGTGGTCTAACTTACTACAGTCAGGGTAGTTTTGGCTTTGTGTGCGGTGTTTGACCTACATCTAGAACAGCTAGATGCGAAACGGCTTTTCTTCATGGAGATCTTGAAGAAGAAATTTATATGCTCCAACCAGAAGGTTTTGCTGAAATAGGCAAAAAGAACTTGGTTTGCAGGTTGAACAAATCTCTGTACGGTCTAAAACAGGGGCCGAGGTGTTGGTACAAGAGATTTGATTCATATATCATGAGCCTTGGGTACAACAGACTTAATGCAGATCCTTGTGCATATTACAAGAGATCTGGGAATGATGATTATATCATTTTGTTGTTGTACGTGGACGACATGTTGGTCGCAGGCCCCAACAAAGATCGAGTCCAAGAACTAAAGGCAGAATTGGCTAGGGAATTTGATATGAAGGACTTGGGACCAGCAAACAAGATACTAGGGATGCAAGTTCAACGAGACAGAAGTAACAGAAGATTTGGCTTTCCCAGAAAAACTATTTGAAGAAAATCTTGCAACGCTTCAACATGCAAGATTGTAAGCCAATATATACCCCTCTTCCTGTTAACTTCAAGTTATCCTCCGATATGTGTCCTAGCAGTGAAGCGGAGAGGATGGAAATGTCTCGAGTACCGTATGCATCAGTGGTGGGAAGTTTAATGTTCGCTATGATCTGTACAAGACCAGACATTGCACAAGCAGTGGGAGCAGTCAGTCGGTACATGGCGAATCCTGGACGAGTGCATTGGAGTACTGTTAAGAGGATCCTTAGATACATTAAGGGTACCTCAGATGTTGAATTATGTTACGGAAGATCAGATTTTACACTCAGGGGCTATGTGGATTCAGATTATGCTGGTGATCCGGATAAAAGAAAATCTACTACTGGTTATGTGTTTACACTTGCAGGAGGAGCAGTAAGCTGGGTTTCAAAACTGCAGACAGTTGTAGCTTTATCTACAACGGAGGCAGGATATATGACAGCTACTCAAGCTTGCAAGGAGACGATATGGACTCAAAGGCTATTAGAGGAGATTGGCCATAAACAAGAGAAAGTTCCTTTGTTTTGTGACAGTCAGAGTGTCTTGCACATTGCAAGGAATCCAGCCTTTCATTCTAGGACTAAACACATTGGCGTTCAGTTTCACTTTGTACGAGAAGTAGTAGATGAAGGAAGTGTGGATATGCAGAAGATCCATACGAAGGAAAACCTAGCTGATATTCTGACAAAGCCGGTTAATACTGAGAGTTTGAGTGGTGCAGATCCTCAAGTGGCCTAGCAAAAACGTAAGCAGCAGGGTATGGCAAGATTGAAAGGATGTTTGGAGATGTGATTGAGTCTCAATCAAATCTCCAAGTGGGAGAAATGTTGACTGGCTGTCCTCATTAATGAGGGCAGCTGGTGGTTGGCGGATGGGCAGCTGGCGGTTGGCGGATATGCATTTAATGCATATCTTCAACCCTATAAATAGAGCTCATTTCCTTCATTCTAATTCATTCCATTTCAGAGTGTTCTCTCATATCTCTACATTTGAGTGTGTATTTTATAATATTTGTGAGGTAGCTTTCTCCTATATTAAGAGTGTTGTTCTCTTTGAAAGATAGAGAGATGTTGTAACCCACAAAATATTATAGTGGAATCTTTTCATCTTGCCCGTGGTTTTTACCCTAATATTTTTTAGGGGTTTTCCACGTAAATTCTGGTGTCCATTTTATTCTTCATTTTCAGTATTTTCTATCTCATGTTGCCGCATCTGGGGCCAACAGAGGGGGGGGGGGGGGGGGGGGGGGTGATTAGGCTAACAAAAGCCTTTGATCTATTTCAAGAACAACTGTAATTTATTCATATCCCAACAAAATACCACAAAATAGAAATTCACATACTAAATAATCGGACCTGAATAATTAGAAAATACAACATGCCATTGACGTTGGCTTGAGCTATTGCATGCCATGGACGTTGGCTTGAGCTATTGATTAGTGTAAAAAAATTCCGTGCCACGAGAGATCAGTTCCTGGAACTCTTTCTTTCAAAAATTACCTCTTTCTGTTACAGATTCGGCTCGAAGTAACACACAGCAGAAAGCGAGATAATAAACGATGCAACCACAAAATGTAACGATCAAAAAACACACATTCGCAACGTATACATACCAGAATAGGATGAAGTTTGCTGTGAGGGAGGAAATGTGAAGCCCATGTGGCTGCATTTTCTCCTTTTGTCTCGTTAGACTAATAATCCTCAACTACGATTCTTTGCTTGATCGTTGGAATGTGCAACTACCCCTTTCCAGATAAATCGCTGAGAGCAAATGTTAGAATGGTCTACTGAATGGCAAGATTTTTTAATGCCTGCAATTTCTCTACATTTCCATTTGATGGAACCGAGAAGGTGATAGGACCAGAAATTGAACTGTTTATGCCACCATTTCCAGGTTTTTTGTGGGTTTGGTGGGAAGCTGAATTTCGGACAGCGGAGCTGTGGATGCCCTCGAAATACGTTGAGTATGGAAAATACTCGGCACATCGAACCTTCCATCCTGAAAACGTGTAACAAATGAAAGCCCCACTATACAAAAGATTCTTATTCATCCGATACAAATGTAAGAGGATTTCTGTCCTTTTAGTTGCTTCAAGTTGCTCAAATTTGAATCGCACAAGCAACATGATCAATATAGTAAATATCAACAGTATAGTTTTTCTGTGCATTCATGTAAAATTTACAATGATTGCCACACCACCGAATATCATAAGAATGTAAAGAAAATGCATTTAGAAAAAAGGAGGAAAAGGAATTGAAAGGTAAACACAAACAAAAGCTATCTTTATTCTCGATTTAGAGAGAGCTTACCAACTTAACCACAGAGAACTGACCTATTTTCTACCCAAAAGTAAGACCACGAGAGAGGAGGCAAGGGAGATCGACATGTTCGTTTGTCTGAAAACTTAAAATTTCTTTTGGAAAAAGTCTAGAGGATTTTGTTCATCTATCATACACGAGCGCACCCCTGTTAGAATATAGAGAATTTATTGTCTTTTGTCACTTTGAACTGTGGCTCCTATTTTCAACATCCACATTTGGAGTAACTAGCCTGGCAGAATGTAGGATAGTGTCATCGATTACTGCCTCCACAAAATAGGGTGGTTTTGCAAAAGCCTTCATGAAAATGTTGGATGAATTGGTGTATAATACCAGAAGAATGGGGTAAAATTCCTATTTTCAGTCTCAAAATGAAATTCATCCCTAAGTTTTTTAAACATGTAACTTTCATCCTTATGACCATAAGCAATTTTATCCAGTGTTTTTATTACCACATTCAATTTCATCCCAAAAACTAGTCGTCAAACTAATTAATTACAATTCTTGGGGATGTTACTTTAATGTTCTATACACAAATAATATCAACTTTAAATCATATTCATTGTTATTTATTGGGAATTTGGGATTAATAATTAACATAAACAATCAAATAAAATTATTTCATTTCTAATACTAACTAGTCCAGAATTAGATATTCATTTTTAAATACGACAAGTATTTACTATTACACACGATATAAAAAAATCATAAAATCAAGGAAATAAAAAAAATTAGTATTTTATTAAAAAATATTCCTTTTCAATAATAAATCGTTTGACTAGAAAACAATTTATTTGGTCTAAAAATCTTTTTAAGTTAGTTATTCAAATTAAATATTTTTAAAATATTATTCTAATATAATTTCTTAATAATAAAAGTTTTGATTGTACATATAAAAGCATATACTTATTTTTTAATAATTTTTTTACTTAGTTAAAACTGTAAAAATCTCTAATATGGTTATAAAAACACAATGATGAAAATAAAATGATTAAAAAATACATGGATGAAAATAATTTAGAGATTAAAAGTTGGGATTAAAATGAATTCCAACCCACAAGAATGAATACTGAAATGTACAAGGGCTCTAGAAGCTAGACGCAGACAGGTGATGATGCAACCATTAATGCAATCCAACAATTAGACGATAGAGTGCCAGAAAATTTACAAACATTATAATCTGGATAAAGACAATAAAACTTTCAAGGAAATGAAGGCTTACTTGATGCAGCATCATGGTCGTCTAAAATCAACCTCAGGAACTCGTGTACTTCGATGCAGTCCTTGAGCCTCCAGTTACTGACTGACCATAGAGCTCCGTTTCTGAAAAAGTTGAAAATAAGGCTACTCAAAAACATCAAGATTCAGTATGAAGATGGCAAAATTAAAATTTTATCAAGTAACGTACGATGAGACCAGGCTGTTAGATGATTCTTCTATCAAGTTAACAGCCTCGCTTTTCTTGCTTGGCTCCATAAGAATCATCATTTCTGCCACAGCAGCTCTGTGCCTCAAAGAATCTGACAAGAAGAATAAAAAAACCCAATTAAAATGGACAATGATTGCACTATGAACACTTAAAGCCAGCCAGTAAAAGACCTTTATGTGCCTGAAGGAAGAGGTTGTTTGCCTCAATAAGAGATTTTCCATGCAACTGACTACAAATGCAAAAGAAAGAAAAGCAATCTTAAAATAACATATGCAATTGTAAGTCGGTGCACAGGTAACAGTCAGAAAATAGAAAAGAATTCCCCCAATAAAATAAGGTCATATCAAAAAATACATAAATAACGTACCTAAATGACAGGCGTTCAGCCTCTAAAACGCCCCAGACGAGCTTTTCATTGTCAGTTACTGGTGCTGAGAGAGATCCTACTTTATGGAAGAACTTTATCTGCAAAAGGAAAACATTACAACCAAGTTCTAACAAACAGCAAATAGTACCATGAGGGACTACAATGAAAAGTGAACTAAAGATAATGCAACGTATACATATGAAAGCATTATGTTGTGAGGAATAATCTAGTTAGCAATTGGAATACCAGGCAACGATGAGTGTCTGAGCTATCAGCATCCAATCGCAGCATATGTTTTAATGCCTGAGGCAAACAAAGAGGTGATTTTCATTGCGTACACAAATTTAAAAAAACAAAACAAAACACAATCCGTCGATTGAAGCAGCCAAATGTGATATTCCGTGAAGGCAAAGAGATTACAATAAAGCATCGTGCATCATGATACAGAGCTTTTCAGAATAAGTGAATAATTATTGTTGATACAATGTGCATATAGAAAATTCCTACACAACTTGACGGAACATCACTGCTATGATTGACTTACTTTACTAAACCAACTATTACTTCCAGTCGAGATCATGGAAATATATAATGGATGACAGAAAAAAAATGCAAGAGAACACAAAAACAAGCCTTTATAGGAGTTTGGTAGTGAAGACTTCACCTGTAATGCAAGTAGGATTTTCTGCTTTCTCACATTAACTTCAAAAGAGAGCAAGTGAGTTTCTAAGGAATCAGATGAGTGCTTCTGAAGTAGCTTCAAGTACTTTGTAGCTTCCATCAAAGGATCTTCGACCTACATGTATGTACGACATAGTAAAATATGGCCACATTTCATTTTGCCAATTGCATCTTATTAATGTGTTCCTTACTAGTGAAGACAAAATAATAAGATGAACTAGGCTAATTTATGAACATAGCTTGAGAAGAGAGCATGCTCATAAAACGGAGTTTACATCTAAATATGGTGAGTACCTGCAATAACTTCTCCCCGTGTGGGTCCATATCTACTGGTTTCATATTGCGTTTTCCAGATTTTGAGACAGCAGTAACATTTGATTCTTCCTTGACTTCTGCTTCCTGCACATATGCAAGCAATGATGGACGAACTATTTTCAAGTACATTCTTTCACATAAACTACGTCTGCAAAGTTAATTACTTTCTTAGCTCTTGCTTCAGCTTTTCTCTGCTTTTGCCTCAATTTCTTTTTGTGCGAAGCAGGCAACCTTGACATCTCTTCATCTTCTTCTGCAGATGACTTCAAAGGAGAATCATACAGCCTCAAATAGCATCTGCATATCAATTTAAATGTCAAAAAGGACTAAAGATCTGAAAGGAAAAAACTAAAAATCTTTACTGTCTCCAGGGCTTGAAGGAAATATAAGCAGTACTTCTGCCCATGGTCCCAAGGTACAAGGAACAGCATTGAGCAGAAGATAAATGCCAAAAAAATCTTTAATTCAGAAGAGAAATAGAGCAAATACTTGATGGCTCCAGTAGCGGCTTTCCGAAAATAGGAATGTGAATGAAGACGATCTTGAAATTTCAGCATTTCTACATAGGCTCGAAGAGTCATTTTTCTTAAGAAATACGAATGGAAGTCAAATTGGTCCTCAGTAATGTCTGCATAATGCTTTTCCACAGCCAAGAATTTCTTCAAACCTTGTCCAAGGTCGCCTTGCCGTAGATAGCTTTCTCCAGCCGCTAATTCATACCTTAAATCCATAAAAAGAATAATAGCTTTAGGCACAAGTTTTTTGATTTGGAAGTATCGGTTAATTTAGAAACTTGTGAAAAGATGTATACCACATGCACTGCATGTCATGAAGGTTATTGTGCTGTTCTCCGTCTTTTATGAACAAAACGGCCGTCTTTTCTGCCAAGACTACCTAGAATAGAATCTTCAAGATAAGGGCATGACCAAAGAAGAATTGCAAATTGTAATAAAGTATGACCTTGGTAGGTCTAAAGGTGAGGAAAAATTTAACAAAACTCAACCTGATCAGCTTGCAGCATACGCTTCACGCATTCGCTATTGACATACCGATCAGCAAGATCCATACATCTTGCCTCCTCTGCCAAAACAGCTGCTGCTGCCAGGTCACCAGAGTGCTTTAGTATGCAGCTCTGTAACAAAAGGAATCACATAGGTACATACAGTAACATTATACAACCGAAACACTGCCACATATATATTAATAGATCTCTATCTAAGGTGATTGAGATATGCCGATTCAATATGCAACCAGAATGGGAAACGAATGAGTAAAAACTAAAAAGGTAAACCATAGGATCAACCAAGCCAAGTAAGAAGAATGGTAGATGAAGCATATGTCAAGACGATAAAGGAATCCGCAAATATTGAAGCCTAATCCGCCCCTTAACACTACGGGAACACATATATATCTACCAGCTAATGGATGTCTGAAGCACTAGAGATATGGAATCCAACAGTGATACTAATAAAGAGTCAAATCATGTGCACACAGAAAATGATCGGAAAACACATAAAAATTACGAATGTAAGAGCAAAGAATCATGTCCTTCAATCTGTAGGCTGCCTCTTTCTGCAGAGTTTGACCCAAAGAACTATATACATGGGGAACATTTGTTTTCCAAAGATTAAGGTCATGGCTTCAATTGATACCAAGTATGTGCAAGGGTAAAGGAAATAAAGAAGTGAAATACAATGACCATCTTTTAGCATATATAAGAGAGAAGTTGCAGTTTCAAACCAATTAGGTTAAAAATGTGCCTCAATGTCAATGCAGGCATCACCTGTTGGCCAAAGCATTACCAAAGTCAACAAACTTCCCTTCTCCCGAGGCCTACATCCCTCAACACCCAATAATTTCACAAGTGAGAATAAAATAGCATTAGAAAAAGGAAGAGTGATGGAGACTTCAAAAATTCTGGAAGATAACTCCAAGTCTTGCTTCAAAGGAAATATTGTGATTTTACCAAGAAAATTTGCATAAGAAATAATGCTCCACAAACTAAATCTAGAAAGTACAAAATGTCTGACAAGATACACATCAACTCAAATGTAAACATGTAAATCAGTTGGGGTTTGATTCTTCAAATGTGATCCACCAAATATAATTTGAACAAGGAAATAAAGAGTTCAAGGAGGTTACCATAAAAACAAAGATCATAGAGCAATAAATTAAACAGTTTCAGAATCAAGATATCTCGAACATGTGATTACCTTCACTGAGTATAAATCAATGACAGTCGGAGTATGGTCTATGGCCTCATCAATTTTTCTGAGAGCAATTTCATACTGACCACGTCTATCGTAATGCTGGACAAAGAAAGTATCTTAGCAAAACAAAGAAATCTTCTTTAACAAACTCCAGGAACTTCAGTAGAAACTAGAATATGGAAACATCACATATGGAAGCAAAACAAACCTGAGCCAAATAAAACAAAGTCCACATAAGAGTCGATGGAGGCTCCTTTTCCACCCTGCGCACAAGGCAGATGCAGTATTTTTTTAGCAAGGGGGGTTCAGAATCTTCGGGTAGATCAAAAATGAAGAAAGAGTCCAAATTCTTCTCACACATAACATCCCGTCCACTCCATTTAATTTAGAGGACCAAAAAAATCAATAATCATATTCAAAATAGGTGCATTCCACAGCTATATGCAGTTTCCCACAGTCGTTGTTAACTAATCAAAAAACAAGTGTTATGCTGGACTTTGAGAACCAACAAATAACAAGTAGGTGGGAGCCTTTGAAGAAGACAAATCGCAAAAGCAGGTAAAAGTACCTCCCTGGATATCCACCAGTTGATTTGATAGAGTGCTCTAACTCAAGAATTAACTGCTCTAAAATATCTGCCTGCACAATAGTATGGTATCTGTTCATTATCCACTATTTCCAATCCTTAAAACATGCAGCCATCATTCTGTAAAAGGATCCACTAACCTTTCCGGAGTGGTCATAGAGAGGAGAAAGATCGGAAAAGAGAGAAGGAATACCCTATATATGCATCACCAGATGTAAAACATCTTTCAGACTTGTCAACTAGCCATTAAAATGAATAACTAAGGCCGGTACCTTAGTCAGAAAAGGTCGAATATAATTTCCAGCTGCTACACGAAATTTTCCGGCACTTAGAAAATCAAGTGGAATCCTCTGTTCAATGGGTATTCAAGAAAAACAAAATTATTAAAGCAGAATCTGAAAAGTGCATGAAGACAGGCTTCGCTGAGATTCTGGACTTCCTTCCTCTGGGGGTAATAATTACAGATTTGGAAATATAACATGAAAATACAGGGCCGTACACTGATTATTTACATGATTCCGATTAAACAGTTACGGAAAGCGATGCATGAGATGATATTGCACATAAGTAAATATCTAAAAAGAAATTGTATACAATTTCTATATAAAGGACTATAAGAAAGTGCTTGTGAATATTTGGGGGACATGATGTTATGGAAGAAGACGATAGAAAAGTCTACTACCTTGACAGCAGATGACCTACTGTATTGCTTGCAAAGTGATTCATACAAGGCCTCCAAGCGATCAATATCATCGGAAGAATACTGGCCATTTTTCAAATATAATTGCATACACCTCTGGAGGCCTTCGTAGTACCTAAGTACATAAACTATCAAATCTATTTGTTCCAGTGGATTGCAGTATCAGAATCATGGGGAAAATGATGAAACTTACAACTTTTTAAAGCACATACGGTAACAAAACCGATACATATGATGTGTTTCTGATAAACAGAGTTTACTTTAGATACCTGAAATTGTCGGGATTCATAGAAAGAAGTGTCCTGTAAGATTCTTCTGCTTCATCAAAGTGGCCGAGCTTTTCAAGCAGAGAAACCTCCTGCTCCTTGTACGACAATTTATCAATCTACAGCACAAAACCACAGGAAGGAGAAGTTTAACATGAAATTCAAAAATCAGTGCACTAACTTCAATTACTATGACTTACAATTTTGGATTCTTTGTTGCGCAACTCCTCAAGAGCCCTCTGAATCAATCCACATTCTTCCAGTATAGATATCTGAAAGTAAATATATAATTCATTGTAAAAAATTATAAAAAAAAAAAAAGCATGCAAAGGTAACAATCATTTCCAATGAATCATCGTCAAATGCAAACAATTTCTAACAGACAGGCTATTGCAACGCAAGGGAAGGAAAAAAAGGAAAAACCTCATCAATCAAAGCAGAATATCATCAAATTTCTATTTCCAGATAATTTCAAGAATGTCCACTAGAAGCAATTCAGCCAGAACCAGATTATCTATAACATCATGTTTTGATAATGAGTACAAATACCAATAAGAGATAAATAGCTGCCAAATTATTTTAAATGTAAACTGTCTAGTTGAGTAGAATAGTTGTATGTGATGTTGATGTTGAGACAATGGAGATGGAAGTTTTGATGATAATAGCACATCAAGCACTGAACGAATTAAATGTCAAGCGCATATACAAATGAAGCAAAAGGTAACCAAAAAAATTCAGCATATAAAGAAGAATGTTTTCAGGATATATAGCATTCAAAATTTCAAAATCAGCGGTATGAAATTGCACTTGTATTCCTGATATATTTGTCTCTGAAGTATAACAAAGTCATGGCTAACAACAATGCATTCTACAAATTATTTAACCAATAAGATGTAATAAAAGGCAGAAGACACTTCAAGTAATTTATAAGAATAACTAGGAGCCAAACTATTAACCTAGGGTCCTAGATCAATCAAATCTGGTACCTTGTATAAAAGCATTTCACCGTGCTCACTACTTTCATTATCAGGAGGGTAGTCGTCCTCGAGAGTCCCTTCATACGCTTCAAGGATATCAACTGCCTTTGATCCACTAGTATATCAAAGATAAATACAGATTATGAATCTGAGAAGCCAAACTCCATCAACTAGTCTTTCAACCAAGTTTAGTTCACTATTAATTCTTACCAAAATCAGATTATATAATGAATAAACACGAATTAACAATGCGTCCACCAACGAAACATTATATTTATACCATCACCTCAAAAATGACGACATATTTTGTCTCTGTCATCGACTAGTGAATTCTTTTCATTAATCATGCATAAATAGTTTCAAAGAGTATTAATCGTGCAACTTAAATTTCCCTTATTGAAAGAAGTTAATATATCAGAGGCTATATTTTTTAAAACTTTTATTCTCGTTCTTATTAATATTGAGTTTTTGGATCAATCAAATTAAGTCCGTAGAGTCTACTGATTTCACCATATCCACCTTTTATTTCAGGCTGGGGGAGTGAAAAATGATTTGTAGAGTTACATGAAGAAAGCTAAAATCCCACTCTTACGCATTCTAAGAAAATTTACAGTAACAGAACCACGAAACTTAATACTAAAGCGTACTTGAAGTTCAGGTGATGAGCAACAGCAAATCCAATCCAATTCATTCGATGGTTTGGCTTCAGAGTGAGCAGTTGTTGTTTCGTCTCAACAAAACCTGCCAAGTCACGCATTTGAGCCTGTAAAACAAATATGGAGAACCATAGACATTACTATTTGTCTGCTGTAATAAAAATTGGTAACTTAACAATGAAAACAGAAAGGCAGTTACATATTCTTTTTTAGTTTGCAAGATAAACATAAGCAAAGACATCTCAAGTTTTCCTCAAGTTCCTTCTGAGTCGATCTATTCAGAAAAAGTTTTGGGAATTATATGATGATGCACTCGTGCAGATAGGTTGAGTGGATAAAGTCACAATTGTCTGAACAGCAAGAACGACTAAATAACGGACAGAAAATGGAGGATACAATGTAAAAAATTTCATTGAAGTGGGAACATATATATATATATATTTAACTGTATCAAGATGGTGCCTTTAGGCCACCATTGAACAACCAAAATCTAGGGTTCTTAGCGACTACAGACCAACAATATGGCAAGGAGTATCAACATTTCATCAAGTCCTTTGTAGGAATACATCAAAGTCATGTGAGTCCCATCTCTTTGTCCTTGACAAAGGCCCTCCAATATTTAGAAGATTAGAGGACATTCTATGCATTACCCAACATGACACAGCTCAATGCAATGTCGCATAGCACAAGAACATAGTGCACATCAATTATCTCCTCCACAGATCATGTAACGTTGCTTACAGCTATTCCCTATATTTAGGTAAGTAATCATTCTCTACGTTGTTCGTATTCCTACTTCACTTATGAACTTCATTGATTAACATCTTTAAATCAACCAGCTAAAGTTACATTTTAAAAAAATTGTATACATCAAGGTGCACACAGGTCCATACACAGAGAGAGGAAATGAAAAACTACAATCTGAAAACTAATTATATGACAGTATAGATACTTCATGAGCAAAGCAATGTAAACAAGACCTTTTATTGTTAAATTTCGATAGCATGGATGACACTATGCACCTGTAAAAGAGAAAGATCCCGAAGTATTTCAATATTATCTGGATCAATTCTAAGCGCATTGCGATAACACTTAATTGCCTCCCTGTATTCTCTGTCTGACCTGTACAAAAGGCCATATACATGCCAGCAAACATGACTCTTGAGGTCATTCTGCACAAACAAGAAAAGACTTTGAATTTATGTCAGCCTATGGCTGAGGGCGTAAGATAAAGCAAAGATTAATTTAATCTAAACAAGGAAAAGATCTAGATCAACCTTCAATCCAAGTCTAACAAGTTCATAAGCTTCTGACTTGCGATCCATGCAATTCAAAGTCAATCCTTTCATAGACAGAGTTTCTGTAGCCAAAACGAAAATAAGAACAAGAA
Source organism: Haberlea rhodopensis (assembly GCA_907163345.1). Classification (NCBI taxonomy): domain Eukaryota; kingdom Viridiplantae; phylum Streptophyta; class Magnoliopsida; order Lamiales; family Gesneriaceae; genus Haberlea; species Haberlea rhodopensis. The sequence goes on along the minus strand of CAJQUN010000736.1, from coordinate 125,094 downwards.
GTCATGAAAAAACAAATAAACATCAAGAGTTGGAAAATTCGTCTATAGCCATAAATGAATGGGGGCTGCTTGATCACTTGAGATTAAGGAAATGATCTTTCCAATATTTATTATATTTCCCTTCACGAAGCCATATGTTTATCATTACATAGATGTCAATGGGAAAACTACATGTGGCCTCAGAAGTCATGAAAAAACATCCCACCCTTGGATTGCTCAAATCCAAAACGGCATTGTTCAATGAAACACTAGGCCAACCAGACATGGTTTGTCATGCTACTTCCGCAAAAACATATAGAACAGCTGACAGTGAAACCAGAAAGATAGCAAAGAAGAATACATAAAAAGAAATTTGATACAAGAGAGGACAAGGAATTGAAATGAAATTATTCACATCTCAATCATGATTCTACCAAAAATCTTCAAAATACTTTCTCATTAAATTCATCAAACATCAAACAAGATAATTTCAGCGTAAGAAAGCCCATGATCTGATGACTACTATTACAAATAAAGAATCAACCTTCCTAATTAGTACCAGATAAAATTTCCTCATACCTCCATGATCAGGGAACTTCTTTAGAATTGCATCAGCAGCCTTTAAACCCTTTTTATACTGCTTTGTCTCATATGATTTCTGTATAGATCAAATCAAATTATATTACAAAGTTGTGAAATTGTAAAGCCAAAGGTATTGAATAGAACATCGGCCTTTATGAAAGATACTATCAGCCATTCAATAAGGTCGATTTAGTTGCGCATAGTTGAAAATCAAGTGATATTGATGCATATGACAGCTAATAGAAATTTTTTTCCACGAAAAGATCAAGTTTCACAAATATACCATCATTGATGCATCTTTACTTAATATGCAAATGCAAAATTCCATATGAGGTGGAGCAGTTTGTGAAGATAATTGATATCATATTATCCTTCAGTATAGTAGCAAAGGAGCAACACAGTCTACAAATACTACTCGTGATTTCACATCTCATCTTTACATCTTACACTTCAATATGGTCAGGAATTATATCTCCTATATTTTCATTATCACTGATATTCTCTCTGCAGGAATTAATAATAACATTGATTCACTGAAAGTTGAAAGCATTCAGTCACAAACAGCCAGGAATCTATACTAGAAACACAATCCTTACCATACTCCAAGCATGCAGCATAAGAAAGCGAAACATGAACCCTTTTTAATTTGACGAGTAAAACAATTAAAACCAGCAACACACAAAAAATGCTCCCGAAAATAAAAATTGACAATTCGATTTGCTTTGGGAGAAAAAAAAAATGCATTTTCACACATAAAAGGCGAAGAGAAAACCTTCTAACTTCGGAGGCAAAAACACCTTCTCAAATTGGAATAATTCAAACGTAAACTCAAATATAATCAAAATTGCACTGATTGTTCTAAAAAAGGTAGCTACATTGTAAAATCACACCAAGAGTCAGCGGCATCAACAAGCACTCGTACACACAAAAACAAGAAAAATAAAAAAAGAAGAAGCAAAACTACGATATTTAAGTATTAAAATACACGTACTTTAAACTCCAGTTTTGGTAATGACAATATTATATCATTTGAGTTGGTTTTGAGTCCAAACCCTATAACAGTTTCTTTTGATATTTCAATTAGTTAGTTAATAATTAATCCTGGGGAACTAGCTTATAAGTGTGCTTAATATTAAAGAAATGACTATCTTCCATGGTGGACCTTTCGAAACTGGCAACATTCTAACTCAAAATGGAAGAATGCACGTTCCTATCAAAATTTAACAATCAAACTAATAATAAGAGACTCACAAATCCTCATGGTTCTATTAATTACATTTCGAATTTAAGTACTAAGATTCAACGAGGAGGCATACTGATGAACAAAAAAACAAGGATTAAGAAAAACATACAACAATGAGTTTAAAGAGGTTAGCCTCTTTAGGGGGAAGCGAAGCGCCCATCGCCGCAACTGCACCGAATGCTCACCGTGGAGAGAGCGAATTAGATATAGAGTGTATTAGAAGTCCAAAGCAAGAAACAAACACAAGGAAATGGGTTATGTCTCGTGCTGCCCTACTGCGCAGGGGAAAGAGGTCCGATAAGGGTAATTTAGCCATTCAAATTCGTGGTTTTAGCTAACCATATTTAAATAATTTTATTATAATCATGAGGCTATTTAAAAATACTAATATTTAAAACATTTTGAAAATTAGTATTTTGTAACCATCACTAAAATACAAAGTGATATGATTTACTTGGATATTTCGGTAAATATTACAAAAATAGCCAAAATGCATATACGATTTTATGTAACCTCCAAAAAGTTGACATAACAGTTCCGTTCCGCTGAGAATCCATTTTTCAAATTTTATGATTATATATTATAATAAATATTTTTGGTAATAGGATTTGGGTAGGGCATGTGCAATTGCACGATATTCAACTATTTTTGGGAAACTTAGTTTAATATTCTTATAGTTACAGTTTCGTAAATAGAATTTTTATCCAATCATTTCATTTTTGGCTTTCTGTTCCTATGCCTCTCATCCTTTTTGTCCGGCCGCTGCTGCAGAAATGTAGATAATCCAAAAATTGAGTAATTCGTCAGCGGTTATGTAGCATCAACAGGATTGGAATCAAGTGCAGCCTAATTCCTCGTGTTTTCGATAGTGTTTTGATATACTTCGAGAATGATAGTTAGATATCGGGAGAACTTCCTTTCAATTGTCTGTCCATCTCAATTCTAAATTAGTCCGGACACAATATAATTTTCAAATACAAGATATCTAATACCAAAAAATATATGAATATAAAGTGTGATTATGTTTAAACTGAAGTACATTTTGTATTGATCTTATTATTTTTTGCTTGTATTTTGTTATTGATCGACAAAAAACGCATTATCCAATTTCATGATTTTTTTATGTTAATGCACAAAGACAATGTCTTGAGGTGTGTATCAACTTTTGATTTGAAATATTACAAATCAAGGATTTGATATGCTCATGTGAATCATCACTCAATTTCGAATTGTTGTCATTTCAAGAAAAAATATAACATTTAAGATAAAATAAGATATAAGTCATTTTTTCAATATTTTTTTTCCCATTTACTTTTTCTAGAGAGGATTTAATAAGTATATGTCACATAATTCAAATCATATTTTAATTAAACAAAATTAAAATAATAGTTATTCGAAAATTGTTTACTGCTGCTATTAAATATCTAAACTGAACTTTTTATCATACTATAATGAGATATGACTTTATTTATTAAATCATAATATCAAAACTCAGAATAGAGTAAAAAAAGCATAGTATTTTCTATTTATTGTTTATTTGTATGTGAATAAAATCAACACTGTCTTAAACAATACATTTTCTTTATCAATCTTCCATCACCACATCCACGTCCGGGGGAGGCAACTGAGGAATTGGCGGCAGCGCAACACTCGGTAGCGATGGAGGTAAGATCTTCCTACACTTGACGAGACATTGTATTTCACAGAAAACTTTAAGGAATCCATGGCACTGGGAGGTGCAATCTTGCAAACACTGAAAATACTGCTCATACAAATGAATAAGATCATTAGTTTTGTCTGCATTCGCAGATGATATCATGACTGCCATTACCATGACCAGAACAACTCCCATTCTGTAACCCTTCATCTTTATTTTATTAGTTCTCTTGCAATTTCCTGTTTGCTTGATGGGTTTGTTCGAAGGACGACATTGTTGTTCGCTTGTATTTATAGTTGTGTTCTTGATTAATGAGATATGTTATGTTGGGTATTTTATTTAATATCATATATATATATATATATATATATATTTAACAATATAATAAGAGCAAAACACTGTCTACAGTGTTCTGTGTCTTGTTCTCATGTTCGAATGAACAGTGTCCATTTTCATGGGTTCTTGCATTTGGATCAGCTTTTTACTTTTTGGGCTAAATATTTTCGTGGGCCGCACATTTTTCTCCTCTCAGGGTTAGCGTTTTCATGGGCCGAGCACATATGTTTATTCTTTTAGGGTTATGTTCTTTCGCACGCCGTCAGCCACATTAGCAGTGCAAAGCTCTCTTTTCTGTAGCAGGTAACTTTGGATTTAATGATGAATCGTGTAGCAGTAGCTTTGCATTTAATGATGCAACAGTTGATGATGGTGGTAAGTTATTTTATTTGTTTTTTGGTTCAATCGTTTATCCTTTGTTTCCAAATACGTGTTATGTCGTTTTTTCTTGCAAAAACACGATGATGGCATACGATTGCATTCGATGTGACGACTGTTGCTCTGTGGTTCTGCTCTGCAGGGGGTGGCATGGGTTGTTGTGTTGCGTTTTTTCCAAGCTTATTTGTTTTTCAGTCTTGTTCTTGCGAGCTTTGTTCATCATTGCCGGAGCGTATTTTTACAGTCAGTTCTTCTCCTGGATTATCGCGTTTTATGCATTTGCTAATTTATTTCAAGTTCAAAAAATTTATTCTGTTGCCCAGTTTTATGTTTGCTCAGTTTTATTTTCTCAGATTTTAGCATATTTCAAGGGCCACTGCCTGTCATGGAGTCGGCCTATTCCTTGTTCCTCGAAATCTCCCTGGCTTGTCTTGCTTCATTTCTACTTTGTCATTGCTAATTACATGCCACTTGTTATATATAATCTTTTGGATTTGTTCATATGTGTTGGTTTGGAAAAAAAATATAGTTTAGGATGTAGCTTAACAACTTCATTTATGCTTTGTTATTGCTGATTACATACCACTTATTATAAAGAATCTTTTGGATCTGTTTATATGTGTTGGTTAAAGAAAACATAGTTTAGGTGGCAGCTTAATAGTATACTTCTTTAAAGACAACGAAACTGGAAGTTTGGTCTTCGAGGGATCTTTGAAAAAAAATTGGGTTTGTTTGTTTTCTATTGTTTGCTCTTCTCGATTGTCAACATGTTGGGTTTGTTGGTCTCCTATGCTTGATACTATGATTCTTTAAAGACAATGAAACTATTTCCAGTTGGTTTTTTTCATATTTGAAAAAAAAAATTCTTTGCGGGTGTTGGTTTGCTATTGTTTGCTTGTCTCGGTTGTTTACCACCATGTTGTGCTTGTTGGTCTCCTATGGTTTGTAGACAACTTTGCATATGATTTTTTTAACAGTATGCTTTTTCTTAATGGCTATCAACGTGTAGTTGGTGTTTTCTTTTTAAAGTTTGTTCATTTCACCTTTTAACATGTAAAAAGGAAATTTGCATTTTGAAAACAAATAAAATTCTATTTTTTTTTAGAAAAAAAAATTTGTTTATGAACATGTCGTAAGTGTTGTAATTTTGAGAAGCAAGAACGTCATTTGCATGGCTGTTTGACAGTATGCTTTCTCAAGCAAATGACATAACCGAGGTTTATTTTCGGTAGCTGGTTGATGATGCGGCCGGTGGCCATTGTAGTTTCTTCTCTTCTTTTAAAGTTCGCGGGTGGGTCATTTTCCAACTATTGGATCATTTTGTTTCTCTCTGCCAATGCAATTTTTTCCTATATTCCGTTTTATTTGATAGGCGAAATGTTTTCTGGATGCTATGCATGCTATGGTATCATTTGGTGTTTTTTAGCCCGATAGTAAAATATGCATTTTATGAATTGGTCAGCCTTTTCTGTGATTTCTGTGAGGTTCTTTGTTTCTTGAGAGAGAAAGAATTTGCCAGTTTTGCCCTTGATTCTTGGAGTATTGGAGGTTGATATTTAGTGTCAAAAGTTCAGTGCATAACAACTATGCAATATCTTTTTTCTTGTTATATTCAGTGATCTTAACAAAAGAAAATAACTCTATAGTGGGTGTAAATCCACAGAAAAAATGCAATTTGGGTAAAAAAAATTAGTTCCGGCTGGGTACATTCTCTAGTTATTGTGGTCATCCATATCCCTATTAGGATTTAATTTTGTTGTCGTGGAAGTTTAATTATTCACGTGCAGAATACCATGCTACATTGCATTCTCAATAATTTGATTCCACGATCAACAGTGACTGAATACACTTTCATGCTTCAAAATGACACATTTGATTGTTGTCTTGTTAAGAAACTAGGAAAAGCATTAGGCGGTGGAATGTTTCCTGTGAGTGTAGTTCTTGCACACCAAGATGTTATGCTCTGCATTCAGCCTGGAGAGCATGGAAAGGTTAGCAACTTTTGTACATAAAATTGCCCCATTTTTATTTGATTTATCACGTTTGTCCTAAACATATGATGTAAGATTAGACCATTGCAAATTCTGGAACATGCTACTCCATAAAATTCAAATACATTGGAGACAATGGTTTCATGACCAAGGAAATCGAAATTGTTGTACATTTCATACCCTTAGTTCTAACATGAGGGATGTTTGAGAATATTCCAATTGCTTTGACCAAGGTGTTGCGTACAATATTAACATCCTCGTCTTTATATGTTAATTACGCATATTGAAAATCTAAATTGGCAACTTTCAATTTTTATTTCTTGATAGATCTGCTCAATTGGGAAAGGATCGTAGGGAACAACTTGTGAAGGTTCAGCAGCAGTAGTTTCACAATCTTATAAATGAAGTACGAAGAAAAAGGTATATATTCAATGATGTGGAGCTTACTCAGCCATGTCTCCGGTAATTGCGTATGACATGCCTTCAGCTCAAAGAGAGGAATTCTTGCAAAGACCACCCATGATTCTATTATAAGATTGACACCTTCTCTGACCATAATGTAGGAATTGTTTCTCCACACAAAGTGCATAATAGATTATCATAGGTCTTCTCTAATCGAGGATTTGACTTTTTCTTTCTTTTTCTTTTTCTTTTTTTAAATTAATTTTCATCCCAATTTGGTAATTCAACGTTTAGGTGCATAATTTAACCAACAAATTACCATCTTTGTCCATTGTGGTTTTTAAATGTCCAGTGTCCATTTTCATTGTGTTGCTGTTGATTAGAATTTTTATTTGGACTCTCCTTACATGGGCACAACTGCATGAGAGCCAATTGTACAGGTTCAAGTAATCTAACATGCTCATGAGTTAAAGTATCATCGTTTACTTTCCTGTATAACAAATACGCTGAAAAAGCCATTTCACACCTCGGAAAGCACCGTTCTTACAGAGATAAAAGTTCTTTCACATCTTAGGGGGAGAAAAATGTTCCTTTTTGAGGGTACTATAGCTCACAGGATTAGAACACGTAGCTACGAACCACGGTGTTTACATTTTAGCATTGTGAATTATGAGTCGGGTGTTTCATTTAGGCTGAAAGGTTAAATTTCCACATTGTATCTTCACTTTCGGGTATGGGGGAAGCAGTAATCTTGCATTATTACATTCTGGTGGGCTTTACATGGTTTGACTTCACCCTTTACCCTATTTGAAATCACGGGTTCATGTAATGGTACTTAGTTTGTATTACTTTTGTCATGCTATTAAGATCTAAATCTTGATCATATACCTAGGTCATATTATATTTAATAAAAAAATCAGATTGCATCAATGCCTACTTAACTTTTTTTTTTAGTTCTAGAAATTTTGTTATATTTTATTGCATGCCCTGCTTTTATTATTTTTGAATGCTGATGTTTGTAGGTGATTTATGTTGCTTAGGCTGCAATAGCCGCTCGATTTCCTTTGCTCTTACCAAACATTTTGTTCTTAATTGTGTGCCTAGGGTTGTTCCAATTGGTGGTTGGTTGGTTTCGGGATTGCTTTCTCCTGTGCGTGATTTCCCCATGTTTATCTTGGCCGGTAAAAATTAAGATCCCTAGCGTTTTTTATACTGTGGAATATTTGGGTAAAAAAGAGGAAAGAACTTAGTCATATTGGCCTCAAATTTTAGGAAAATTTTGGATTATTGTTTTTGGGGCACAAATCGTTATCATTCGTATTGGGCCGATGTACAATTTTTATGTATGCTTGCATATACATCTCTAGAATTGGGAATGATCCATTTATAACCAAATCTCGTATATGCTTCTGGTTTTGATCCCTTTGCACACAACTGTCTTGGAGCTAAATACCTAAAGCTTGTATCCTATCTGTTATCGTCATTCTCATAGATTATAATTTATACATACATACTTCTCTCTGATTATATGGAATGAGCGTACTTCACCCATCATTACAAAATTATTACAATTCTTACTATTCATCAGTATTTTCTGTACACTTCAAACAAAAGTTGTCTATAGATCACCAAACAACAAAATAACATAGCAACAAACTACTAATTGGCACCGCGCCTTGCGCGGTGCAGAATACACTAGTATATATATATTTCTGGTATGATATTTGCATAAGGTGGACGATTTTGCTAATGTTATACGGGTTTTTCTTATTACCTGAGGGAAGATTTGCAAAATTTTGACTAATATTGAAGAGATCAACGAGAACATTATATATTCAATAAACAACATTATACAAATTTTATTTTTATTATAGCAAAGTTGTACGTAATTTTCAATATAGAGTTCGTCTTCTTTATTTTATTCCGTTGTCTTAGTCTCAAACTGATTATGGTCAATTATAAAAGTCTTCAATTGCATAAAGAATTTTTTTCCAAATTAATTTATTATTGGACAAATTTAGTATATAGACTACCAAAATTTATAAGGTTAGCCCTTCAAAATTAGATTACCTGAAGCATATTTTTTGGATTTTATAGATTTGAAAATAAATACCTCTGAAAATATTACTCAATTTCGATTATTTGTAAAATTAAAGAAAGGGTATATGTATTTTTATGTTTTGGAAAGAAGTTGTATTTGAACAAATTCAGATTTTTTTTTTGTCAAATCTAAATCAGGTTAAATATATTGATTTGGATGCAATTTCAACAAGTTAAAACAAAATCAAGTGTGGAAATTTTGAGTTTTTTTTTTTTTTTTTGAACAGAAACAAATATTATATTAATAAAACAAACATATACAACGAAATTCAATCATAATTGCTCAAGACTAGACAATACAATCGAAAAAACAACTACAAATACAATAATTTAATATGGACATTGATAAGCCATAATCGCCCAAGACTCGATGCTTTTGAAATATTAATGTGGTATTACTCTACGGCATTGATTAAAAAATACTTAAAAAAAAGGTAAAATTGTAGAAGCCATCACAAGATTTTGAGTGGTCCCATAAGTTGCGAAACAAGAAACAGTGATTGAACCAACCATTCATTAATAATACCATCATTTTATCACATTTTTCTTAATCCATAACTTAAAAGTAAAACATCAAGAAATTAAATAAATTAATTATTCACGTCATCACAATTTTTCCTCCTGAGAGATTAAACCCTTCTCTCATCTTTGGCAACAACTGAGGACGCATATTTTTTGTTTAGAGGGTAAAAAATACTAAAATAAAAATAGGACAAAAATTTTTTTAGAATGTTAAGATATAATTTTAGAGAGATAAAATATAATTTTTGAGGGGTAAATTATAATTTTTGGAGGGTAAATGAATTTTTTTACAAATTGTTTTTTAGGTAATAATTTGTTTTTTTCAAAGAGCACTTGCCGCAGCTCGACACCTAGTTGAAGACAACTAGATCCAGGAAAGGGGTCCGGTACTGTTGCACTTACGTAAACAATTGGTTATGGAATCAGTTTAATTATACAACTCTCTAGATTTTCCTATACTCAAACTATATATATATTTTGGGACAATAAATTTTCTTTTCTTTCTTTCGTGTTTGCATAATTGCAGATTAGAATATCAGTTGCATAATTAAATTGTTTCCAAAGTTTTTTGTCATTGAGCAAATTTAGTATAGATTTTACCTATATGGTAAATACATTTTCGTTAATATTGTGAATGTCAACATGTCGACATATGGTGACACTTTATTTTGTTCTTAGATGAGTTAGTTAAATTGGATCTTGAGCTCTTACATGACACAATTTATGATAACACGCACATATGATACGATATGGAGAATTGAAGGATTTAACCTCCTTTTGCACACAATTTTGTTATATAACCTCTTCATTTTTAAAATATTAAATATACTGTTTTACTCTTAATTAATAGTGTTAAAATACATTATTGTCTTATATTTCTGTTGCCTTTGAGGAAGGATTTGCTCCCATGGTTTAAGGCATGGCCGTAGAACAAGAAGAGAATCATGTGGTAGAGGTTGGACAACAGTGAAGGATAGTAGTATCAAAAAAAGAAATTTTATTATTAATGAAGGTTATTTTTCAAAAACATAATCACATAAGGTTACATATCAAAAAAATGTAGGGATGAAGGTTATTAAACTAACTATACCTGATACGATATAAACAAGTGTTACTAAAGAAAAACGCCATTACTCACTATAGCCACTTTTAGGGACGCTTATTAGGGTCAATAAACCCAGTTTTGTTAGTAGTGTAGAGATTCATCGAATTCAAACAAAGCAAAAAGAAGAAGTTGGACATCTAAGCTAAGAACACATCAACAAGTGCCTTTATTTATGTTTATCAACTACAAATTTCAACAAACATGTAAATGTAAATATATAAAACCCTTCACTCTTCTCTTCACTCCTCACCTCCAGCCCGATTCCTGTTTAATTCGTTACCGGAGCTGTCCGTCCAAGCAGCACCACCTTCACCGCCATGGTCGAAAGAATCCGGCGAATTTAAATGATCCTTACACTTGAAAGCACATCTGAATGAACAAAAAAATTGTATTAATATATGGCACCGCTCGGTGCAACGATGTACACACGTTAAATAACTTTCTTGAGGTTCATTATCGTAGTTGTAAATATGATCTGCTCGGGCACAAAATACCAACAGAATCATCATAGCAAACACATATTTCGCCATCTTATACATGCTTTAGATATATGATACATACTTAAGAGCACATATTTATAGTTGGTTTTGTAATAATTAAAAAAAAAACTATTTCATTTTTTAAGTGTATATATGGTAGGTTTGTTTCCTTGATGACCGTAATTTGTGGGATGGGGTTTTGATATATAGATGCAAATGATATGTAATATAATTCCGTAAATTATTGATTTGTATTATAGGGTTACGTATTATAACTTTGGTATTAAGCTAATATTACGAATGATATTATATTATAAACTTACACTATGTTTGGTAGGTAGGATAAAAATGTGATAAGTTATTAGTCCCAAATTATCCGGTGTTTGTTTGGTTTTTAGCTCAATCATCTTGGGTCTTGAAAATGGAAAAAACCCACATTCTGGCCATAATTTGTGTGAGAAACTATCCTTAAAAAAGGGTGTGATAATTTTCTTGTACCTATAATTAAAGTATATGTTTACCATAATATGCCTTAAAAATACAAATTGATTTTCCACAATCCGATCCGAAAGCAGGAAAGAAAAAAAATTGTCAGGTACAGAAGGTTCATAACAAATGGATCTAAAAATTATTTTTTTTAAAAAGGCAGAAGCAAAATAGGATAGTAGTTATAAGCGGTGGAAATATTTTGAGTTTCAATTATAAAATATTGAAATAAAATAATTTGCAGATCTATTTTTAATTTGGAGAATAATATTTTAATGTTAAGAGATTTATGTTACTTTACGATATAGATATAGGTGTATGAGATTTTGAAAACAGTGGAGATAAAGAAGAAGAGAGAAAGATGTAATGGAGGTGGGAAGAGTGAAGAAGGGTGAAATCGTGAAGAAGACGAACATTGTACATGAATCAAGAAAAAGATGTTTATGTAATCATTATTATTATTTTATTTTTAAATTAAAAATATGTTTAGAAAATGAATTAAATCTCAAAATGTTTGAAAAAATGAATTAAATCTCAAAATTTTCTTCGAAGCCAAAAAAATTATTATTTGTTTATAATAATCGGGGGTAAAAATATAATTTATCATTTAATCATAATCTCAGTCACAATATTAATTATTCAAATCAAACATATCATTATTTATTATCCTATTTAATCACTTAAATAATTTTAACATACTTTATCTATATGATATCCTATAAATCATATCAAAAGGTGCCTTGATATTCTAAATTTCAATTTTTAAAACAATTTTATGTGTTCTTTTCTCAGAGCTCACATTTGTTTATCTAAATTTTCAATTCACTGCTATTCTTTCTATTTAAAATAGTATGGATACAATTATAAAAATGGTTTCATAAAATATTAATATTTGTAATAGTACTCTCAAACTTTAGAACTGAACAAATATAGTCCCAAAAAAATTACTTTTTAACAAAAGTAATCCCACATAATTTACTTTTTTAACAAATATTGTCTCAAACTTGGGAACACTTTAAAAAATAAACTATATGAGACTATATTTGTTAAAAAATAATTTTGGGATGTGACTACTATTACAAATACATATGTTATGTGAGATCATTTAAGTAATTTATCATAATACTATATTATGCACACCTTCGGAAATAGTCCTTCGGAAATAGTGCATATTAAAAATTATAATTTTATTTCTTTGTTTCACAATTCCAAAATAGTAGTAGCGGTTAACCTGGGAAATACTTCTATGGACCGGTGGTGGACTCCATGTATATACCCACTTATATAAAAATTTGATATGTCAATCAAATCATAGTAAACCTGACAGATTATTCAAACCATGATAATCTTTTTTGCTTCTTTCATTTAAAGTGGATGTATATATAGGGTTTATACCCGATTCTATATTTCCTATGCTAACCCTATGGACAAAACTTTAATTTTTTAAAAATATATTATTGAAACCGAAAGTATTTCTTAGTTTAAGGGAGTCGATTCACCATCCATTGCAGGGTCCACTTGGTCTCAATTAGAGTCTTTCCTTTGATACCACAATATGGATAATCACATGCAACATACCATATATACATGGCCAAATACAATTTTCTTGGCAAAGAGTGAAATACGATTTAATTAAGAAGTGATACAAGTGAAGATGGCAAAAATGAAGGCACTTGTATCGATCCTTGTAGTTATAATGGCAGTGGGAATTCCAACTTGTGAATCTAATTTCAGAGACTGCTACACTAAATGCTTTATATTCTGCGTGATTGATCCCTCCCAATCTCTTTGTTCCTGCACCACTCACTGCTTGAAAGATTGCATCTTTTCTGAATTCTCTAAACAAGAAACGTCTGATGAGAATTCAGACAACCTTGGATTCTGCAAACTGGGTTGTTCCTTCTCCATGTGCTCCACAATGAGCACTAAACTCAAACCAAGTAAGACACCCCACAAGCTGATATTTTCCAATATATTACTTTGCTCCAGTTAGATATCTTTCTATTAGAGCCTCAGAGACGTGTCAATGATCCCATATAACTAATTTGTTGTGGAAGATTTTTTTCCTATCTTATTTCATTTGAGCACTTGCAGAGAATAAGTGGGGTTAGAATGCCATCCTTTATTCTTTGTAAAATGTTTCTGCTAAACTTTTCTTATATTAAAAAGAAGAAGATTACAACTATCGTCCTTTTAAGTTAATCTCTGAGAAAATTTTAACTATTAGTTGTTCCCCAGCCCTTCATTTTCACGGTCGTTGCGGAACGAAATGGTAATTTCACGGATTAGAACAACGATTTCGCTGCTCGGAATAGTTTTTTGATTTTTTTATGAATAATTTGTCCAAATTATCTAATTATTTTTATTTTTAATTTTAAAAAATCCACTACAATAACCGCTATCGTTCCATGATGCCCTCCACGACATGTCGGGGAACCATGATTATAGCCTTTCATGCTTCCTGGCCATATCCAAACTGTAGATGTTGACAATGATGTATAAATGTTAGAAATCTCACGGGCAGTTGGTAGTATAAGAATTAGGTCGAATTTCAAAATCACGGGTTCATATTTAATTGTTTATTTAACTTGGAAACATGGGCATAATTTTCATAATGTTGCTTGTTTTTTACTGTTATTTATTTCAGATGGAGATAAGGTGGAAGACTGTGTGGGATCATGCTCAACAAAGTGCACCAACACCTACTCATTACCTTAGAGACAAAATTGTGTTTTGAATTATTGGTTTAATTTCATTAGCTATCATCATCTGTTTACTTTTTTTTTTGTTTTTTTTTTGTTTTAATTTGGTTTGTTGGTACTTTATATTTGATTTATCTATCAAATTAATGTTTTTGTGTGTTGAAAACAATATTATTGTTCATATAGTCTATCCCAATCCATGTTTTTCTTCTTTTTGGACAGGAAAAAATCATTTATATGCTTAAAGAAAAATTTTAAATCTAATACCATCCGGTCATGCTAAAAACAATAAATATTTTGGGTCGTTTTTTAGAAATAATTAAATTTGGTCAGTTATTTTTTCAAAGTGTAGTTTACCCCGATCTATTTAGATTTAATACTTAGTAATGGTAAGTGCACAAATATGTACATGAAATTTTATAATACTACATACACAAATCATATTCCTTGTAAAAATTCTGGGCTTGTGTATTATGAAGGTGATGGTAAATTAAAGTGACCCGTGAGCGAGATGCCTAGCTAAGACAAACCAAAAGCAACACAGAGACTGCTGACAGTGACAACTTACATCCATTATCACATTAAAGCTTGTGGCCTCCTTCACGACACCATCTTCAAATTTCAATTTAATTTATATGAAATCTAAAGAAATTTGTAATACTTGAAATGGTGAAATCTAATTAACCCGTACATGTTCTGGGAGGACTCGAACACATGACCAAATGGGACGTATAGTTGTTAAATTTTGATTTTTTTAAGAAAAAAGCATTTAAATGTATTTTTTATTAGAAAAAAAATTAAATAATAGTTTTATTAATTTGTTTTTAATAGTTATGAGATAAATAATTTCTAAACAACTAACTATAAGAGAAGCTATATAAATGGGAAACTATGATGCACGGACATTGACACGATGACACTGTGTTGGGGTCAACAATTGACTGTTTTGTGATCGGTCGAACATGTGGCGCTTGTGTCAGTTTATGGTTGAAAAGATTGATGATGCTCCATTACCCTTAACTATAGTTATTGGTAAAGTGGTAAGCGCTCGATTCTACAATTGGTATCAGAGCAAAGGTCGCGCGTTCGATTCCCATGAGTTGCAGAGAGTGCAATTATTGGGGGAGGGATTGTTGGGGTTCAACAATTACCTCTGCTTTGTGATCGGTCGAACACGTGACGCTTGTGTCATTATATGGTTGAAAAGATTGATGTTACGCCATTACCCTTAACTATAGTTATTGGTAAAGCGGTAAGCGTTCGATCCTACACACTGACACGACACGACACGGTGACACGGATTTTTAAACTTTTCAGGATACGACATGGCTGTGACACATTTATATATTTATATATATATATATATATATATATATATATATATATATATTCTACACGTACTATATTACACAATACATAACTTCACATTTTTTTAAATTCTAAAGCCTTGTAAAAAAAACAGAAATATTCTTCCCAAATTCAAGAAGCATATAAATAATGCATGTCACTAGCATCATCATAGCATCATTCATATTAACACTAAATATATATTACTTCAGTTAATTAAAGTTTAACAAACACATCCAAATAAAAGATAGCACGAAAAATATTTTTACTAAATTCAAAAAGCATATAAATAAATGCATATCATTGAAATCATTATAGTACCACTCATACTAACACCAAATGTATGTTAGTTCAAGTAACATAATGTTTAACTAGCATGTCTAAATTTTATTTTAGCAAAAACCCTTTTAAATTGTACAATTAACCCTTAAAAGTATCATTTATGTGTCGGACACGCTCATCTACAGTGTCTAATGCGGCTGTCTGATTTTGAGTGGAATGTTCGTCAAGGGTGTTGGATTTTATTTTATTTAAAAATTAAGGACATGCCACATGGCTTGTCTGATAATGTCCGGGAAGTGTCGGTCACGCTCATCTACAGTGTCTAATGCGGCTGTCTGATTTTGAGTGGAATGTTCGTCAAGGGTGTTGGATTTTATTTTATTTAGAAATTAAGGACATGCCACATGGCTTGTCTGATAATGTCCGGGAAGTGTCGGTGTCGTATAAGTGTTCGAAACCTACATCAAGTGATTTTTAGGAATGCATGTGCATCATAGATGCGAATTTTTGACATGCTACCACTGGGGTAGTGCCCTATTGTATATCCACTGTTTAATTGATGTAGAATATTACACATAAATTGTAATGATGTCTCTTCGACAACATCAAACTAACCATATGATAGTTCACACATTGACATAAAGAACAATTTCTCCTGAGCATAAAATTATTGGCTATTATCGTGGTCAATGTATAAAATAATAAGCAAACTAATTTTATTTGATTTTTGTTTAATTTTAATGATATTATTTGATTTTGTTTAATCATAATTATAGAATACCTTCGTCACATGATTTAGTAGCTTGTTGATTTTGATAAAACTATTTTCTTAAATAAAACATTGAAATAATTAGCTAACTATATTTATCATGTTGAATTGAAATGTTTTTCAGCAACATATCTATATATACGCGAATGGCTATCTTTAACAGAATATATCATGCCTTGTTATGGAGCTCGTAAAGGAGTTATAGATACTGATGTACGAACATCCGATGTTGGATATCACGTGCAAGCTTGTTGAAGTAGTTAAACACATTGTTGTACGTCGAACAGATTGTGGCACCATCCGTGGTATTTATGTGAGTCCTCAGAATTGGATGATGCCAGAAATGATGTTTATCCAAACATTAATTAGTCGTGTATTAAACGATGTTATATATGTGGACACACGATATAGTGCTACTGGAAATCAATACATTGGGATTGGGCTTGTAAATAGATTTATAGCCTTTCGAGCACAACCAATAGCTATTCGAACTCATTTTACTTGTTCTTGGATCTGTCAGTTATGTTATGTTATGGTTGGAGTCTTACTCATAATGATTTAGTTTTTTTTTTTTGAACAAGTAGATATATCACTTAAAACCCATCAGACACAGCAGATGCCAACCTTGACAGATACAATGGGGGACAACCATAAGAGGTACAATAATACTTTCTTCATGACAAAACTGAAGGTACAAACAATTAGAGTATAAAACTGGAACCATTAAAGGACAATGAAAGGCCAAAACTCTTTGAACATGATCCATCACCAAATGCTACCAACCATGTAACCCCAGCCTAAGGGGGGGGAGTCCAAATTAGGGGTGTAAACGAACCAAATATGCAGAAAAAATTAAGGTTCGAATTCGGCTCGAAATAGTTATATTCGAGCTCGAGTTCGATTCGAAATTCGAATAGTTTCAAAAATTTGGCTCGAGTTCGGCTCGAATCAGAGTTCGAGTTCGAGTTTGGCTCGAAAATGTTCGAACATGTTCGCGAGCTATCCGAATATTGGTCGGAAATAAATACCCGAAAGGTTCGAAATATATTTATTTAATATATAATTATATTTTATTAATAAAATTAATAAAATATTAAAGTTCGCGAGCGGCTCGCGAACTATCGAACAAAGTAATTTGCGCTCGAGTTCGGCTCGAAAAAAAGTTCGAACATGTTCGAGTTCGGCTCGAATTCGAGAATTTCCAATTCAAATCAAATATTTATCGAGCCGGCTCGAAAAGTTCGTGAACATATTCGATTCATTTACACCCCTAGTCCAAATATCCAACACAATAGCCAATTTCATTGAGCTAAAATAGTATCATCATACCCATAAAACCTTACAGGGCAGAGGGAGATGGATGGCCATAAAGAACAACAGGAAAACACAAGGGAAACCATAGACAAAAGGAAACCAATGGCATGTGCAAAAGAAAATAGTGCTAATACCACTAAAGTTGACAAGTTGGCGAAAGGGCAGAGCGTCGAGGAGCTCCCACTCAAAGCCGAATCCACTCAAAGAAATTCCTTGTCCGATAAATAAATTACATGATTTTTCGAAAATATTAAAAATATGACGTCATATTTATTGCAAGTTGGTTCATCAACAATAATATTTCTCACATTCAGCCCTAAAATTTTAGGCCATTTCACTCGCACCGTCGCACGTCACAATTTGCCCCCTTCCCTTTCCTTTCTGATTCTGATGCTAAAATCATCAACTCCTCGTTTCGTAGCTACAAAAATTGCATCTCGATTCACTTTGGAACCGTAATTAACACTGTTTTCTTTCTGATTATTCACTCGATTGCGTGGAAGAAAATAAAAAATAAAGCTGAATCTCACGTACTGAGTGAAAAGCCATGTTCTATGGTGCGGTAGTGTGGGATCCATGGCTAATAGTGGCACAAATTGTGTGCCTTCAGTGTCTATACTATCTAACCCTTGGAATATTTTTGTCAATTCTTGTTGGGACTCGGGTCTCGAAGATGAGTTTGGCGTATTTCTTTGATTATGCTACGGTTAATTCTGCGACAATTACTGGTTGGTGTGTTATGGCTTCCTTTTTTCTCAGCTCTATTGCTGGGTGAGTATGAATTTATCGGTTGTTGGTTTAACTGTTATTAGCGTCAGGGGGCGGATGTAGCTGCGACATCCCCCCTCTTAAAAAGATCTTAAATTGTACTAAATTGTGTGATTTTATAAAGATGTTTGATTCCGTGCTCAAAATGTTTTAAGTCATTCCTTTCATCTAATTCCTGCATGTCGTGCACTCCATCTAATTCGTGCATTCACCCAAAATATATTTTATTTATGCTTGGTTAGTGATATGTGAATTGATTTGTTCTATGGTTGGTGTTATTTCTGTGGCCGATCTTGAGATCACGTTGGCTTTTTTTGCTGCATGGAAATTGTATTTAAGTTGTGCTGTAATGTCAATCTGAATGCTGGTTTTTTGTTTTTAAATGGGTTACTTTATGCTAATTATTCTAGTATTTTTGCAAGGGCTTTGATGGTCTGTTAATATTTTTACAGCAGCATGTACGCAATGCTTGAAGATTATTAGGCAAGAATGAATTTGATGTAATCGAATGCACAGACTGGATAGGAACCTCAAATATTATTTACAGTCTTTAGCTTTCACCCTGATTAGATTTGTCAATGTTTCGACAAGTTCTATAGACTTAGATTGGTGGGTTTTGTTATTTTCAAGAAACTGGATAGCTGTTTCCCCCCATGAATCTTTATATAGCAGACTATTGTAAAAATAAGCCTTTCAATTAGTATTATTCATCTCCGATTGATGAATTGAGTCTTTCTAGGGTTGGTAAATTAGTGATGGTGTTGACTTTGATCCTTTTCCATTTTTCTGAACCAATTGAAACCGATTTCTCTTTTTCGGCCCTTCAACTATCTCCCCCTCTGTTTAGTTTGTCAAACACCAAAAGTATGCCATGTTTTATGCTCCGACATCCTCAAATCCATCTTCTCATTAGTTTTGAAAAAATTGAAAAAGTAACTGACAGAAATTCAACATTTGGGTGGGGGGTGGCTACTGTAGAGAATTTTTACTCAAATTGGATAGAGAAGCATGTGCTTCTATTTAACATCGTGTAGTAGTTGTTTTTCAAATTTCATTGTTTTGATATTAATGTCCATTACCTCACTTGAAGAGCTAGACTTGCAATGATAATTTCCAAAAGTTCAAATGTTGAACCATTGTATCTTATTGAAACAGAGCTGGTTTTTCACTCTACTTAGTTGAAAGGGCTAAGAAATGCCTGGATTTTTCTGCGACCCTTTATATCATCCACCTGTTCATTTGTGCCACTTATGGAGGTTGGCCCTCATCAATAACGTGGTGGGTTGTGAACATCACCAGCCTAATGGTGATGGCATTGTTGGGTGAATACTTGTGCATGAAACGAGAATTGCGAGAAATTCCTATTTCAAGAAATCGCTCAAGTAAGCTGTTGTTCTGGTTTGACTAATTACTTGGTCTGAGAATTGAATCTTATATTTGATTTCTACACTACGGGCCAAAAAACTCAACTTTACTGGTTCCGTACTTCCGTTATTTTTAAGTTTTTTTTTTGGCCATATTTGACTTCTATTGGTTGATCTTGTTTTTATGCTTCAAGTTATTACTCAATACATTTTATTCTTGCATGCAGATTCTTCAGTCCCACAACAGTCTTTCTATGTGTATGTTTCTCTTTAGAGTTTACTGTGTCTTTGCATGCGACCCCATGAAATTTAGGATGTTTGATCTAGTTTCAGTTTTATGAAGTTTAATTAAAGAACCACACTTTCAATTTGGCATGTAACAAGATTTAATTTGCTGTCAAGGAAAGATGCCTTTTCAACTTCCAGGAAGTCTGAAATTTGGATGAACATACAAGTTTTGTGACAATCCAATTTATATTTCTTCAAGATGCATTATCCACTAGCTCTTTAAGGAAATACAAAGAAAATTTATTCTTTCCCGTCATCAGGAAGTACTTTCTGAGTTGCCTGTTTCTTACGTGAATTTATCTGTTTCAAAGTTTAATAATAGTTCATTGAGACTTCGGAAATTTCGATTCAATCTTCCCACCTAATCTCCCTAAGTTGTTGCGTAGTGAGGTTCTTTAGCAAAAAGTTCAGCCAATCTTTCTGTCCAAAGTGATGAGAATTATGATTGAAGTTTCTGACAAATTCTTGACTTCACCTCTTTAACCTGCCAATGACTCGCACAAAGGGAAAGCAAAGGAAATTGAGGATCTCCTAAGTAAATATAAAACTGGGATTTCACATGTAGGAAGTTGAAGGGCTTATGTGGTTGCCGGTTTTAATGAAAGGCAGTTGTAATTTTTTAGTCTAATACAGGCATGCACTAAAAGTTTCTTTTAACAAGTTCTCTGAGTAGCTTCAGAAAACTTTATCTGAGGGCCAGGTTGAATAACCCTGGCACTAGTGCGTTGCTGTGGGGTCCCTAAATCCTGGTTCAAACTCAATATAGGCCTTTTAGTTTTTTCTGATATTCGGGTCTGTTAAACAACTTAATAGAATCAAGAAATATGATCGAGGTCGAACTAAAAACACTGGAACATGCGAAGAAAGAAGAATTCCTCCTTTCAAATTCGATATTTGGAATGTCTGAACTTGGGAAAACCAAACTAAATAGACCAAAATGATTAGTTCTTTTTAAGAATTAATAAACGATTATAGAAAACCTGCACCTAATTATTTATGGAACCAAACCTTCAGACACTTGCAACCTCAATCACCAAATCAAGCCATTCAAGAAAATTGTTCTTTCAGAATTACATATTATATATTATTACGGTTTCTTACTCTCTCTGTCCTTGCTAAATATGTACTTATTGAACCATTATGCTAAATACGGAACCATTGTTGCTGCCCTGAAGGGCACTGCCCTCAGGGTCATCATCCACCATCCAAATGGAATCTTTTTTTCTTTTTAAAAAAAAGATTCCAAATGAATGGTGATGATGCCCCTAAGGGCACTACCCTTAAGGGCATCATCAAACAAACCGCTAAATACCTCCACGACTGACAGATAATTTCTGTGTTTCATGGATGCAGATGTTTGACAAGACGGATAAGAAAATCTTTAGTCTTCTGTTCTGGGTCGCCAAGGTTGTGGAGCTGCATACGGTTTCTGAATATAGCAGATTACATTTTATGTAACGGAACATAGATGTATATTTTGTTCCTGCCAATTGAAATTCATTAACAAGAATTTTGAGCAGCAGTTTGTGGATGTAATGACACAGGATGGTACTGTTCTGCCATGTCTTTATACCTGAAGGTCATGGGGAAATGCTCATTCTGACTAGACGAAGTTTGAATATACAAGGTTTTCTCGGTTTTAAGACCGTGATGATTGATACCAACAAATAGCATGTCTTTTTGCGTCAGTACCAAAATACTCAAACTATAGTTTTTGATTCGTGTTAACCGGTCTTTAACCAAAATCTTTCAGTGCGTGCAGTTTTCATTAAAATTTTGTTTTTTTAAAATATGCTAAGTCGGCCACTAACCTTGTTTCCATGTATTTCTTATGCCAAAATCTCAAGCTGTGAATGCATTGCAGGATATTGTTATAATCTCAACTAGCTAGATCAAAGTCGATATTCCTCGTATAAATTGATGGAGTTCATTTATTATAGGGGGGATCGAGAAACTGTAAATAAGGAAATTGATGGATTCCATTCGACTGGTCATCCATCTTTTTTTTTTTCCAAAAAAGAAAGAAAAAGCTAAGTTTTAATTGTCATGTATAATCGATTACCAAAAGAATGGCATTAATCCGGAATATGAAACAAAACTTTAAAGAAACTTTAAAGAATGCAAAGAGAGACTTTGTATAAATCAATGTCTTCCTCTAAGAGATGTAAGTCTAGCTACAAAATCGTCGTATTCTGGTAGCTTTGGATGCACATGCCCATGAGCATGCTCCTCCACTTCTAAAATTTCGGGTTCAAAGAAGGATGCTCGAGCATGAATTTTAGGTGTTTCAGCTGGACGCAATGTTTCACAAGGAAGAGAAGTTGTTCGGTTTGAACCATCTCTGCTTCTATTTGTGGTGTCGCCGGAATCAGCCGGAGCAAGATCCAAGCTCAATTTGCTTATGTTTTGAGGTCCCTTTTTCGTGCTGTTGTGCAACAGTAGCTCATCCATCATATTTTCATCTTCTTGGTTGTTACAGCCCCCGTCTAAGAACTTCAAGATTCTTCGACCCTCTCCTACATTTTCTCTGTTTTCCTTCAAGTGGCCTCTTTTACCAGAGTTGCCAGCATTTTCATGTATTGGTGGACGTTTATCGAGTCTCGTCCTAACTGATTGTGGTACAGGCTTTGCCTTTCCGATCAAACCAGTTCGGTCGTCGTCTTTTTGCTTATCCCTCGTTGAGTACTTGTACTCGGACAAATGGAAGTTCTTTTCGGTAACCTCATGCTTGATATGGTCAGGGACAGAAGTGTCCTTAAGAGGTGTGTTTTCACGTTCCTCTACCTTCAATTTTTGAGGCTTGTATTCATGGTTTTCAACCTCTAGAACTACTGTTTTCACAGATTCCGATCCATTAGCGAATTGGCTTCTTGCTTCTGAATCCACTTGAATGTCCTTAACATGAGGACCTTCATCTGACTTTTTCAACATTTGAGGAACGTTGCTGTCTCTAAGAGATGGCAGATCTTCCCTTTTCAACGAAACTTCGGCTTCCTCATGTCCATAATTTGAGAAGTCATTTCTCCTTTTTGGAACATCAGCTTCTCTCGGGTTCTTACATTCATGTTCTGCGCCACTAAGGCCTCTCATTTCCACTGAATTGTTCGTGTTATCGTCTCCTAAGCTGCATTTATCATCAATCCTTCTCGTACCAAAACTCTGCATAGGAAAAAATTATAACTTATAATTTATACAAAAAAAAATGCATTCACCACCATTTCTTAGAGCCAAAAACAGTAAAAGACTCAGACTTCAAGGTGCTCCTTCCAATGTCCAAACATCCCTGATCTCGATGGTCAAAAAATGGACAAGTGCAACTTTTTTCCATAATTCCCAAAATAGACAAAGATTTTGATTTGCCAGTCCTCTTTTTTTACATCTATTATAATAATCATAAGAAAAATATTATCCATTATTAAAAAAAACTTGGCATTATTAAAACCAAGAATTTTCATTTCCTCTGTTAAAAAAGAACTTCAAACATTAGCGTTTCGATTCTCGATATAAATATCAAAAGATCACAAGAGTAATGCGATTATAAACACACACCTTGTCACTCTCAGGTTCGTTACACAGCTTGTTTTGCAACCCTTTTGAATTCCACTGTAAGCCATATTCCGAAGCTATATCTCGCAACAATTGAAGTTTCATGTCTTCTGATGGATGGCCACCTGACTTCAACTTCTCCACAAACTACATACAATATATCATTACACAGTTCGTCAAGAAAACAAAATAAGATTGCTAAATCAATTACATACTGGCATATTTTTGTTTTGTTAAATTAAATTCATTACATTCACCTCTTTATTGGCATAAGAATTCAGGGAATCACCGTAACTCTCTAGAAATAATGTTCTCAGCTCTCGCAACTCTGGTAGATCAGCAAATCTTGCTGCCGCAAACATCAAAGACGACACAGCTCCTTTGCAGTCTTCAGGACATTCTCTTTCCCTGAAGAAGACACATTTGGTTCATATCAAATAAGATTTCCTTATATTTGGACAAAAAACAAGAAACTTTGATCATCTTTCACCTAGATTGTGACAGCAAGAAAAAGGGTTGTTTTTAAAATACAGCCATATATCGTCCGATAGCTGTATGTCCACGGGTGTTGTATAAGGAGATCAAATTTCATATAATCTGAACTCAAACTATTAAGTTTTTGTGTGACGGAAATTATACATCTCTTTAAAAGGTCTAGAGTGGCAGATGTAATTTTTCGACACTTCGCATATCTCAGGTACGTACTTAGTCATGAAAAAACTATTATTTGTACCTCTGTTTATTCATGACTGCGAGATGATTCAGTACGTGCAAAGAAGATTTCTCAATGAATTCATAGCAACTAGAACGGTTCAGATCGACCAGAAGTCCATCAACCTGTTTCAACATGAAAAATTAGGTTCATAAAATCTTCTAGGAAATGAAATTCTTGAAAAATAATTATGAAATGAAGAAAAATTCAAAAAAATTGATGACAGAAAGACTACAAAATCTCTACAATGGAAATGAAAAAACAAGAAAATAGAGAAACTCACTCTCCCATAGGCGTTAATGTCTGTTCCATTTTCGAGAAGATCAGCAACATCCTTCCTCATATAATTCTGCATTGAATTCCTCTTCTTCAGTATCATATCAGTTCGAGCCCTTATCAGTTTAATATCCGACTTGCTATTTCAAGAAACCCACAAAAAATAAAGAACAAATTAAAGCAAGAAAAACGAACCGACCATTCGAAAATAATATTTCTAAAACTATAAACTTCGGCCGAAACACACAAATTGGGCACACTCCACTGGATATTACTGAACGGACACTGCTTTAAAATTCCAACCTTTTGGTGTAAAACTTGCTTTTTAACAGCCCTTCAAACATTTTCTGTTGATATATACTAATCTTTTTTCTCTTTCTGTGTCCCTCCCGGCTCCCTCGGAAATTGAATTGGTCCAAGAAAAGTTTCAAACTTTGTTCTGTGAATCACTGTCGGATATTACAATTAAAGAAAGAAGATGATTTCGGTAAGGAAATGTAAAGAAAGAACATTCAAATAAAGAGCACTGGATTGAAAAGAAAAGAAGAAAATAGCTGCAAGGTAAGATTTTGGAAGAAATTAGAGGTTTTTTATTCAATGAATGTGAAGGGTACTCAAATACCCATGAAAGAAGTTGAAGAAGATTTTGAGTTGTGAGCTGCATTTGATGAGGAAATAAATAAAATGGAAATCCAAGGTAAGGACTCTGGAAAAAAGAGAGTAAAATACACGGTTTCGATTAAATGACTGAGTCTGTGAGCTGTGCGGAAGTCGCCATCAAAGAACTTGAAGAAGAACATGAACTGCGAGCTGCATTTAATTAGGAAATAAAAACAGGAAACTTAAAGGGAAGGATTCTTAATTATTGAAAAGTTCCAAGAGGGTAATTGGAAGAAGTCATTCGTTTGAAGAACTTCCAAAAAGATAGCGACAGGCTAGGGAAAAGCGACAACGAATCCGTTCATTCCAATGCACGTCTTGGAATATAAAAATTTATATATATACATATAAATATATATATATACATATGTATATATATATATTTATTGAACGAGAGATTTTATATTTTTCGTATAATATATTTGGTGTTAATAATTTTGTGTAAAAATAAAGAAATTTAAAATATAAAAATTTAAAAAAATTTATATGAGATGTTTCCATTATTGAGTGAAAAGTTAGTTATCTACGGTCATTTTTATCATTAAAAAATTTATGATGATATGTAATAATTTATAACTTGAAGGTTATATAATCATACAAGGAGATTAAAGATTATTATTATCCTACGATGCATGGACACTGACACGACGATATTAAAACGAGACGATATGCACACGAACATGGATTTTCAATTTTTTATGATACGACACGGCTAAGACACATCTATATATATATATATATATGATTTTTTAAATTTTTAATAAAAGTTAAATTGAAAACAGTGAATGGGCAGGCAAAAATGTGAAAGTACTTGGAATCATAACAATATGTCTGCTGAATTTTTTTTTTTTAAAATACGGTTAAAATGATTTGTTCCTGGAAAGGAAACGAAACATTTGTCTTTAGATATCAGGAAAGGCGACCAAAATTGTTTCAAAACCTCATTAATAACCTTAATACAGTTTAACAAAAATATGATCGATAAACATACTTCACTACAAACCTAATAATCTCACTCGAGACCGAAACAGGATGTGGGTCTCAAGTATCCAGATAGCATCTGATCAAAGATTTAATATATGTGGCCTGGTTCAGATTCGAACTAATTCCGCCTACTGTTCCGGCTCATCTGTCTCCTCTTTATCAGGGTCTTCCTCCTCTTCCTCTTTCTTTTCGTCTTCCTCTTCCTCATCTTCTTCCGGTGGATCGGCTGGCATAGGTGGTGGTAATGGAGTTTTCATTGGGCTGAACTGCGGGAAAATGTCAGGTCTCCTTCCTGGTTTCGGCCTATCCCACTCCTGAAAATGATTGAAATAAGCTTTGTACTTTTTTTTTATCAGGAAAAAAGATAAATATAAATAGTAAAGTATCAGAGGTATTAAAAGTTTGCACATACGAACTATAAAGACCGAACAAGCCACTAGTAAAAAAGTCTAGAGAGTCTTTAGGCATATTAAAGGCTCCAGCCTCCAATCTAGAAGCAAATACTTAGACTTAACACCATTTTTATTATAAATCCACATCCAAGATCTAAATAATACAAGCTCAAAAAGATCGACATCCGAATATTGTTCTCCGCTGAAAAAACTTGATTCCGATGTAACCAAATAGACCACACCACAGTCGTCCATACAGTTAACCATCCTTATTGTCCATACAGTTCTTTCCACGGATCCTTATGATGAAGATAATTCGACACAGTCTCTTTATGCAACGCCACCTTGAAACCGAGCCATTCATAGCATCTAATCCAAAGCTTATGAGAATCTGTCCAAGTGAACAAAAGATGTTGAGTTGACTTCACCTCTTCCTTGCATAAAATACATAAATCTCCACCTTGAGCTGATAAGATATTTCTTCTCCTTAGATTCTGTCTCTTTGGTATTCGATCCTTGATTGTCCTCCATATAAATGCTGCCACTTTTGAAGGTGCTAAACTTTTCCAAATAGTAGAGAACGTATCTTTCAAATCCGCATCTAGAAGGCAATCTCCTTGAAGAATGCTATAGGCTGACCGTACTAAGTAACGATTAGATGCATCATAGCTCCAAAGCCAAATATCTTCGTGGTCCAGCATCAAATGAATCATGCTAAGAGAAGAAACCAAGTTATTCAAAATAACCTGCTCCCAATCAAACAACCCTTTTCTCCAATCCCATCTCCAAACCCAGAAACCCTCTTCCCAAATCCCCATATGGCCTACTAAAATGTCTGTCTCTAGCAATAGCTGCTAATCTTGGATACCTACCCTATAAAGATCTCTCCTCGACCCAAACGTCTTTCCAGAATCTAGTTTAAAGCCCATCACCCAATTTCCTACGAAGACCCCTTTGAACCAACCCGAGGAATCAAACAAAGTATTACACAATAAATCTTTCCACCAAGAAGAGAAACTACTCACTCCCCACAAACCCTGGTCCCCGTCCAAAAAAACCACTCACATTACCATACTTAGATCTAATTACCTGGCCCCACAACGAATTGTCGCTATGCGCAATGTCCCACCCCCATTTCCCAAGTAAAGCTTTATTGAACAAATCTAAATCTCGCACCCCCAAACCCCCATAATCTTTGTTTTTGCAAACGTCAGACCATTTAACCCATGCTATTTTTCGTTTGCTCTCCCCTCCCCCCCATAAGAAAGTCGACTGGATCGACTGCATCTTCGAAAGAGCGGACTTATGAGCACGATAAAAGGAGAAATAGCAAATCGGTAAGGAAGTAATCACAATATTCAGCAAAACCACACGACCCCCCCCAAGGACAGAGTCTTGTCCTCCCAAGTAGCCAACCGCTTCTTGAATTTATCCACCACCGAATGCCATGAAATTTTCTTCTTAGAATTCGACCCAACTGGTAATCCCAGGTATTTGAATGGGAGCTTACCCAAAGAACAATTCAGCACACTATCCAGAGAAACCAAGTGAGATGGATCAGCATTAATACCCACCAAGTTGCTCTTATGAAAATTTATTTTGAGACCCAATATCAATTCAAAGTTGTAGAGAACTGCCTTGAATATGAGAGCATTCTGATACGAGGCTTCACCTACCTAAATGCCAATATGAGAACCGTGGTCCAAAAGCGGAAATCATCCTCTATGAGTATCATGACTTGTTGACATGTAACTTCTAAAGCATGTTCTAAAAGAAATCCATTAAATTTCAGTAAACTTTATTCAGCGAGGTTCACACAATGTACATATCCTCACGTGAATGCAGAATTCGTGGACCTAAGTGCAAGACAAGATGTCTCGGCTCCTATGTCGTCACAAAAAAGAGACAGAGACTTGAAAGTTACCACACATCTGTTAAGCATCAACAATTACCATTGTTCTGTATGGCTCCTCGTGAGTGATTAAATCGTGGGGTCTGAACTAATGAACGGTATGAAAGATTTGAATTGCATAATCAGTATCAGCATAATTTGGTATAGCTACAAAATGTTCAACGTCGACCATTCCCATGGATGAAAGAAAGAAAATTCTTCATGGCATGAAATTGGGACGAGTCAAATGTCTAAGTTATAGGAATTCAAATGATAACTAAAGCCAAAGGAATTCATTAGCATTCTGCCATACAACCCACCAAGAGAGAACATAATACACGACATTCAAGTTGAAAAGACTCATTAAAAACCAAAACCGAAATCATCACAAGGAGTAATATTCTCGAGTTATTCAAAACAAATACTGCTGTGCTACCTCTCCACACGCCGCTGTAGAGACTGATAATCAAGAGTTCAACTGTGTCTAAAAGGACAATTTCACTTTAATTTCCTCCATGAACAATTCATGTTTGTCATAGTTTTTTGGCCTCTCTCTATGATTTAAAGTTTGCAAAACAAAACTCAGACCTTCTCAGTCTATTCTATCGAACTAAGAGATATGCTCAAAATTTCTCAAGGTTTGAATTTTTCACCAAATGTTGCTTTTTGATTATTAGTGCATCTACAAATTCCAGATGCAATGATTATTCTGCCTCAATATTATTCAATAATTAAGAAAAGAACTATTACAAGATTTTCTTGTTCACTTTCTGCTTTCTGTCTCTCTTGTTCTATTTTGTACCAAAAGCTTTGAGCTCAAAAAGCTGAAGTTAAAGCATAATCACA
The DNA here is from genome assembly GCA_907163345.1 of Haberlea rhodopensis. Classification (NCBI taxonomy): domain Eukaryota; kingdom Viridiplantae; phylum Streptophyta; class Magnoliopsida; order Lamiales; family Gesneriaceae; genus Haberlea; species Haberlea rhodopensis. The sequence continues at coordinate 95,693 of CAJQUN010000736.1, read as the reverse complement.
CGATGACACCAAATCAGCACCCCAAAATTCACAATTCATTAATGTAACAAGTTCGAAATTTGAGAACCCACTTTTTCTACGTTGTTTTCCTTAGTTACTGGGGGATTTCGGGGAAGACCTATGCAATGAATCGAAAATTCAAATTGAATAAAGAAACAGAAAATTGAATAAAAAAACAGAAAAAGGAAAGAATACCATTGGACGAAAGTTCACAGAGGAAAAGGCAATGAATTGAACTCACAATTGGAAAATCAAGAGGGGAACGGCGAGTCATCTTCTCTTCTTCGGGAGCCATACCCACAACCGCTGACCTCCGGCCTCCACGCGCTACTCCCGGAGACAGAGTTCTCGAGAAACCTAGAGAATCAGGAAAACGGAAAGCCGGCATCGTCGTCGTCGCTGCCGTGGATGAAGTTGAAGGAGTTGAGGGACAAAAAACCGACGGATTGGTCGGAGTTCTAGTTGATAAGAGGAGGGAGATGGACAGAAACGCCATATAGGGCGGCTGGGGCAGGTGCGTAGTATAGTTTTCCCACGGTGATTGTTTAGCTTCTCCGCCAGAAATATACCCTTGCACACCGCCACAAGAGAGGGAGGGAGAGAGAAGGCTGCGGTTCACGAAACTTGAGTTTGGGTCCGAATACATTCAATCTGATCCGACTTGGTAAAAAAATAGGAGAAATTAAAATAGTAAACTTTCGAGAAACATAATTTACGGAAAAAAATAATAGTAAAAAAAATCCAAATTTTAAAATATTTTATTTAAGTAGGTCCAATTTCAAAATGCCAAATTAATTAGGTGTTTTATTTTAACTATTATACCCCTCGATGGTTTAACAAATTGCATTTACTCCCTTGAATTTTATTTTGATTACAAAGAGGCCTCTGTATAATATTATATTATCTATTACATCTTTATATTTATAAGAAGATGCATTTTAAACCCCTTTTTTTTATAAGTCCACTTATTTTTGGATTCTTGGCATAAAATAGTATCTGAGCCTAAGTTTATTCTGAAAATACTAAAATAATATTTTGAAATATTAACATCATCTTTTAACGTGGGAGACAATACACAATAATATGGATTTGAACGAATGTTCGATGTGTCATTCATACATGTGGTACTTCCAAAAATAGAAAGCGGATGAGGTCCGAAGACATTTAACGGATACTGAAAAAATGATTGCAGTCCTACGAGGAGATCCAATACTTCATACAAAGTAATGAAAGAATCAACTTGGATGATTTACATGATCTTGCTGATTCATTTGTGGATTAAATCTCGTAGACTTTAAAATAACTCAAGTGGACGGAATCCCTCAACTTCATGCACAGGAAAGTTTCGGGTCACACAATCCATCACCCCGATGGTGATCAAAGAATACATCATCGGGAATATTTTATCTCTGGAACAACTTTAAATCCCCCAGTTGGAACAAGGAGCCATTCCCGCAAGTCAGACATACACCAAACACCTTATGTAAAATCTCAGTTAGATCAGATACATCATATGGATTTATGCTCAACATGGGTATCTTGGATTTTAAAAATCGAGAAGTTCTTATTGATGAATGTGCTTCAGCAATGAGCATCGTAAAGCTTGATCTAAGCAAAGAAAGATTCATATTACTCCTTAATATGAGTCTAGAATGATCTACAGAATTGGCTGGGAACTTGTAGACCCAGGTACCAAGGAAGAAGTTCTAGCGGAGAGTCCCTGAAAGAAATTGTGGACAAAATGGCTAAATTTTTTAAAATCTGTTTCATTGAAGTTGGTTACTTCGAAGGAATGGAGCAAGAGAAAACGAAAAAATATAGACAAGCTCTATATAGCATGTAACTACATGATATCTGTTATATAAAAGTGTACATCAAACTCTTCATATAGTACAGATGGAAGGCAAAGATGACAGAAAAAGATGCAACAGAGCTGTTCTTTGCCAAAATACCGAGTCCATGGATAGAAATGCTTATCCAGGAATATACACCACAAGAAATAGAGACGGTGTCCAGGAGAATGTAATTTCTTAAAATGAAGGTTGCGAAGTGGTGCTATTAAGCAAAGCTCCAAAAGAACTACAAGAAGCTAAGAGGAATCAACAAGACAGCTCATCTTTGCTGTATAGAGAATGATAGCCTACTACCATTGGAAACTACCCCCAAAGGCGGAAGGTGAAAAAACACAGAAGTCATCCTTATGCTCGAGGAAGTAGTTCGAGAAGAAGTAGGTCTTCATGGAAACCTAGAAAGTTCTGGTCAAACAAAAAGCCGGAAGGTGAAAGCATCTACATAGTAAATCATAATGAAAAGACAACATTCATAAGTAACTCATCGTGAAAAAACGTAACCAAACGTGAAAGTTCACACCCTGTGCAAGGAGGGATTGATCGTGCCTTCTTCCTTCAACTTTCTGCCTCGGGCGATCGATTGCTCGTTGCAGAAATCGTTTTTTTTCATTTGCACTCAGAAATCCGAAATTCGGTTTTCTTTGGACACATTTTAATATAATTCACACTAAATTTTCAACAAAAGAACAAGGAAATACATGGCAACCATCGGTCTCACGTTCTTAACCTCCGCATCAAACCACCGAAAAAGGTCAAAAAATAAGTAAAGCATATAAGCATGTAAAGCACATGCTAGAATTATTATAGGAAAAAAGAGAACCAAAAACAGTAAATTCAAATAATGCCAGAAAAGTCTCAAAAAGCTTATAGCTTTTCTCTTTGGCTCATTCGAGAGAATTATTCATAAGGTCGTTAAAGAGACATAAACATCAATCTGAGTTGGGGGATTCTTTGATGGACTTAAGTTTTTCGAGCATCAACTTTTTTTTTAAACAAATTGAATAATTTGTCCAAAAAAAACGTGAACAGTAAGAATCGCGAACTCAAGTTCGCGTTTATAAGCATCTTATAAACGTAAAAAAAAACATAAATTTTTATTTTTATTTGTTGCCTTATTTTTTTAAATCAGCCCAGATGCATTTGTGAGAGGAGAAATTCTTTTGGATGAGACTTATTCACAAAAGCATGCCTTTCTTGGTCTTTTGCATTAAACTTTGCCATGCACGGTGCATTATTTCTATAATTTACCCTATCTTCGCATGGAACAAGGTTTCTGATACAAAAAACAAAGAGGGTTCTTAGAGTTATGGAATTTATGTAAACAATACTCAGCACAATTTTCTACGAATTTATAATATTTTTGCTTGAAGGAGCTAAAGCATTCATACTTGAAACCATTCAGTGCAGTTATATTTTTATTATCTCTGACCAGTTGTGTGCTTGCCTCTATGCTGATTCTGCCCTTGTTTAACACTCGAAGATACGAAATTTCGAGACTCAAATTTAGGACTTTTGGACGATGAGTGGTTGCTCAATTGAAAAAACATCTACTACCTAGACGACTGATCCTGAGTTCGAGTCATATTTATAGTATAGTTTCTCCCTCCCTTTGTACTCAAATAAAACTTTGGACTTTTGAGACTCCAAAGAAGAGGGGCAATAAAAAAAGAAAGGAAAGCAGGTTAAATGAGAATTGTTTGTACAGCACGAGTCACCCAAATTATAGCTCATAAAACTAAGTCAATGAGTACTGACCCAAACATTGAAAATTAACTCGTCATTCCAGAAAATCAAATGTAACATTGGAGATTTATTTCAAATGCAACCTCTTGATTGTCCTATGACGCAACCTAAAATGTGATGTCTTCTTTCCAACGGATGGAGAATGCTGATAACGACTCCGATAACAACTCCGAGTGTTCGTGAGGCATGATCATGAACAAGTATGAGAAGGGAGCTAAAAGGATGTCTCGGCTAGTCCCCTCCGACACTCAAGTCAGAAATAAGCAAAATAAGAGGAGTAACCAAATAAGCTTGTGATTTTATGGAATGAATTTTCCCATCAACATACCTGTCATTTATAGGGATGGTTAAGAGACAACATTTAGTAGTTTGTCTGGAGGTTAGAGGACACCTTGTGTAGCTCATAGCGAAGACCAGGTCTTATAGCCGCGGATCATAGACAAGTGTCTTTATCTTCGTACAGTATTGACCTATCTCGTCATCATTCCCGCTGACAACCCAATCTCTCCCTGGGTACCGTAGTAGATGTGGTAGGGAAATATTAAATGACATCCATCTATCTAATGATTCTTTATTATTACCGGGGTCATTCAAGATCTTCGTCGGGTTTCCAAGCCTCCTGTTTATCAAAGAGATGGTCCAACGAGTATATTGGATCATTTTCGAGAACTAGGAGAAGATCGTATCAATCGCCCCAGGTGCTCATATGCATTCGGACGAGCTTGTCTCCTTGGGCGAGCCACTAGCGCGCCCATGGCCGTTTGGGGCGAGCTGCAAAGCCCATTGTCAGGTGACACGTCACATCAATCACTGTACCATGCGAAAGCAACTCCACCCATTGGTCAGTGTTGGAGGTTTAATTGCGTGTATGTCTCAATCTGCAGAAAACACCATCATGTCTTTTAATAGTGATAATTATCACATGCAGAAGTGACTCTACATTGGTCGAAGGGAGCGGAAGTCTCTTCGATTTTTTCAATGAAGGGTTCGAGCTCAGCCATAGCGTATGGGCGAGCTGCAAGGGCCCCTTGCGAGGGCAAGCTGTGAGCTCACCCCCTGCGTGTTATGCAAGGGCGATCTTAGAGCTCGCCTCTCACAAGGGGGGGTGTGGCAAGAGGCTCCAGACGGTGATTTGGGGGCGATTTTTGAATTGACCGGTGGACTTGGGCCGGTTGGGGGTTTTAATTGGCTCAACTCATCCGGGTATCACCCTATATAGAGCAAAAATGGTTTTCAGAAGAGAAAACAGCATACCGATTGCAGAAGCCGGATGATCCAATTGAGAAGTTGGAAGCCATGAAGATAGAAAAGCAAACGAAGAGCTATAAAAGTAAATTGTACGCAACAAATCCAGCGAGGCGGAGAAACTTCAAAAAAGCATACAAGATATTTCAACATCAAGACAGAGACCCCTGAATCCCATTTACATTCTTTTGTATAACTTTCTAAAAATAAAATTCATAAATATTAAATTTAATTATTATAAAAATCACTTATTTTATAATAAAACATAATATAATATGCATATAATTTCAAATTTATTAAATCTAATAAAATTAAAATTTGAAAAAGCGTGGATCTTTTGAATAAAACTCCTTAGTTGGATGTTAGGGCTCCTGCCTGCTCGTCTCAGCCGCCGCATTCCGTCGCCCCCAAATAACCGTCATGAACCGGCGGCGGAAGAAGCAGAAACTGACACCGGAAGCACAGTGTCGCGCCACCCTCGACCACTGCTCCAGAACCAAAAACCTCTTCGAGGCCATCTCCCTGTATGAATCCTCAGACGCCCCCACCCTCTCCTTAAACAATCTCAATTCCCTCCTGTACATCTGCTCCAACTCCGTATCTGACCCGGAAACCCGGAAAACCGCTATTGAATTCGGATTCAAGCTCTTCCACCAAAACAATGGAAACTTGAAGCCAAATGAGGCTACGATCACGGCTGTATCCAGGCTGGCGGCGGCTAAAGGCGATGGGGACTACGCGTTTGAGTTAGCGAAGAGAGTGAAGGATCACGGAGTTGCGCCTAAGCTCAGGACTTTTTCGCCGGCGTTGATTTGTTTTTGTGATGGTGGGATGGCGGATAAGGCGTATGAAGTGGAGGAGCACGTGCAATCTGTGGGGCTTCAGTTGGAGGAACCTGAACTTGTGGCATTGCTAAAGGTGAGAGCTTTTTCACTCAAGAATGGGATTTGTTTCCGGGATTGTAAGAATAAGGGTCCAATGTTCTATTTTTGCGCCTGCTTCACTTTAGTGACTGTGAATTGTTATGTTATTGGAATTTGTGAGCAGTGGCAGCCCTGCCACTCTGCCAGGTAGTTAAAAGGAGACGACATTGTTTGGAAAATTTGAAAAGATTCACCTGCAATCTTTGAAAAGTTACACGTGAAATTCGAGCGACTGTCCTGCTCCCTGCATGTACTTTTAATTGAAAATTGAATATATATTTTAGGTAACACCTTTTAAAAGTGAACGGTGAGAAATCTTTCAATGTTTCTGTCCTGCTCCCTGCATGCACTTTTAATTGAAAATTTAATATATACTTTAGGTAACACTTTTTAAAATTGAATGTTGAGAAATCTTTCAATGTTTTTGTTTAATTATTCCCATAATAGGTGTTGGTCATCCATTTGATGCATCAGTATATGTCAATTGCGGAGTTTAATTTTAACAATTGGAAAATTATTGGACATAAATTTGGTTGATTGAAGCTTATAGCATCAGATGATAGCTAACCTTTTCATCCCAAAAATGGTTTTATCCATGTTTGTAAAATTGACAGTCTAATTCATATTTCTGAAGGTTAGCATGAAGGCAAGCAGGTTGGAAAAGGTTTATGAGTACTTGCATAAGCTAAGGGGGGTACTAAGAGGGGTTAACCATCCGACTATGGAAATCATAGAGAATTGGTTTCGAGAGAATCATGCATCTGAGGTGGGTTCAGTTAGTTTGGATAAGAATCAGTTGAAGGAAGCCCTTTTAAGGAATGGAGGTGGATGGCATGGACTTGGCTGGCTTGGAGAGGGCGGTTGGATTGTGCAAAGATCGAATATAGCCTCAGATGGAAAGTGTTGTGCCTGTGGTGAGCAGTTGGTCTGTGTTGATATTGATAGATCAGAGACTGAGAAGTTTGCGCAATCAATTGCTTCTTTTGCCATGGAAAGAGAAGTCCAATCAAACTTTAAAGAATTTCAGGTCTTCTATATTTTTGTAGTAACTTATTGAATCTTCTTCCTTTTTTTTAATCATGAATCAATCATGCAAACTGGTAAAAAATTTATTCCAACATCGTGAAGGATTGGCTGGAACAACATTCTGACTATGAGACTGTGATAGATGGAGCAAATATTGGATTGTACCAGCAAAACTTTGCGGAGGGGGGGTTTAGCATTGAACAGGTTGTGTATTTTGGCGTTGTTGTTTGTTGTATTTACTTTTTTCCCAATATTAAATTGATTGGAAATACATGGCTCATTTTGCTACCTTCCCAAATGTAAATAGAGCAGCTTGATGCTGTTATCGAAGAAGTGCATAACAGCAGCAAGAAGTGGCCCCTGGTTGTGTTGCATAAAAAGCGTGTGAGATCACTGCTTGAGGATGCTTCTAAAAGAGAGCTGATTCAGGAGTGGATTGACAAAGGCGTTCTATATGGAACACCATATGGATCAAATGATGATTGGTAAAGCTATAGTCCTGTGAAAAGATTATATATCTGGAGATTGCTTTTCTCAATGAAAAGGATTTTCAAGTTTTGTGTTTGATAACTCTAAAAATGTGATCTTTGTTCCCTCCATCCACAGAAAAAGAAAAAGAAAAAGAAACATATTAAATTTCCCCCAAAATTCCTTTTTTTAATTGACTTTAAGGGCAACTGGTACCTTTTTCCCTTCATCTTGATCATGCTTGCATTTACTTACTCTCTGATAGTTCAAGAAGAACTTCCAATCCCCTAGAGCACAAACTGCTTGTTTTTTTTAAGTAACCTGTTGTAATTTGTGACATGGTTATGTAATTCAGGTACTGGCTTTACGCTACTGTGAAACTGAAGTGTTTGTTAGTGACGAATGATGAAATGAGAGATCACATTTTTGCACTCCTTGGTAGCAACTTTTTCTTCAGATGGAAAGAAAGACATCAGGTTTGATTTATCTATGTTCCTCAATAACCTTAGTAGTTTATGGTTACATTAGTTACAAGTTTGTACGCCATAAAAATGTGACTTGGATCCCATGGACAAAAACTGAATGCAACAGTATGCAACAAAAAAACTTTATGTTAATATGGATGGATAAGCAAAGTGAAATCTTGCAATCATCATATTAACAACCATAGTGGCTTGTTGTTTTGGGTTTTGATATGATGTCATGATTGGTGTATAAGGAAACTTATTTAGCAGTAATTTAAAGAACATTGATGGACTTCATGTGTAAAAGGTGAAGCATTGTTGTACTTCATTTTCCTGAAAGATTATGTTCTCACGACAGTGGCATTTGTGCATTTTATTTCCTCTTATTTGTTCCCTTCCATTAAGGTAAGATAATGGTTAGGAAGTTTTCAACCACTCCACAGAACATGTGCTGTTAGGGTTGTTAGGGGTCAATAGGATTAGATCCAGAATGAGGTAGTGTGATAATTCTTCGATGATGTTGAACATCCCAATTCAGACGAGAGCCAAGTTTTCCATGCTTTTTTAATGATGCTTCACATTTGACTTATTGCAGGTCAGATATACATTCATGAAAGGCAATCTGAAGCTTTTGATGCCGCCTTCATATTCTCTCGTTATCCAGGTATTATCTGAACCCGTATCCTTTTGCTGTTTAAAATCTTTCTTCAGTGTGTTCATCTTTTTTCTCAATTTGAGCAATATAATAAACATATGGCTTGCGCTTAACATGGACCACAATTTTGACATCGTCCTACAAATTTTTCGTCTATTTCAGGAATCTGAAAAGGGATCATGGCACGTGCCCTTAGCAGAAGAAGCTACCGATGAGCGCTTCAGAACCTGGCTCTGCATGACAAGATCAGGATCCTACAAAACTGAAGATGTTTCCTTCAACAATCATATTTCAATTGACAGTTGCATAAACGGTGGTGGCATTATTTAGAGTTCTTGAGCATGAAATTGATTCAGCAAATGGCAAAAGGATATCGATCAAAGTTCGAAGTGGTTGGAAAAGCTTTAGTTTCTCATGAAAGGTGGCTCAGACGCTGACTCCCTCAGCAAATCGACTGGAAAACTTAGGCTGTGTGCCGCCTGAGATTTCAGCTTCATTTATACCTAAAAAATTTGGCAGTTTTATTACCGTGCTGATTTTAAAAGGGTTCCCTGATTCGGCTTTGTTTTGGTTCCTTTTCATAAATTTTTATTCAATCCTTATCACCAGATGCAACTTGCTGTACGACACAACCTACACATTGTGTGATGGAATCAACCTGGATTTTCAATGATGCTTCAAGCATAAAAATCCAACTATTATTAGTGCGAACCGTGGCCTGGTGATCCTCGCCGAAATATTCAACCCGCAATCAAAAAAGTGCAAGGTAACGTTGATTGAAGTTAATCTGTTAAAACAAACTCGGATCTTGATTTTAATAGTTCTGATGTCAATGTCGACACCATCCCATCAAATGGATTCTCTTGTATAATAAACTTATTTGTATTATATGGATGTGTTTACGTCCAATGATAAGATTATATTAAATTTCGTAAGTTCATGATATTTTAAAACACATTAATAAACAATTCGAGACAGATAAAAAAACAACACAAACATTCAGAGCGACCCAAGAATATTCCCACAAATGAATACAACACCAAAAATTCCACAACAAACCATTATAATATTACCCTACACATAATAGGAATGAAGAATTTCCCAAAATAAACATACAACGATAAGCACAAGAAAAAAACACCCTGGAAACACAAATCCCAACACAGGTTAAGAACATCAAACTTTTACATGACGGAAACCGCAACAAAAACAACGTAAATGAAAATGACTTCTGTCACAATAGAGAATGTTCCAGCGCTTGAATATGGCGATGGTGACGGAGAAGCATCCATGTACGGCAGTGTAGGAGATCTCGGGTTTACAGATATCACTTCCACGATCATTCTTTGCCCGCTTTTGCAGTGATCCGGGTCGGAACTCACAATGTAAAGTGGGCCAGATCGATCCAGATTGATCAAGGTATGCCCATCATTGAAGATCGAAAATGGACTAGTTGAGTTGCAGTGATAGTATCCCCACTTGTCTACTATCTGGACCGTATCGCTCTTGTACTCAAAACCTGTGTTCAAGAAAGGAAAAGGGAATCTTTTTCTGTAATTATTTAAATGAAAATATATATTCTCAACCCGTATTGACATATGATACGGATAATCTCCTTCGTTCATGATTCATATATTCATGTATTAATTCGTTTCCTGTCATACACAATGCTGGCAGCACAAGAAACAAGTAAATGAGACCATGCATGAATTATTTACATACACATGGAAGCTACGGACGGCTTTCTGATCTACTTCAACGCAAAAATTCTAGTGTTCGAGCAAGATTACATGAAAAGACAAAATTTAGAGATTAACTTTTTTATAGAATTTTGTTTCATGCTCGACAAAATTAATGGATTACCCTGTATCATACATTGTTGTTTACTTTGCAGAGAAAAAATCGAGAAAATGAATCCATGGATAAAGTATCAACTTACGCAGTAAATCTCCGACTTGGAATCTCTTGGTTGCAGCCCATCTGGAGTACATATCAGTTTCATTCGCCGCAGGCTGCCGCCAACCCTCATCTTCGCCCACTTTGAACTCCTCAGCCGCCTTGACAGGAGCAGAACCGACAACGGACAGAATTATCAAAACAGCGAAGCGAAAACCCATGAAAATGTCCATTTTGTGGGGCTTCATTATATCTGAATTCTTTATTTAGAAGTTAAATAGATAAGTAAATAGATTTTTTTTGGAGACCGGAATTTTGATTGTGTATTGCGATATAATAGGATTGCATATATAGATATCGAATGGTGGTGAAGAACTGGAGGAGAGATATTTTAAATTTGAAAGTAACCGCCGGTGTTGGTGCATCGTGGCGGTTGACGGTTGTTAAATGTGAGGATTGGTCCGAATGGAATCCTACGAAGCCAAACCCATATCAACGGCAATCTCCCGAACCAACACATGTTATCAAGAACGTTATTATCCACAAATCAATTTTTTTTTAAAAAAATATACATTAAGTACTTAATCACATTTAAAATCAGTAATGAAGAAGAATTTGTTCAATCATTGAAGACTAGTGCTCCGTTGCACACGTTGCGAGCATATACAATATTTGTTTTATAAAGTGATGTGGTATTTATAAATTCAATTTTTAATTGTTGTTTTTGGGATGTAATAAACTTTTTTTAAATTGATTTTGTAGTTTAATATCCTCCCAAATATTTTTATCATGTTATTGTGGTTATCCAAATTAGCAGGGGTCTTGCGGTCATGTAGCACATACTAGTAGGGGTATTTTTGGATTTGCAAAATGGTCATACCACTAAGGTGCTAGCCATCATAAGATAGTAAGATAGTATATGTAACGTGAAAAATAATGTTTGTTATTAGTCCTCATATGTGGTTTTATATCTAATTTCACAAAAAAATTGTATGTGCATCTATAATTTTTGCTATACTTATAAAATAACTTGGTTGAAGTTTTTAAATATATAGCATCAAATCATCACCAATCTTCACAACCGATCAGCAAACGAATTTACATCACTGCTGATTTTTTTATAACTTTATACAACTTTCAAATTTATTGGTATAGTATGTTATTTAATGGAAATTTTTATTTGATAATATGTTGTAAAATTCTCAAAAATTTATTTGTTAAATAAATTTTAATTGTATACATAAAATTGTTAATAATAATATTAATACGGTAGGTTATGATAAATATCATATATTTGGATGATATTTTTGTTTTTCTTTTATTATCTTTGTTTATTTTTGGAAAAAGTTTTTTTATCTTGATATCTGATGCATGTGTCGGGGTTACACTTTGCTTGCAGTTTCTGTAAAGTTATAAAAAATCTTTATTAATTTATTTGGTTATTTTGTCTACGAAATGAACTTTCATTATGTTATAGGAGGCAATCAACCACGTTTTATTTTTTATTTTTTTATAATTCAAGTATTATAAACTATTGATTTGCATATTCATTAATAACATCATATGGTAAATATTAGAGGTAAAAATGTAAATATTGGTGAACACTAGAGCAAAAACAATTAACTTTACAAACTAGTACGCACTTAACTTGAGATAATATTTAACGTCTGCATAGAAGCCACACACGAGGGATGAGTCTTGATCTAAAGATAAAATTATTGTTATGTGACTTGTAGGTTATATGTTTGAGTCGTGGAAGTAGCCTTTTATATTATAGTGGAAGGCTGCTTACATTATGTCTAATGGGCCCGATCCCTTCATGATCCACGTCACGGGAATTTCGTGCACCGAGTTTATCCATGTAAAAGCAGCCTAAGGGCTAAGGGTTTCCGAGCAAGAATAGTTATCGTACATCAACTGCTCCATTACATAGGAGGGGAGTGGGCCGGTATTAAAAATACAAAAACTATTTAGACAAATGGGAAAGAAAATTATTTAAATATATAATTATTTAACACATGCTCCGATATATTCACAAAACAAATACCCATAAAGATACAGATAAAAAAAGACCCGCACAGATTAACTAAATTAACTTGATCTTTCTAATAATTTACACATCTAAAATAATATGAAATATTTTGCAATTTTATTTGAAAGATCGTATTAAAAATATAATATATGTTTGTTTATGTCGTGGAATAGGGTATTTTGTAAAGATTTTCAAGATTCAAAGTACTTATTTTGAATTTAATGAGTTTCACATTTCCAACTAAAAAATCGAAATCGAAAATGATGATATGATGGGAAAGCAGCTGAGTTGCTGAGGTGGGAATAGGCACGCGAGGCTGTTAGATTGTGTTCTACAATAAATATTTGTTATCATTACATTTTCATAAATATCTTGTTCCAGTTAATTTGATATCATCGTTAAGGACAACATGTTTAGGGATGATATCTTACGATATGTGTTTTTATAAATATTTTTTTACAAAAATTAAACATATATTATAAGATATCGCCCTCAAAAACGTTATCCTCAAATACGACATAAAAAACCGTAGATTCCATGTACTTTGCTTCTTTTTAACCATGACCCTTATAGTTTCCAGGTACCAACCTCGTCCCGACTTAGAGATCATCATATTACACCTCAGAGGCGAAGCAATGGGAGGTCGTCATCTTGTAGATTAGTCGGACGTAATTTTTTTTTTTTTTTGAAAATACATTCTATTCAGTAAACATGATTACATGAAGTATCCATCCAAAAGATCATAAGCCCCAACATATTAAGCCAAACATCGACAGATTATACAGCAATAAAGATAAAGACAACAGAAAAATCTGTCCAAGCATACGAGTAGTAGAATTGAAAGCATCAGAATCACATAATCACAAACAAGGGGAAGTATGGACCATCCGAGCCCAATAAATCCCCTCAATCCAAGCCGGCGTGTATTAAAAAATGTATATATATATATAATACACATCATATTTGACAAACTTACGTCACTTTTATATCATTTATTCAAATATTTTATTTGGCTGCTCTTCTAATATAGATAATTATTGTTCCTCGAAAAACATATTTTAAAGAATAATAAATGAAAATGAATTACTAATATTTGATCATAAGATCATGAATTAGAAACCAAATATTATATCTGTGTTTGAACATGTTTTGTAATAGTATGAACATTACAAATGACTTATATTATTTTCGGAGAAGTAAGAATGTCTAACATTTAAGTTCACGGTTTAGTAAGTGACTTTTTTTTATAAGAAGTACATGATTTAATAAAACTTAGTCGTAAGCGTGTCACATGCATTAAGTTGGTTAAATTTAGTGGGTCTTAAAACGTCGTACAAACACTCAATATGACAGTTTATGATTAGAACGTCAATATACCAAAAAAGGTACGAGGATTATATTGTTAGAAATTCTAACATGAATACTTAATAGATTTTCAATGTACCTAAACATATGGCACACAAAATCGAATATGCGGAAATATAAATGTTCAGGATCGGGTTACCTCCAGCCATTGATTTGCTTTTGATCCAGGAACCTGAAAAGCTGTAATTGTAAGGGTACTTCTTAACCTTTATCAATCTCCTTTAGATGGTGTCTTGAGGACTTAATAGATTGATTAGCTTAGAGACCCAAACATCTAGTATATATAAGCTCAATACCATCAATGAGCATATGAAGATGAATGTGAAATATTATGGACCATTTAAATGAACAAACATTTAAATGAGCATTTTAATTAACACTTAAAATAAATAAACACTAAATGGAAGTGTTACAAAAATAAACGTTAACATATATAACTTTAATAGGAAATATTATTTAGGAAAAGCAATAAATGTTATTTTTTGAAAATATGTAATAGTTATTAATAGAAACGAGGTGGCGCATGCAAAACTCTCATCATGATGTCCAATTCTCCCATGCTATTCCGTACAAATCTTGATTCCCTTCTCGTTCTACGTTTTCCATTCAAACTCTCACCATTTTCAATTACCTATTTCTACCCCTAAACCACAAAAACCATGATTATTTTTGTTTTCCTATCTAAAGTTATTTCTAATCTTCAAAAATAAAATCGAGGGTATACCACATTTATAATACATACGATCTTGTAAGTTTTTAATTCATGTAATCACATTGAAAAAAATTCAATCCATTTTCCAATAAAATGTTTGCACTCGTGGTAGTTGTGAAACATTCAACAGCCTATAAATTATGCAAACAAAATAATAAAAATAACATAAAGGTTTAAAATAATTGAATCCACAGAAATAGTCATCTGCTGTATTTTATTAATGAATAAATGTTTAGGATTATATAATAATCTCTTTATATTTCTAAACCTAAACCTACATGTGAAATTAGGGATGGCAACGGGGCGAGTTTGGGACGGGTTTGGCCAATTCCAGGACCCGTTCCGCTACACATAAAACCCATACCCGCCCCCCGCTTAGACCAGCCGGGTTCGCGGGTTTACCCGCCCCGCCCCGCAAACAATTTTTTTTTTTTATAAAAAAAAAAATTTGGTAGAAATTAATTTTGAAACACAAAAATTGAGTTTTGAGGTTGAATTTAATGTTTTCCTCTAGTAAATATTTATAATAAGCATCGTAAAACTATCTTTAAACTATCAAATATTTATTATTTAGTTTTTGATCCATTCAAAATGTTCAACTTCTTTACCATAAACACATGAATTTTGATATGAAATTAAACAATAACACATTATTGTACAATCAAAGAAGTGAAATGTATATTCAATATTAATTTTTTTTTAAAAAAAAATTAAAAATGCATAGCGGGGCGGGTGCGGGGTGGGTTCGGCCAATCCCAGGACCCACCCCGCCCCGCTTCCAAACCCGGTTGAGGCGGGGTTTGACCCGCCCCGACGGGTCGGGTTCAATACGGGTCCGGGTTTGGACCCGCCCCATTACCATCCCTATGTGAAATTATGAAAATACCACAATATCGTATCTGCCAACTTTAAGTATATAAGATACATGATTTCAACAATCGTGTACTCGAAGCTTGAATCAGGTTTGCATTGCGCAGCTCAATAAGTTAGTAAGCTAGTGTGCCGGCTCAAATCATAAAAAAAAAAAAAATTAATAAGTGAGTCAAATTTATAAATATATGTAACTTTGAGGTTTGTGGATAATTTATAATGCTACGTGCCAAGTCCTACCAAAAAAGATACTAGTCCTGTGAAGCAAATCCGCTGTCGCCACCGCCAGAACGATAATGGGATTGGAGTGAGTTGTCCTTTGATTACATAAAACAATATGATTAATACATGATATTTATGACTAATATTTAATTATTAATTATAAGATGGTCATAACAGATTTGATTGAAAAACAGATGTCGTATAGAACGTTTTAAACGCATCAATCTCTTTACCAACTATTTTATTCAGATTATATTTACATCACCCAAGATCCATTTTCATCAGGTTTTATGCGTGAAAATGTAGATACATATATACACATAATATATCTGTGTGTACTCGTATACATGCATTCGTGGTATTTCTTGGAGTGAACAAAAGCTTTTTGATTTTTGAGAAAGTGGAAAAAGAATCTTGGGAAGAGACGAGATGTTACTGTGGTTAGTTCCCTTTGTTTGGATTCAAACTCTGAGGCTCAAAGCTCCGATCTTCGGATGAATTTCTTTACTGGGTACTAAATTGTCTGTTATTATGAAGAATATTTTGTGGGCTGGAGCCAGACAGGCATGTTTGATGGAAACAAGAAATTATGTGAAAAAATATGTAAAATGTTTGGATTAATTCCTTGGTTGAGCACTAAAGTGTTTCCTGTTGTGCTAATGTGCCGTGATTATTGATTGTGGAGGGATTTATATTCCTGGTTCAGCTAACTATTTTTCAGTTACTAAGATATCTTACTTTTATTTAAAGTCTGTTTTATTGTGAAAAGACGGTTTTTATTTTATAATCGCACCGAAGTTTTGAACTTTTGGGATTAGACTTGAAGATTTGGAAGTTTAGAAGGTGTGTAGCATTGTTTAAGTTTCTCGGATTAAATTAACGTTGTGTTGTGAAAGATGGCAATGTCTTGTAAAGATGGCAACACGCTGTTTCGAGCAGCGTCATCGGCTGTAGCCGGGAGCATAGACAATGGGAAATATGTTCGGTACACACCTGAGCAGGTTGAAGTCCTGGAGAAGTTGTATCACGAGTGTCCAAAGCCGAGTTTAATGCGCCGGCAGCAGCTGATTAGAGAATTGCCCATTTTATCCAATGTTGAGACTAAGCAAATAAAAGTCTGGTTCCAGAACAGAAGGTAGTTTTCTGATTACTAATTCTGCTAGTGTTTTAGTTTCATTTTCGTTTTTGACGGAATATGAAACATAGAGTTCTATATCTGAAAATTAATAGTTCGAATTTAATAATTGGTATTTCTATTTTGTTGGGTTTTAGTTAGGATTTTGTATATATGGTTCGGATTCGAGATCAGTTCGATTATTCTGACTCTAACCCATGATTTAAATCCAGGATTGATCACTTTCTTAAGGAGTTACCCTATATTTGAAGATTTTTTTTGTTACGGCCTTGCGATTAAATAATGAATGGGTTAATTAAAATTGTGATGAGTTCTAATGGTTGGAAGTTTGTGTGGTGGTTTTCTTGACAATGCAGATGTCGAGATAAGCAACAGAAAGAGGCCTCAAGACTTCAATCCGTGAATAGGAAGTTTGCGGCCATGAATAAGCTCTTAATGGAGGAGAATGATAGGCTGCAGAAACAAGTGTCCCAATTGGTGTATGAAAACAGTTATTTTCGCCAGCATACCCCCAGGGTGAGAGTCTTGTATCTACTTGTTTCTTTAACGTAATTTATGGATTAAATGGCTTCATTTGGTGAAATTGTGAATGAAGTTGAATAGGGTTATGAAGAAATGTGTCAGTTTTGATTAAATTCCTATCGCAGAATGCGCTTATGACGAAAGGCAATGTCTGTGAATTGATGGTATCAAGTGGTCAACAACATCACCTGGAGCCTCAGCATCCACCAAGGGATGCAACAAGTCCTGCAGGGTGAGTATTGGCAGGAGAAAATCGTTAAATTTTTTTGCCACCCTTTCAATGCACGAAGTGTCCAACACTGAGTAGAGTTATGGCTGTTGGGTCGTTTTCTTGATGTAATGGGGGCATATTTGTTGTTCCACCATGTGATTCAAACTGTTTTGTGTGTACTGGGGAGGCTTAAGGTTGGTTTTTTGGTATTTTTTCCCAGGCTTTTGTCCATTGCAGAAGAAACTTTAACAGTGTTTTTTTCGAAGGCCACTGGAACTGCTGTTGAGTGGGTCCAAATGCCTGGAATGAAGGTAATGCGCGAATTGAATGTGTTACACTTTAAGTATAGGTTCACGTTGCGATAATTCATGGGTAAAACATCTGTATTTGTTTAACGTAGACACTGATATGCATTATTATAACACATATTTGTCTATATTCAATGATGATTATTTAGTCGTACATGTCAGAAGATACAATGTTTCTCCATTCTATTCAAAGTATGATCACTGAGATTAATTTATAGTTTTGGTAATAAAATTTGTATAAAACAATGGCCTTAGTCTAGATTCTTGCATTAGTGGGGGCAAACGTCTTTACATGATGATGGAAATGCTTGGATTTTTTACCATGTTTTATGGCTATTTGAACTCGATATTACCCTTCCCCCTATTGAATTGTCCTAAATTTTGAGTAGCCTGGTCCGGATTCCATTGGAATCATCTCTATTTCTCATGGTTGCACTGGCGTGGCAGCAAGAGCTTGTGGCCTGGTTGGTCTAGAGCCCAACAGGGTCAGTTTCCTTTATTCTTGCTCTTGCCTTATATTTTTCTCAGGTCTTAATGGTGGAAATTAATCGTGAGGTCTAGTTTAGGTTGTAGAAATGCTAAAGGATCGACCTTCATGGTTTCGCAATTGCCGAGCTGTGGATGTGCTCAATGTGCTGCCCACTGCCAGTGGTGGGACCATAGAAATTTTATACATGCAGGTTGGCGTATAATGATATTAACACACATTTGTTTTTGTTATGAATTTGTAAAAATACACTAATGGGATCGTGAAATTTGAATTTTAGCTCTATGCGCCAACTACTTTGGCACCAGGTCGTGATTTTTGGTTGTTGCGGTATACTTCCGTCTTGGATGACGGCAGCCTAGTGGTAGGAGACCCTTCTTTAGCTCATAATTTTAGTGGGTTTTCATTTTTAAAGTCTTCTATAAGTTTTGGATCAATTTCAGGTCTGTGAAAGATCACTTAGCAATAATCAGAATGGATCAAGCATGCCGCCTGTACGGAACTTTGTGAGAGCAGAAATGTTGCCTAGTGGTTACCTTATTAGATCTTGTGAGGGTGGAGGGTCAATTATCCACATTGTAGACCACATGAATTTGGAGGTATTTTTGTGTCTGTCATCTACAACTTTGTATGGCCTTGTGTATGATGCTTTTCTTTTCGACATGTTAATATTCACTCGCAGAAGTTTTCTTCATTTAATTGTTGAAATGAGTATAAAGGGTGTCTAATGTTGTGAGGAACAATGCCGTATAATTTATTTTTTATTGACCATGGGACTTTACCAACTGTTAATGAACTGATAGTTAGAGAAATTACTTATACTGCACATGCTTGTTTTTTTTTTTTTCTGTTGGCTAGGCCTCCAGTATTCCTGAGGTGTTGCGCCCACTTTATGAATCTTCAACTATGCTTGCTCAAGGGTCCACGATGGCTGTAAGATACTCAAGCTACTTTCTTGAATACTCTGTAATTCTTGAATCACAAAATGGAGGGTGGTGTGTAGTCGTTTCTTTCAATATTGATGTGTTTTGGTTTTGCTATCTTCTTTATCACCCAATACAGGCTCTTCGCCAGCTTAGGCAGATATCTCAAGATATTTCACAGGACAGCATAATCAACCGGGACAGACGGCTACCAGCTCTACGGGCGCTTAGCCATCAGCTCAGCAGGTTGGTTACCATTTTATGCCTCTTTTGTTTCGTCTTCAGTTCAATGTGTCATTCCTTATATTAAATATTGCAATCATTTACAGGGGATTCAATGAAGCTCTTAATGGATTTAGTGATATGGGGTGGGCATCTATAGGCAATGATGGTGTAGATGATGTTACTATTCTTGTCAACTCCAATCCCGAAAAATTGGTGGGCGCAAACGGATGTACATCCATTTGCGATTCTGTCTTATGTGCCAAAGCATCCATGCTTTTACAGGTCTTCTCACCACGTGTTTGTTTCTATTTGTTTCTTTTTTTTTTTTTTCAATTTCTTGATCTCATTCAACCTGTTCTCTTTTCTCGGTGCAGAATGTGCCTCCTGCCTTACTATTAAGATTTTTACGAGAGCACAGGTCCGAATGGGCAGACAACAACATTGATGCTTACGCAGCCACTGCTGTCAAAATCGGTCCTTGTACTTATTTAGGACAGCCTCGAGTGGGTAAGTTTGTGGGTCATGTCGTCCTCCCATTGGCTCAAACCATTGAGCATGAAGAGGCAAGTGCATTGAATTTCTTGGTAGTGTAGCATGGTATTGGCCTTCCGCACTCTGTGTTGTGACTTCATGCATTTCCCATTTTGTAATAGCTGCTGGAAGTACTTAAGCTCGAAGGTGTTGGCTATTCTCCGGACGTTTCAATGATGCCGAGAGATGTGTTCCTCTTGCAGGTAATTGTTTCCTTCCCTGTTTGTTATATTCCTCGCAAAGAGTATAGATATTTGTCATGTTTTCTTTTACAATTTGAGTATTATAAAAAAAAAGGTAGCCATCTATCTTTCTGCGCTTGTTTTCTGAGATTAAGAAGTTTCTCAATGCATTTGATTTTGGAATTTGGCAGCTCTGCAGCGGGACGGATGAGAATGCAGTTGGCACATGTTCTGAACTCATATTTGCCCCTGTCGATCCATCTCTTGCTGACAATGCTCCTCTTCTGCCCTCTGGTTTCCGTATCATTCCACTTGATTCTGGCAAGGTGAATGTTCACATACGACTTGTTTCTTTTCTTGACCAGAAATATGGCTAACAGAACTAAATGCCTAGTATAAGCGCACTGATACTGACAATAGTCATATAGTTTGATTATAAAAGTCGTATATTATAGAGAAACTCTTTCGCATAGTATTATTATCTGATACGTAGCTTCAATTATAAGTAGGAGTTGTCCAGCCCAAATCGCACCCTGGATCTTGCATCCGTTCTTGAGACTGGTACAGCAGGCAACAAGCCCTCAAAAGACCTTGCTCTTGGTACTGGTGCTTCTAGATCTGTTGTCTCTATTGCATTTGAATTTGCATGCGAAAGTCACATGCAAGATAGTGTTGCATCAATGGCTCGACAGTATTTACGTAGCATCATATCTTCTGTTCAAAGGGTTGCATTGGCGCTCTCGCCACCACATCTCGGTTCTCATGCTGGTCTTCGATCAGTTGGAACTCCTGAAGCACACACTCTTGCTCTTTGGATTGCCCGAAGTTACAGGTGCTCTAGATAGTGCTTGAATGTCATTTTTCTAAAGATTTATGTATGAAGTTAATGAGCAAGGGCAACTTTACTGTTATACGTATACTACTATACATGTCCAGAGTGGTGGAGTGACCGGTAAACTTAAGGGACTCTCCTAGTTAATAGACTAGTATTTTGGATTTAGGATTTACTCTCATGCTTATGTGATAACAATGACACATTAGATAATCATGAGAAAGCCTTTTTGGTGTAATATTCTGAAGGAGTCTCATTGTTTATAAGGGTGACGGCTAAGAAATACGAAACCTTAACGTTATGAAATGCAATCTGTACAAGGAATGTTTTTCGATAGAGAAATTGCTCCATCAGAAGTGTTCTTGTTGAAAACATGCGCTTTTTAAAACAAAAGTGAGATTTGGATGCTGAACTCCTTGTAGAAAAGCACTTTTTAGAAGTCGAAAAATGTGGAATTCTAGCCTTCTGTTTTAGAGTTTCCTTTAAAATATTAGAAAGAAAAAAAAAACTTTTTTACTATTATATTTGTATCTAAAAATTAAGACTACCTGTTGTTTCTATGGAAAAAGTACTTCAAATCCCAGCCTACTCGAGTGTTTTTTTAAGTCGTGGCTTCTGTACCCAAAGTGGTCTAAATGCCATTATAACTTATTCAAGGATCAAATATCTGTATAATTTATGGTTTATTTTTATTGTAATTGTTTAACATACCCGATTCATTATCTTGGTAGAAACTATATGGGCGCTGAGCTGCTCAAATTTAGTGGTGAAGGTAACAACTTGGTTCTCAAAGATCTTTGGCATTACTCGGATGCCATTATGTGCTGCTCAGTAAAGGTAACTTTATCTACATGCCCTTTTCGTATCCCGTAGCATATGTTTTGATTGATCTTATTTAAACATGGAACTTCTAAACTTTTGCAGGCATTGCCAGTTTTTACTTTTTCGAACCAAGCCGGTCTTGACATGCTTGAGACGACATTGGTTGCGGTTCAAGACATACCTCTGGAGAAGATATTTGATGATCATGGAAGAAAAAATCTCTGCTCCCAGTTTCAACAGATAATGAATCAGGTTAGAGAATTCCCATACTTGGAGCTAAAATTGAATTGATCCATCGTAGCTTGTGTTAGTTATCATTGGCTAATGGAATTGTTTGGTTGATGATCGACTCTCGAAACCTTGTACGTAAAGACTGCAGCATGAAGGGCTCTTTGATAAATATTAAACTCGTAGCAGCATGATCACTCTAGTACACAACTCATACACGCTTTATTGCATCCCAATGTATTCAATTTTTCCAAAAGTCATACATATGTAAAGAAAAATTTGAACAGGGTCAATTGCCTTTTGCCCCCTTTTCTCTCCATTGCACACAATCTAATAGTAATGACATGAAGATGTGATTTCAGCAACAAGAAAACGATGGATGAACGAATTTAGCCAGAATATTGTGTTTTTTGTGATCCACTGTGCTTGCATAGTCCTGATTTTTCATTACATCGTGCTTTTCCCCCTGTGAAAGCTATATATTTTGTTCCGACATGAATTTGGCCTTGCAAATTTGAAGCTGATGTTCCTTTTACTCTGGCAACTTTGTTGAACAGGGTGTTGCATCTCTTCAAGGTGGCATCTGTCTGTCGAGCATGGGCAGGCCGATCTCGTATGAGAGAGCAGTGGCTTGGAAGGTTTTGAATGAAGATGATAACGTCCATTGCCTCTGCTTCATGTTCATCAACTGGTCTTTTGTTTGATTTTACTGTCTTAATTACTGAAATAGTTTTAACGACTCCATTGTTCCCTGTTTCTGGCACTGTAACTTCTATGTTTGATCATGCTTCTGATCTTAGACAGTTGTGATAACTAATTAATGATGTTTTTGGGACATGGGTTACTATGTTTTCTACCTGTCTGGGTCAAACCTCGATGCGCTTCGGGTCTTATTATGATGTTTTGATGTTCAACATTTCAAATTGTAGATGTATATTATAATAATATTGTAAATGATGTGGCTTTTACTACTTTTGGCTCGATTAAAAACAAGTATTTCTGACATCTCCAGGTTAGTCGGATTGTTATCACATTGTCCCATTAATAAGACATCTCGAGTTCGAGCCTTGTAAAACTCAATTCCTCTCCCCTTTGACAAAAAATAAAAAACAAGCATATCTCATTTCCAAAAAATAGAAAACAAAACAAGCATTTTTGCAGCTGAATTAACTTTTTTTAAATTACTAATTGAGTCTAATTATGTGTGAGAAAAAATATGCTTCACAATTTTAACTTAACCCAATTTCACCCAATATGGTCATGTTTTATTTTTAGAAATAAAACAAAAAATGTCTTCTGGAGATGTAGCTGAGTGCTTGATAGCCTCGATCTTGAAAACTGGTATAATTTTGAATAAACGATTATTGGGGATTTGAATGCAAGTCGTTGCAAATATAGATTCAAGCGGTTTGTATGGTTTAAAGTGAACCATAAGTGTCTTAATTAACCTCATAATATTGTATCTCGCATAATAATTCCATTTTTTTTTTTTTTTGCAATACGAAGAAATCAAAGTTTGGCTTTCTAAATTTTTTAATATACTACATAAAACGTAGTGTAAACAGAAATTTGAAACGCATCAAAATTATAATTGTGGCCTTTATTTTGCATATATAATTAACATTAAAAACACATATAAACACGTACTCATGTCTAAAGGCGGTTTGTTTGATGATACCCTTAAGGGTAGTGTCCTTAGGGGCATCATCACCATTCATTTGGAATCTTTTTTTAAAAAAGTAAAAAAAGGGCAGTGCCCTTAAGGGCAGCAACAATGAAACCTCTAACTGCATAGGCCATGGATAAACAGGCTTTCATTGCGCCATTTTATGTCGCAAGTTGTGTACAGCTAGGCTAAGTAGTGGGTACAAAATCTATATTTTGTCAAATCAGTCCGAAACCTCCAATGCTAAGTAAAGCTTTAGGCACGAAATTTCTGAGTTACTCGTGCCAACGACTCTAAAGTCTAAAGTGAGAGTGACATTAATTGTTCAACATTTATTATTTAATAAAGCAACAAGTTCAACTCCAATTACTGTAATATCCCCTAACACTCCGGCTCTCATTGAAAAATAATCTTGCATTTATCGTTTGTGGCCGAGTTGGTGAAGTAGGTGAACACAGAGGTATTTGGTCACGAGTTCGATTCCTCCTACCAACACTTTCTTGATCGATTCTGTCGCATCGGGGTTGCTTAGTACGATTTACCTGACTATAGTGGTTTGTAGGCTATTATATCAGCTTCAGGGTTTACCCAATGTACACTCAAACAGTAACGACTGCGCGTTCCCCATTATAAAAATAAATAAATTTTCATGAGATAAGTTGGGAGACGTATTTATTTCCCATTCTTCATTTGGTTGCTTTAGTTTTTTTGAGACATTTTTTTAATTAAAATTACTTTTTAAAAACAATAGATTTCTTTCAAGAATTTCAATCAGCAGTATAAATACATGACACTGAAATAATTTTGAACTTCACTTAAACGAATCTTTTGTTAAGCAATAAAAAAACAAGCAATGCTATAAAAAAACCATGTAACAAATTAACAGTTGGAGCTTCGTGCACCCGAATTTGCCATTTACTTAACAAACTAATAAAATTACATTATAAAACTTAAAAGGTCATTTTAGTCAAAGTACTATCTCAAGTGCTCTTTAGAAGCCCCTTTATATACCCACGCTCATAAGCCACCAAACTTCGTCAAATCAAAACAATCTTCTTTCAACAATCTCAAAAAAATTTCCCACGAAAAATTTACTAAAAAGATAACCAAAAAGAAAAAAAACAATGGAGCAAAACCTACCAATTATAGCAAAGAAATTCTGGAGCATAGTCCGCGTCCTATATTTCATGCTACGTAAAGGCATATCGAAGGGTAAATTGTTTTCAGATCTCAACATGATGATTCAACGTGGCAAGATCGCCGGAAAAGCCGCCATACATAACCTCATGTTCCACCATCACCTTGCTACCGCCACCTACTCAGGCAGCCGCTTCCACGACGCAGGCGGTCACCTCGAATACGAGTTCAGCTGCAGTAATAGCCCAGCTTACCCTACATTCCACCTCCCAAGCTTTCATATCAACAAGCGAAAACACTCACATGCACCGCCACGCATCAGTGGTGAGTTACCGGAGCGGCTCTGGAGATGATCAATAGCGCGGCGGCGTCACCGGCTATGCCTGGGTTTGGGCCGAGCCCGATTGTAAGGCAGCTGAGGATAACTGACTCTCCATTTCCATTGAGCAATGAGATGATTGATAAAGATGATCGTGTGGATGAAGCTGCTGAAGAGTTTATTATGAAGTTTTATAAAGATTTGAAGAGACAAGAATAAATTAATCTTGAAATAAACATTGTTGGTTTTGGATTTTTTTCCCTTAACTTCGTGAAGATAATTGTTTTGGACGTGTCGCCAAAATTTTATGCACGTTTGCATGTACTAATAATTAATGATTATGATTTTAAAATAATGTATTTCTATTTGTTTCAGTCTCTTTTAGTACATGTGCTTATTGAACCGGATTGGTCGGGATCCAAACCGTATCGATCCGGTTCCGAGCTCATTCAGATCAGAATCGGATCAATTCAGGTCCAAACCGGATTGATCCGTATCGATCCGATCCGGCGGACCAGATCTGAGTGGCCCGACTGGTTTTGGATTGGATTAGTTCCAATCCGGAACCGGTCCGATTAATTTTTATTTTTATTTTTTTGGAATTGATGATAGTTTCTTTTATATGTCTAAATATCTTTTTTATTCCTTCGCTCCGCATCGAACCAATCTTTGAGCAATGTAAGCATGCACAATGAATCTGCATTAAGTGAAGTTCGATGGTCTCCAATGATTCGGCCACAAGTTGAGAGCGCTGACTCCGATGCGACACTGGATGTTTGAACCGTAAAAACATCTCTAGCCATTTTGGCTAAGATAGGAATTTGTCTTGTGTTTGCCTTCCACCACTCTAGTAGGTTGAAATTTTCATCTATTACGAACATCTGACCCAAGAAGACTTGTAACTCGTTCGACGTGGTAGATGCAACTTCGCTTCCTCTCAGCTTCTTTCTGCCAAGGCTCCTCAGCAAATTAATCCATCCACTTGTTGTTGAGTTGGTTCCCTACCTATAGGTTGTAGAGCAACCTCGTCAAAATTATATTTTTTAACTAAACTTTTTTAAATGTTCTGGTGCCTCTGGCGGAACCACCTGTTTTATAATTATAGATCGTTAAATATTTTACAAACAACAGAAGATTCGTTCGTACCTGATTTTGTAACCATATCGAAATGATCCCAAACCTTGCTTCTCCTGGGACAGTTATTCAGGCGACTCGCAGCTGTCGTAGTTGCGGATGACCCGTCGGGCGCCGGATTTTGGATTGCGGCAGGTCCGACGGCGTGTTCCGCTTCTTCAACATCAAAAGCATCATTGAATTCGGCAAAAAGATCAAAATTTTCTTGCATGAAAGGTGGAATTAAAGGAGCAGGACCACCACGATCACTAGTAGAAGAAGATGACATCGTATATTGAGAATATATTAGCTCAACAAAAACTACAAAACTAATAAAAAGATGATGGTAACAAATTGACAATAGAATTGCAAGAATAAAATTGTATGAAATAAAATTGTAAGGAATATTGAAATTAGAGGAGAAAATGATAGAGTATGAGAGTTGTTTGAGTAAGAAAGTATGATGAAATGGTGTTGGGTAAATGGGTATTTATAGTTTACAAATTTTTTTTTTTCAAATTTATTTTTTAAAGTAATAATACTGCCCAACGACAGCCGTTGGCCAATTGGCCTTTAGTTAAAAAATAAAATAAAATAACCGGAACCGCTGCAGAACCGGACCGATTCAGTTGGGATTGAACCGCCGGTTCTGCGGTTCCGATCCAACGAAACCAGTCTGATCCGGTTTAAACCTGATCAGACTTCGGTTCGGGACCAAGTTAATCGGTCCCAATTCTGTTCTGGACCGAGTTCGATTAACATGATCTGTTAAGCAGCTTGACTTTTTACTTATTCATACATCTTATCATTATTTTTATACTTTTATTTATAGTTAAACATAAAAATAATTTAAAATTTTTAATATCGCTCATTTAATTCGCTCAACAAAACTCGTTTTATCACAAAGTCTCTCTCTCTCTCTCTCCTTTTTCTTTTGGTCATTCAGTAAAGTATTGATTGGCCTGTCGAGATTCAAGTTTGGTACTCATGAATGTGCATCTTTCCAAATTGAGGGAAAATATACGTATGTGCAATGTAAGCATGCACAATGAATCTGCATTAAGTGAAGTTCGATGGTCTCCAATGATTCGGCCACAAGTTGAGAGCGCTGACTCCGATGCGACACTGGATGTTTGAACCGTAAAAACATCTCTAGCCATTTTGGTTAAGATAGGAATTTGTCTTGTGTTTGCCTTCCACCACTCTAGTAGGTTGAAATTTTCATCTATTACGAACATCTGACCCAAGAAGACTTGTAACTCGTTCGACGTGGTAGATGCAACTTCGCTTCCTCTCAGCTTCTTTCTGCCAAGGCTCCTCAGCAAATTAATCCATCCACTTGTTGTTGAGTTGGTTCCCTACCTATAGGTTGTAGAGCAACCTCGTCAAAATTATATTTTTTAACTAAACTTTTTTAAATGTTCTGGTGCCTCTGGCGGAACCACCTGTTTTATAATTATAGATCGTTAAATATTTTACAAACAACAGAAGATTCGTTCGTACCTGATTTTGTAACCATATCGAAATGATCCCAAACCTTGCTTCTCCTGGGACAGTTATTCAGGCGACTCGCAGCTGTCGTAGTTGCGGATGACCCGTCGGGCGCCGGATTTTGGATTGCGGCAGGTCCGACGGCGTGTTCCGCTTCTTCAACATCAAAAGCATCATTGAATTCGGCAAAAAGATCAAAATTTTCTTGCATGAAAGGTGGAATTAAAGGAGCAGGACCACCACGATCACTAGTAGAAGAAGATGACATCGTATATTGAGAATATATTAGCTCAACAAAAACTACAAAACTAATAAAAAGATGATGATAACAAATTGACAGTAGAATTGCAAGAATAAAATTGTATGGAATAAAATTGTAAGGAATATTGAAATTAGAGGAGAAAATGATAGAGTATGAGAGTTGTTTGAGTAAGAAAGTATGATGAAATGGTGTTGGGTAAATGGGTATTTATAGTTTACAATTTTTTTTTTTTCAAATTTATTTTTTAAAGTAATAATACTGCCCAACGACAGCCGTTGGCCAATTGGCCTTTAGTTAAAAAATAAAATAAAATAACCGGAACCGCTGCAGAACCGGACCGATTCAGTTGGGATTGAACCGCCGGTTCTGCGGTTCCGATCCAACGAAACCAGTCTGATCCGGTTTAAACCTGATCAGACTTCGGTTCGGGACCAAGTTAATCGGTCCCAATTCTGTTCTGGACCGAGTTCGATTAACATGATCTGTTAAGCAGCTTGACTTTTTACTTATTCATACATCTTATCATTATTTTTATACTTTTATTTATAGTTAAACATAAAAATAATTTAAAATTTTTAATATCGCTCATTTAATTCGCTCAACAAAACTCGTTTTATCACAAAGTCTCTCTCTCTCCTTTTTCTTTTGGTCATTCAGTAAAGTATTGATTGGCCTGTCGAGATTCAAGTTTGGTACTCATGAATGTGCATCTTTCCAAATTGAGGGAAAATATACGTATGTATTCAATTTGGGTCTCACTTATACAGCAATTTAATATTAAAACATAAAATTATTTAAATAAAAAATATATAAATTAACATAACAATCATTTTAAACCAATCATTTGAGTTGGTCGATAGATAAAATCTACAACAGGTATATACAAGCATTTTCGCAATAAATTAAAGTTTTGATCGACCATCATCGTTTAATATAAAGTGAAAATGTACATTTACCTAAAGCAAAGAAATTAAGAACTAATCCTAGGAACATAGAATTTAATATGTAATGCAAGAAACTGATTTCACTAATTATCTTTTGAACATATTAATTATCATGCACGATAAATTCAACATATACGTACATATGAGAGTGATTTGTTTTTTAAAAAATATGTATAATAATATTTGAATTCTTTTAAAATTAAATTTAATATAGATTTAAAATGACTTCAATAATTAGGAATTTGAAATAAATCGACTTTTGTATGAACCTTTGGTGAGGTGATGTGGATGACCTTGCGAGAATAACTTGTTTTGCTACAAAGACTTTTACATGGTCATGAAAGTGCTACCCTTAAAGCACGCTTTTAAAACAAACTTCGTTTTTTCGTTCCAAAACTTTACTTCCGTTGTCTCTCTTTTTCAAACCCTAAAAAGCACGCTTTTTGAAACAAGTTCCATTTCTTTCATTCCAAAACTTTCTTTCCAGTGGGTCTCTCTTTTAAAATACTTCAACTTTGCTCCAATGGCACACCAGTTCACATCTTCTGCGTCATTTTTAAAACATCGAACTTTAAATGATAGTTGAAGATTCAAAATTGTAATATTTTTTTTCACATCACCAAAGTTGCATGTGGTGGTGGTAGATATAACTTTAAATATAATTGACGCTACGGAGGGATATATATAGGTGGAGTGCAATAATTGCTCATTGCCATTAGGTATAACTTTTGGTAAAGCAGCAAACGCTTGATCCTACATATATTGACTTTTACATTTTTAAGGAATTTGATCACCAAATATGTAATTATTAGGTGCTTATAATGGCCAACATGTTTACAACCTTGATTAAAATGAAAGACATCAAAATTGGAAGAAAAGGCAAGTAGGGAAAGTGACACTAAAAGGTAAAGGTGTGTAAAGTGTGGTATGCGGTTTAGTGGTCAATTATGAACACTTCGGGTGTTTTTGCAATTGCTTATTTAAAGCACTTCTATGTTATGTTTACTTATAGTTGGAAAAAATTGATTTAAGCAAAATCATTTAGTGTTTGTTATTAAATAAAAAGATGCTTAATGGACTTCAATTTATTATAAAATTGTCACTACATAAATTAAAGCTGCAAAAAACATCTTATGGCTTGCGTCTCTGCTTCTACTTTTACCTACTGTTTTTTGAGAAGCAATAGCAGAAACATTTGCAACCACATGTTTAGATGAACAAATCAAAACTCTCTTCTAAAACTTCATATATTATATAAACGCATTCCTCAATCATCATCTGACTTGGGAAAATTTATTTTAAATTCCACGAGTAAATGTTTTTATTTAAAAAAAATATGAATTGTGCACAATTAATTCCTAATATTTAATATCGTATTCTAAATATTTAAGTCTTGGGTTTTTTTAAAGAAAATAATCGATAAAAATTATTAATTTAACAAAATAATCGATATTTTAAAACTCCTTTTAAACTAACCTAAAACGTCATTTCAGGTGGTGACTTCAGTTGAAGTCGCCACTTTCAGTGGCATCTTCATTTCTGGTAAAAAAAAATTATTGAAGGCGTTATCTAAGATGGTGTCTTCAGATATTTTTAAAAAATAGATGGCGCATAAATAAAAAAATATTTTTTTTGCTGAAGCCGCCGTCTCAGATGGCCCATTCTTAAGTATAAAAATCATTTTGAATCGACATCTCTGGAAAAATAAATAAATATTACAACTAATTAATAAATTTAGTTTAACAAATTATATAAGCTAGAAGATGATAAAATAAATAATATAACAAGATTTTTACCTGAAAAATACTTGAAGGGCGACAAATTAAGATCGGAGATTCGACAATTTCAACGATAAAACCAGAGGAAAAACAATAAATGTTATGTGATTTCGTTTCGGTTAGAAAATGAAGGGCTTCGGCCGGATTTTTATACTTAAGAAGGCACAATTCTTCTTTTTTTTATACCAGAAATGAAGACGCCACTGAAAGTGGCGATTTCAACTGAAGTCGTCACCTGAAATGATATTTTAGGTTAGTTTAAAAACGTTTTAAAATATCGATTATTTTGTTAAATTAATAATTTTTATCGATTATTTCCTTAAAAAAAAACCTAAGTATTGTGTTTCGGCCCACAGAGATATTTGTGGATGGGATAATAAAAACATATTAAATACTTATTTCTCTCGAACCAACAGAAAAATTGTCATCTATTCTAACAAAGGAATGCAAAAGACTCGAGCTTGAGTCGATCATTTGTAATTTCTTAAGCTCAACTGCTCAACCAAAGAGTTCACAATGGGTTTATAAGTTTGTTTCGCAAACCCGGATCACTATTTAGGCTCGTGAGCTACATCTTAGGAATGTGTCATAAATAATATTACTAACATGTTATATTTTAGCTTTTCGAGCCCTTTGTTTTCTATGTTTAGATTATTTTCGCTGGAGTTTGTGTTTTATGCTGGTAATCAGCATCTGTGCCTTAAATACTACAAGATTTTTATAGTGGTCATATAAAATTATAAATAGTATATGAGAATCGCCAAACCTTTTTCTATGGTTTTCTATGAGTTGCTTTGTTGCTTGGGTGCGCAATCTCAAACTTCCCCAATTAAAAAAAAAGGGGTATGTTTTGGTTTCGATTAGTATTTATGCATTCTTGAGCTAAAATTGTAAAACATTATTAACAATATTGAGCACCACTAGTGCTCACAATAATGCTTTGCTTATCCAAAAAAAAAAAACGTGTAGTGCTTGGTCACTGTCACTTTTACGCTGTCATTAACCCCTGGATATTTCTCCCATGCCTATGTCGTGCTACTAATACCAGGTTGCATCATTACCTAATGTTCTTTT
Organism: Haberlea rhodopensis; assembly: GCA_907163345.1. Lineage (NCBI taxonomy): Eukaryota > Viridiplantae > Streptophyta > Magnoliopsida > Lamiales > Gesneriaceae > Haberlea > Haberlea rhodopensis. The sequence continues at coordinate 64,032 of CAJQUN010000736.1, read as the reverse complement.
TAAAAAAATAAAAAAAATTAAAATGGATGTTTTTGGTAACATGTTTTGGGCTGGACCTTTCGGGATTCGGATGTTCCTAGGTTATTTATGTTGCATAGGCTGTAGTAACCTGGTTATTATCTCTGTTTTGACATGTCATTTATGCACTTTGCTGGTTACCTAGGGTCCTTTCATTTGGAGAGCGGCAGTTGCTGTTCTAGCTTCCTCGTGTCCGTGATTTCATTGAGAACGTACGATTGGGTAAAGTTTAGCCTTTAATTGTTCTTTCTCCCAATGTGTCTCATGGTGATCCATAATAAATTCATTATTAGGTGGCCACATTATCGACTTTAGATATCGTATTTGGGTGCTAAAACATGCATATAAATGTACACACACAAATTTACAAACACAAGTCATAGTCGTTGTATCTTGGGAGACAAATTGCCATAGCAAATCGTTAGCACCATAGCGGGGCAATATTGTCTTAAGGACGGAGATTACAAATCTCGCATCGCATCGACATAAAAATTGTTTTGAAGCCATGTTATTTTTTCCTGAGATACACTTTGAGAGAAATTTCATACAACAAATATAACTCCTACGTACTTAACTTGTTTTATCTTTATTGTCCATATTATTCTTTGATCATTCATTCGATTCCCTTTTACTAGGGGTGGTTACCAGTTCGAACCGGTCCGGACCGGAACCGGCCGGTTCCGGGCCCGTTATGGGCGGAACCGGTCCGATCCGGTAAGGAACCGGATCGGATCCGGTTCCGGTTCCACCGGTTCCGGGTTGGACCAGTTCCAACCCGGAACCGGATTTTTCTTTTTCTTTTTTTTTTTTTTAAAAAAAAGGAAAAAGGAAAGGATTTATCGAATTTTTTTTTTTTTTAAATGGATCCGGTTCCGGTTCAATCCGGAACCGGATCCGTTTGGTCCGGAACCGGTAAGATATCGGATCCGGAACGGTATAACCGATCCGGTCCGGTATCAAACCGGTTCCGGACCGGTTCGGGACCGGTTAGTCCGGTTCCGGTTTCGGACCGGACTAACCGGTTCGGTTTCGGACCGGGCCCGGATCGACCCGGTCCGATAAGCACCCCTACCTTTTACATATGATGACATTTCTATTGCACCAAAGAAACTCGATTAGATAATTATCTCCCCTCTCCTACTATTTTGTTCGCACATCTTCTGCTTTTTTTTGGTAAGCCCCTACAAATCAATTGAGTATGGTAAGCTGTTTGGGCCGTGTTTTCTCTTTGTATAAGATTGTTTCCTTATATGTACATACTTTCTCTTCTAAGTACTTTACCAGAAATATCATACTCAATCTATATGGTCTTTCCAATGTTTGATTTGGACATCCCATTGTAGTAATATGATTATTTGATGTCGTTCTGCTAATTTTTTTTACACTTAAAGATTATTTTCAGTTTATTCGATCCATACATTCCCAAATCTCTTTTCAATATAATGGTCAACCAATCGTTGAGTTTCGAATTGAGTAAATGTGCGAACCAACAGCTTATACCGAATCTATTATTTTCTTTATATTTATTGGGGTACTTTTCTTTAATAAGAAAATTTATTTAGTTAAGTAAAATATTATACTTATGACGCCTTTTAATTGGTAATATCATAAAATTTAGCTAATGCATTTATGTATCTTTATTCAGGGAGAGTATCTAATTTAATTATTTTTCTATCTATTTGACATGATTCTTTTCATTTTTTTAAAAATCCTCGATACTTTGACAATTAGTTTACTAAATAATAAATTAAACACAAACAACTTGTTAATCTGTTGTTGGTCTCACCTGTACGGCTGACTGGGCATACGATTCATGTTGAGAATTGTCTTACATTGAGAGTTTACAAGCTATGCTAGATCTTTATCAGATAAATGAACTACTCTACTCGTTGCCAATTATTTTTGAGTTTGAACCTCATGTATTCTTAACATGGTATCAGAGCATGCTTTTCATGCGATTGACTACTTTGCCCGCAAGCTCACCGTCACCCGCGTTATCAGTCCACGTGTTTGACTTATATATTGTCACAGGTGATGGGGCGTGTTGAGAATTGTCCCATATTGGGAGTTATGCTAGCTATTTATAAGATACATTAGATACATTAGATACTCTACTCGTTGTCAGTTACTTTTGAGTTGGAACCTCATGTATTATTAACAGCTGACAACTTTCTTCCCCGACTTTTCCAGCATATTGATGAAAAATGACCGACTAGACTATGTTTTAAAATATATTTGGCAAATATGTATGCGTGTGTGTGTTTATATTAAATTTCAAGGTCAAAATTGTGGTATGGACATGGGTATTGGCCTCATTTACCTAAAAATATTAACTTTTTCAGTTTTATATAATATTCTTCGAATTGTACATTTTGTGTAAAATAATGAAGCCAAACTTTGGTAAAATTGTGTGTTCGAATTTGCCATCAAGGCATAGTACCATCAATTGGTGGTGTAAACAGTCCCAACCACCTAACATAATGTTTTCAATTGTGTTCCCTAACAAAGTCTAGTATCATTATTGGAACATTTACGTCAAGTAATTGTCATTTAGTTGTGGATTCAACAAGGAATACCTTCTCAAAATTCAGAAAATTTTAATTTGAATTTAAAGTAATAATTTTGCCCTATCTCAAAATTGTAAAGTTATAGAGTATTATCTTATATAATTGTTGGATTGCAATACTTATCCCTACTTGAAGAGTACGGAGCGTAGTGTTTGAGCTATTATATGGTATAAAATATATGAGTTGCACCATTCTTATCAATTATATATTTTAATAAAACGGTAAACGAATGATCTTCCAATAATAGTTAATAAAATACCATCAAATAAGATTATTCAATCCCTCTATCGGATAGTGATGCATTCAATACGTGTATAACGTCGCTAGATAGTAATTATATGCATTAATTGACATTATATGACTTTTGGGTGCCATTAGCTTGTCATTGGATTAAATGCTCGTGTAGTTGTTCGATATATTTAAAAAAATGGGCAAAGTTCAGGCCGGTACCTTTTACTGAATCTTTATCCATCCTAGTCCAGGAAAAAAACTTGCAATCATTTAAGTACACCTTATGTTAAAATGACAAAAGTGTCCTTAATAAGAAAATGCGGCAATTTCAGAAAATTTCAATCTCTTCCTTTCAGCACTACGTTCCAGCTATTCCCTTCACCACCGCGATTCAAATCGCTTCGTAAATCTCTCTTGCTAGTTACGATTTCTTACAGTTGATTTTTCTCTTCATCTCTTCGATTTTTCGTTCTATCACTTTTTTCCAGATTTTTTTTCAATTCTGGTATGTGTGTGTATGTGTGTTTGTGTGTGTATATGTGTATATATATACTGTTTATTGCCTTTTCAGGGTTTTTAATTATTATGCATTGATGTCTATGCTTCTTTGCTCATTTTCAGAATTTACAGTCTGAAACTTGCAACGAAGAAGATGACAAAGCGAAAAATTAATTGGTGCACGAAAATTATAAAAAATAACTGGTACACGAATTTTTTTAAAAAGTAACTGGTGCAAGAAAAGATTGAAAATCAGTAACTGATGCACGAAAAATCAGTAACTGATGCACGAAAATTAAAACAGCTACTGATGCACGAAAATTTACACAAAGTTAGTGCACCAGTGTTGTATTTTCGTGCATCAGTGTTATATTTTAGTGCACCAAGGTTATTTTTCGTGCACGAGTGTTGTATTTTCGTGCATCAATGTTATATTTTAGTGCACCAATGTTATTTTTCGTGCAATAGTGTTGTGTGTTGTATTTTCGTGCATCAGTGTTATATTTTAGTGCACCAAGGTTATTTTTCGTGCACTAGTGTTGTATTTTCGTGCATCAGTGTTATATTTTAGTGCACCAAAGTTATTTTTCGTGCACCAGTGTTGTATTTTCGTGCATCAGTGTTATGTTTTAGTGCACCAAGGTTATATTTTCGTGCACCAGTGTTATATTTTCGTGCACCAAGGTTATATTTTCGTGCACCAGTTACTTTTTATAATTTTCGTGCACAAGTTACTTTTTATCATTTTCGTGCACCAGTTATTGTTTTATAATTTTCGTGCACCAGTTACTTTTTTATCATTTCGTGCACCAGTTATTTTTTATGATTTTCGTGCACCAATGTTATATTTTCGTGCACCAGTTACATTTTATGATTTTCGTGCACCAATTACTTTTTTATGATTTTCGTGCACCAAGGTTATATTTTCGTGCACCAATTACTTTTTATAATTTTCGTGCACCAGTTATTTTTTCTCTGGGTCATCTTTTTCGTTGCAACATCTTGCTGTCAAACTGTAAATTTTGAAAATGAGCAAACAAGCACGGACACCAATGCATACCTTACTTCTTCATCCATATGCATCAGTAAAAAAAAAAACATAACAGACTTTTGATATCTATAATTTAGCATCGGTGTTCAAATTTATAATTCACATACACACACAGTATACACACACGATGAAATGCGCATAGCAGATCCGAAAATTACATTGCAGACTAGTCCGAGATCTTCTTCGATTCAAAAAGATTCCAAATGCTACGAAAATTTAGATGATTCGATTCAAACATATTTCATGTACAGAACCTTTTAGCAAAATACTTTTTAGGGATGAAGCGACTAGATGAGGTGACGAGATGATGAAGAAAATAATATCTGAGAATCGCCGGAAAATTTCAGCAGAAAATTTAAGGTGTGGGGCGACGGGATGAGGAAGAAAATTAAGATCTGAAATTAGGTTTAGGATGTTTTCAACTGAAGGGTATTTTGGTAACTAAAAAATACATTTTCAAACCAATAGTTAAAAATTGGACTTATGTGAATATAATTTTTTCCTAAGTGTATTTTTTTGTAAGAATTTTTTTTTTGCAGATTTATTTGTAATAAGTTTCTGTAAACAGCACCTATTTGCAATTTCCCCTAAAAAAGAATGTGTTATATAAATTTTTATTATTCTTAATTTATGGCTTTTATAATGTTTTTTTTTTACATAGGAGTGATATGATATTTAAAAATTCACAAATTAAATAAAGAAAAGAAATATTTAAAATTTTAAAAAAAATTGAAAAGTTGATAATATACTATAGTTATAGGTAGGGGTGCTTAACGGGCCGGGCCAATCCGAACCCGGCTCGAAACTGAACCGGTTAGCCCGATTCGAAACGGAATCAGGCTAACCGATTCTGAACCGATCCGGAACCAGTAAGCTACCGGTCCGGATCGATTCTCCTTTTCGGAACCGGTATCTTACCGGTTCCAGACTAAACGGATCCGATTCCAGATTGAACAGGAACCGGATCCATTTTTTTAAATTTTTTTAATATAAGTTAGATTTTTTGAAAAAACAATTCAAGCAAACCGGTTCCGGGTTGGAACCGGTCCAACCCGGAACCGGATCCGATCCGATTCCTTAACAGATCGGATCAGTTCTGGGGTTATCGGATCCGGAACCGGCCGGTTCCGGATCGATCATGACCTGATCAATCCGTTAACCACCCCTAGTTATAGGTGAGATACAAATTTATAAATTTTTTATGATATTTTTATCAAATAAAGATGGATTGATTTTATAAGTTGAGAGGGTAATTTTTCATTCGTTAAATATTAGATCATGACACTTAATAATTCTAGCGCCCTCAACCTTAATAATGTAGCATAGATAATGATCTTAATTACAGATATTACATATAATATATATTACAAAGGATGTGTCATAATTTGGAAAAAACGAGGGAGTTGAAAAGTTCAGAGGATTAATCAAAATAAAAATTCATAATATCAATGCAAAATAATGATTATTAATATAGTTTTTATTTTTATTTTTTTATTTAAGGGATGCAACACGAGAACTTCCCATGGGGTCGCCCATCCTAATACTGCTCTCGCCAAAACACGCTTAACTTCGGAGTTTTGATGAGATCGATACATTAGTGCTGGTATGATCACATCCACTGATTATTAATGTAGTTAAGGTGGCGTAGTATTACAAATTACTAAAACAAAAAGTCGACTCAATTATTTAAGAAATCAATTTATTTTGAAAAGCATTTTTCATAATATATTGATACATATTTCGTTTTCAAGATTTCGGTAAATGTGTGAAAAATAAGACGAAATATTCCCTAAATCATGTTTTAAATTATTATTATTATTATTTTTTTAAAAACTATGTTTTAAATTATTTTAATTTATGAGAACTGCAGTCATTGTTTTGCGTGTTCGGCACTACCATAAAATGTTTTAAAAACAACAATGCACGAGGTATTATTATTATTATTTTTACTTTTTTTTTTTTGGTGTGCAGCATATTTTTTTGTATTCCCTCCCTCGTTCCCTTTACGTTTCGCTTTCAAATGTAGGTAAGAAAGACAAAATGTGATGCATATTTCAAGACAAAAGGAACACCCAAACTCCTATAAATGAGTTAGTGGCATAGTTTTACAAATCACTATGGGATAAAATGTCTATTTTCAAATGAAAAGTGGTAGAACTGTCTATTTTGCAAATCAAATAGAAGTAAAATGTCTATTTTCAAATCACAATGGATAATCCATCTATTTGGGAAACCATATGGGCTAATCTGCCAAAAACCCTCCCATAAATACTTGTACAACAAGTCAATATTAACATACCAACTATTTTAGACAATTATATTAAGTTTATCAATAAGTAAGACTCAAAACGGGACAATACAAATATTTTCCCCAAATCCCATTAAATATGACATACATTTAGATGCCTTTTGTTGTGAAATTTTAAATAAAGTCATATGCACTTATATTATAAAAGTAATTTAATGACTTTTTAATTTTTCACTGTAATATTAATCTGTGGGAATATTTGCCTACATATTATTATTATTATAAACTGAGGGTGAGTCACAACCTAATATCATATCGAAAGGCGTAGTCGATGGACAACATCCATGATTATGTCTTGTATTAGCAGATATGAATCCAAAGATAAAGAGATGAACAAAAAAATATCATTATTGTGTAAGCAAGCGAAGAACTCGTATTAATAAGAACTTGTAAATTAACAACGTGTTTCAAGTATAATATAATTTATTTTGTTGTCTCATTTAAACTCGATTTTTTGTATTAAATAACTTCAAAATAATATTAGAAGTTTAAAATTAAAAGGTCAAGGTTCCGAATTCATTTGAATCCAATGAATGATGTATTAATGTTTGTATATACGTTGAATTTTTTTATCAATAATCATACAATTTCAAAAAAAAATTCAAAAAAAAAATTGAATATTTTTTTTAAAAAAAACTATGGTTCGAACCGAAACCGAAACGAACAATTTCGGTTCGATTTTTGATTTTAAAATTTCAAAACCGAAATTTCGGTTCGATTCAAATCGAACCGAATGAACACCCCTATGTTTTATGCTGTAAAAATCCAACAAAAACATCTTTCAAGATCCGGGCACAATCCTTAAAATCTCCAGCCAAACTCATATAAAAATACAGTTGTTGCTTTGTTTATTACAGCACAATCCAACCATATGGAATATCGACACAAACAGCCACACCACAGCTGAGCGAATTTTGCAAAACACTCCTTTCATTTTAGTTATGAATCTCATATTTCAATCTATTAATTATAATTTAAAATTTGTTTGGCAATTCAAATCTTTTTTTCCTTAATAAAAATTTGATGTTTATTTCTTCAAAAAATTCCCCGTTCAATATGTATATCAAATCAACTAAGTAATTATAAGATGGTAAAAAAAACTGAGGATGGATGGGGGGCAACCAGTTATCCATCATCTTCTTCATAAATCCTTCTTAACATTCGGATAATTTTATATTTCTGGTGAATTTAATGCGCTATACTCAAAGAAAAAATACGAAAAAAATAATTGTTTTATGAAATTAGTTATTGTAAGAGTATTTTAAGAAATTGAAAAAGGAGATAACTTGGTTGGTTATATGATATAATACATTTCACAATTCACAAATCTTTGATGAATCTTAATATAAATGCGAACTCCAAAGGACAAGTAGGAGAGAGGTAGAGAGGAAAGCGGTGCAACAGATCCCATAAGAAGGAAGCCATTGTTGCCATTTTTACTTCCCTTTTCCCTCTCTTCTCTCGCCTGCTTTATCGTCACGTTGTCTCAAGAACACGGCACATCGGAAGAAAAGACTCCACTTTTCGTGCTATCTGCAACCATGTTTTCGTTAAATGGAAGCAGTTTACTGGTAATGCTCACCAGTTTCTAAAAATCTTTTTACCTGTCTTGAATCAATCATATGCATTTGTAATTATTTGTTTGGTTTAGTTCTGGTTTCAATATCCTGAAATTGTTAGTCCTCCTGTTTCAGTTGTTTGAGTTTTTCTTTTTCTTTATGTATATATTTTTTCATCTGATCACGGATTCGGAAAAGCAGAAGAACACATTGCATGAATCTTGATTTAGGAAGTACCCTTAAAAGAAGAAAAAAAACAAATCTTATTTTCTTCAAGGAAATCCATGTTCTCAGTTTTTGATTTGATTGAAGAACCTTTTAGTAGTATTTTTTATTTCTCGAATCTAATTATCATTGGTGATTTTTTTTAAATATCGGTGCAGAATAATTCGATTTCCGGGTTATACCTGAGCTCGACAAAGGCTACACAGAAAAGGGCTGCTGCAACTCCGGTGTTGGTGGCTGCTGCGAGCTCAAATGGCAGAACAGGTGATCGAAACGCCACCGTTTTGATGGAAAATACGCTGAAGGAAATGAGGGAAAGTACTCCCACGTCGCCAACACCATCACCTGTGATTGAAGAAGAATCTAAATCCACCGTCGGTGGCGGTGTTGAGGACGTGTACGGCGAGGATAGCGCCACGGAGTATCAGTTCATCACCCCCTGGACTGTCACTGTTGCCAGGTTATACAAGATTTCTTTTATCGTTTTCTTGATGTTGCCTGTTATTATTTTGTTTTGCCGGGCGTTTAGATGACTTCTATGTTTTTTATGAGTTTATTGCCTCTATTTTTTGTTTTTTATTGATATATCTTAACGTGTATGTTAATAAAGATGGTAAAATTCATTCTTTGTAGAGGTCAGGGCAGGGAGACTGTGGGTGGCAATTTTCTGACTCTTTTTTTTTTTTTTCTTTGGGTGGGGGGAGGGGAGGAAGGTGGCTGTTGGCGAAATTTGCATTTGCAGAAAAGTTTCACATAAAAACTTTGAGAACCGGGTGATTGCATTCCTTATGGTAATCTATTTTGTCTTTTGTGCTTGATGATTGTGGTAATTTAGTTGTTTTAGGCAAGCGGGGGAACGTGTAAGGTTTAAGTTCCATATTTTCTAGTTATTATTACTTTTCTGCAATTATTATCCTCTTTTGATGAACTTTATTGTTTTAATACGTTCTGTAAAGCAAGATCAACTACAGTAATCTGGTTTATAATTATTAAATGTTCATAACATATGTTACAAGAATTTGATAATCTTAGTCTATACTAATGCAAAGATGAGGGTATTCATGTTTCATTTTTAATTATTCGCTTAGAACTTCCGTGTGAGAATCTCTGTGTTTTCCTGTATCAACTGTAGTAATGCTTTGTACATTTTTTTCATGTTGCAGTGGGTATCCTTTGTTGCGCGATCCTCGCTATAACAAAGGCCTCGCCTTCACTGAGAAAGAGAGGGATGCTCACTTTTTACGTGGTCTTCTTCCTCCGGTGCCTATTAGCCAAGATCTTCAGGTTGATTGTTTGGGAAACTCCATCCTTAATTTCTTTTCACTAACCCCGAAATAAGCTAGTATAGTTTTTGTGCCATTCTGTCAAGTAGGTTAAAAAAATGATGCACAATATGCGCCAGTATCAAGTTCCGCTTCAAAGGTACATGGCTATGATGGATCTGCAGGTAATTACGCAGTTTCTTTTCCCGTGTTTCTTAGTTTTACATCATTGTGAAATCCATAAACTTGTTATTTCTAACATTTGATTGCTATGAACAGGCAAGTAGGTTTTTTCTCATTTCAGGAGAGAAATGAAAGATTGTTCTACTTCATTGTGTAATTCATGAACTTGTGTTCTTTTTAATGTTTGATGGCTATTCAAGTAGTTTTTTCCTCATTTCAGGAAAGAAACGAGAGATTGTTCTACAAGCTTCTCATTGAAAATGTGGAGGAGCTACTCCCAGTCGTCTATACTCCTACCGTAGGTGAAGCATGCCAAAAATATGGGAGTATCTTCAGGCAACCCCAGGGTCTTTTCATCAGTTTGAAAGAAAAGTATGCTTGATCCCATTGATACAATGATTTTTGCTGGATCGGTAGCTGAAAGCATCTCTTTTCACATGCTAAACTGATTTGTGTTAGTATTTTTGCAGGGGAAGAATTCTTGAAGTTTTGAAAAATTGGCCCGAGAAGAAGATTCAAGTTATTGTGGTGACGGATGGAGAGCGGATTTTGGGGCTTGGTGACCTTGGCTGCCAGGTGAACGGATCTGTCCTTTAAATTTCTTTCCTGTTATAATTTTCATCACAAGTATTGATTTTGCCCAAAAAAATTAAGTACTAAATATTTACTCCTTTTACGTATATCTTTGTTTTAGCATGGATATTATATGCTTTGGTTTCTTAGATCTTATCATGTTACAGGGAATGGGGATACCTGTAGGAAAGCTTTCTTTATATGCGGCTCTTGGAGGTATTCGTCCTTCTGCTGTAAGTATTAATGAGGCTGCTCTTACCAGCTTGATAAAAGGCTTTGACTTCATTTTTTGTCATTCCAAATTGATAAACTTGAAACTCTTGGTTATTTCTGTATATAAGACCTAAAATTTAAATGTTTTATTCATCCCAGTGCTTGCCTGTGACCATTGATGTGGGGACGAACAACGAGCAGTTATTAAATGATGAATTTTATATTGGGCTTCGACAAAAACGAGCAACCGGGCAGGTTAATAATCCATTACTATGAATTACGTCTTAGAGGCAATAAAAAAAATCAGTTAATAGTTCGCTGTCACCAGGAATATGCAGAGCTTCTGCGTGAGTTTATGTCAGCAGTCAAGCAGAATTATGGGGAAAAAGTGCTTATTCAGGTTATTCTTTTCGAGATATATAAGCTGTGTGTTCTTCCTTTTTTTTTGGTTTCGCCACACAATCTATACTCGCCTCGCAGTTTGAAGATTTTGCAAATCACAATGCTTTTGATCTTCTTGCCAAGTATGGAACTACCCATCTTGTATTCAATGATGATATTCAGGTAACTGTACAGTGCTTGTCCTAATATTTTTTTAAATTAACATATGCATGTATTTGGTACCCTCTTGTATTGCGTCATTATTATTAATTTTGACCCATTTTCCTTTGTACCAGGGAACGGCATCTGTTGTCCTGGCAGGACTCATGGCAGCTTTGAATTTAGTCGGGGGAACCTTGGCAGATCATAAATTTTTATTTCTTGGAGCTGGAGAGGTGCATTTTCATTACTTACCTTAGGAGGTTTTCTTCTTATGTTTAAAAGTTTTCTGCACTCGAGTTCATGTGCATTTAAAGTCATTTTGCAAGCTGTTTGGATAAGTGATGAACAGCGTGTTGTTGAAATAAATTTTAAATATTTGTACATCTATATCCATGTGTGATATTTATTTCTTATGCTATTATTGCAGGCTGGCACTGGTATTGCAGAACTCATAGCTCTTGAAATGTCAAAACAGGTTTAAGAATGATAACCTTTTCCATCATTAGAATGATTTTCGTTTTGTTTTTCTTCTTAACTCAAGTTCAAATGGAGAGAACTTTCCAAATCTCATTATTTACTCTTACCATTTCTTTGGTATGCAGACTGGTGTTCCTTTGGAAGAGACTCGCAAGAATATTTGGCTTGTGGATTCAAAGGTGTGGAGAATAAGTTATTTTGTGGTACCTCCTTTCATGTTTTATCGTTAAGCGTCCATGATTTTTCTTTCTAGGGGCTGATCGTTAGGTCTCGCCTCAATTCGCTTCAATATTTTAAGAGGCCATGGGCTCACGAACATGAACCCATCAATACCTTGTTAGATGCTGTGAAGGTTTACTCTCTCTCTCTCTCTCTCTCTCTCTGCCTTTGTGTGTGTGTATTTGCGAGCAGCAGCAGAAGGAATTGGTGTCATGATTTTGATTTTGAAATATTTTTATTCTAAAATGCTTTGTCGAACGTAGAAAACGTTTTTTTTAAGGGAGATACGGGTTGAAAGTTACATTTTCGTCTCAAAATCCACAAGCTACTCTGTAATACCATGTCCTACAACGGATTCTGCAACATGTGTTAATTGTTAAATAAGACCACACATAGGGATCTTCTAGCAACTTGGGGTTTACCCTTTTTTTAAGGTGAAGTTGAAAACGAATGAATTTCTAGTAAATTCATTGTTTAGAGCCTAGCATGTGTGGACCTGGAACCTGACATGCTCCTATTCCAACTATTATTGGTCAAAGGTGGACCCAACTTGGTAGAAAGCACAAGCAGAAAGTTTTAAGGTCTCATATTTAATATTTATATATGTAAATTTTGCATTAAGTCGTCTCGCTACCCAAATTTATGGATCTGCCCCGATTGCTAGTGTTTATGTACATGCATGAAAACTAGCACTTATGCATGAACAACTATGTTGCAAAATTTGGTCCACTGACCAATCTCAGTTTTCAGGCTATCAAACCAACAGTATTAATAGGATCATCCGGAGCAGGAAGAACCTTTACACAAGAAGTGATCCAGGCAATGGCAACCTTGAACGAGGTTCGTCTCCCAATATAATATCTTTAATCGCCATGAAGAAATTGTTCTCTCACTTAAAAGCCCGTCCCGTTTGTTCACAATCAGAAACCTGTTATCCTTGCCCTCTCAAATCCAACTTCACAGTCGGAATGTACTGCAGAAGAAGCTTATAAATGGAGTCAGGTAACTTCACTATCTTTTTCGCTAATACCTACTGATTCAAACTTAGGAATCATTGCACATATATTTCATCTCTAACCAAAATTGTGTTATCTAATGCACTTAATATTTCCAGGGTCGAGCCGTTTTTGCTAGCGGGAGCCCATTTGCTCCCATTGAATATAACGGGAAAATTTATGCATCTGGCCAGGTTTGTTTTAATCATCTCTTCTCTGTCCTTTAATCATGCACTACGACACTTGAATGTTTTTGCTCTGAATTGGTAAAAATTGTAATATTCAGGCAAATAATGCGTATATCTTTCCTGGATTTGGACTCGGATTGATAATTTCTGGTGCGATACGAGTTCATGACGATATGCTCCTGGCTGCCTGTAAGTAACCGATTATAATATAAAGTTACAGGTACCCAGTGGAGGATCTGCTTGCTAACCTCAAACAAAAAAAAAATCTTCGAACACTCTTTTAATCTTTCCACAAAAATTTAGCGTCTCCCTCAGCTTAATTTCTAGCTATCGAAGAATAACCAACTTTTTCCTGCGGCTCGAGTTATGGATTTAACATCATGTTGTTTCCCTTGAAACAGCGGAAGCATTAGCAGCGCAGGTCAGCCAAGAGAACCTGGATAATGGTCTTATATACCCGCCTTTTGCAAATATAAGAAAGATTTCCGCCAAGATTGCAGCCAGTGTAGCGGCTAAAGCATATGAACTCGGTAACATCTTTACTCTTTAGTATATAACGCGCATAAATTGCATGTACCCTCCTTTTAAGGTTAGATGGTATATTCGAACTTTCATCATCATGTTCATTATCGGACAAGTCTCTTTATCCCAGTGAGTTTCCAGTGATCATCAAAAACTTCTGAGGGATGCATGATCTCTGTCAAAAGTAGTTTTCGATGATCATAAAAAACTTCTGGGTGATGCATGATATCTCTGTCAAAAGTCAAATTTTAGACTTTCTATCCTCTGTTTAAACTCTACCATTTGTGTCTTCCACTATTTCCGTCAACAACATCCCAAAAATTAACAAGCCGGCATCTTCTATAAACCTCTCATCTACATATTGGGTGCAACAACTGTAAAGGTAGTGGTGGAGGCAGAGGAGAGCCCATTGCGGCGATCGTCCCACTTTCTCTTTAATTTTGGAAACCCTTTCATGGATTTAATATAGAATATGTACAGTCAAATACAGTCCTCCTGAAATTTCACCTTTGTGCTTGGATGCATGCCCAAAGTTTTCTTGTTTTCTTTCGCCTGTAGGTTTGGCCACCCGCCTACCACAGCCGGAGAACCTCGTAGCATATGCAGAAAGCTGTATGTACAGCCCCAACTACCGTAACTACCGCTAAACAGTCGCAAGATAATACTCATCCGGTATAGCTTTAGTTAGTCATTTTTCATGCCATTCACCATTTTCTCCAATTACTGTCTTCAATACCGACGTGCTAGGAGTACATGCACGTGCAAGTAACATGTAAGCGTAAAACGTGTTGATGTAGCAGACTGACACAAAATAAGAGCCAGAATTAATGTAGTATAAAATGTAAAATGTGTCGTTTTAAGGTTGACTCGAATTCGTTGTGTTAAATTTTTTTTGGTCTTTATATCATTATATGTGTATGATGTCGTCGAGGTCATATCACTTCTTTCAAGTAAGGCAAATTAAAAAAGTAGGTTTGAAACTTGTGAATCCAAATTCATTGATTCATGTTGTCACCAAATTCAGACCCTACGCTTTTTTAATTAGCATTGAATTTGATTTTTCCTTTAGAGCTCAAATACCTTCCAGTGTTGCATTTTTTTATAGAATTTTTCCAGGTATAATACAATAACACATCACTATAGTTTGGGTCAATTTTTAGTTCAGTCCCTAAAATTTTCGATGAATTTTTTTAGTCACTAAAGTTTAAAAAAGTTACTTCGTTCAGTTCTCAACGTTAAATCGGCCGAAACAAACGAAAATGGACTGATTCAGGAATATTTTTAAAACTCCATGAATTAAATCTGATCTTGTTGGTACCCAATTCAGTCCCTAATATTTTTAAGATACTCGACATTCAGTATTTCTATGTTTGCTTCTACGACTTGCATCTCCGTTGAATCAAGAATGAACCGAACTTACATGGATGTTTGAATATATCCCCAACTTTTCTTGATTTTTTTCTCCAATCAGAATCGATTTCCCATCACTTTCACATGAGAATCAGTGAACCCAATGCAAAGACTATTTTGGAAGAAAAAAAAATACCTGTCACCCACCGATTTGACCTACGATGTTGGTTAAAAAAAAATTTTAATCGACGAATCCAAACACGTATTTTGTGATTTGCAAAGGTTTGGCAAAAGATTTATGAAAAAATGAAATGGAGATAGATAGGTGAAGTATCAACACAAAATAATGTGCAAAAAATATTATATATCAAGAATTGCTTCTACCACTGCCATTATTTCCATCCTAATAAATTTTTTATACAGCAGATATACACAACTCCAAACATCAATATTTAAAATAATACGTAATCGATCGTTACACATAAACTAACATGGACAAGAACGACATGAAAAAACCGACTCAATTGGTGGAGCATCAAGTCTTGAACATGTGATGTAGTACTTGCAGGGGAACAAATTACAGCGTTTTGTCAACACCATCATTTGCGATTTTTTGCGCACTCAGCACGAGGAAATGCTGCACAAACAGCTCGAGTATTAGGTGGATGATCGTTATCACTATGTGAAGCAGATTCAGAGAATGGTCACTTGGCAGCAACACGATGGGTGGATACTACCATGGGCACTGCCGTTGTATCCACCTTACGTATGGTCTGATCTAACCGAAGGGCAGATCAAACCCACCGCAGCAACAAATGCAATATTAGAATTGGTGAGCAGTTAAGATTTTAAATCTTGCTGTAGCAACTAGCAACACGCGCTTAGTCATGCCCCGATTATTTTGACGAGGGTGGGTATGTAGATGATTTTGCGCCTTCGGGGTGGACATATATTTTTGAAAAAAGTATAACCAAAAATTCGAATATTTTCGTCTAAGTTGGGTCACTACACTTCACCCAATATGGGCCGTCCTGATGTTAGAACAAGAAATGGATGTCACAAACCTTTCTCGCGGCTGCTGTGTTTTTAAGAAAGGAAGGTTCTTCATACATTATACTGAGGCCCTGTAAACGAGAAAACAGATGCCAACAAATGGTGAAATTTCTCATTCAAAAGATGGAAAAACTAAGAAATAACATACCAAGCTCTTCGACATCTGACAGCTTCTTGACGAATTATTCGCTTGGGATCGTCTAGGGCTTTTGATATGGATCGCAAAACCTAAACATTGATGATTTCATAATATACTGTTATTATCGATATACCATTTTAGAGGCATCGTTATAAAATAATGAACTTGTGATGAAAAAGTTGTATTGTTGCTGATGCTATATTTTCGATATCAAAGATCTAATTGATAGGATAGAAAGTTTCAGACAAAACGAACTTGAAACTTCGACAACAAAATCTGGGAAAGGGGGATTCCATCACTTGCCAATTTCGCTTAAAAGGAAACCTAGAAACACCACATTCATGCTCTAATAGAACTGCAAACACATACCATAGAAGAGAATGCAGATCCAAGAGGATCAGGTGAAAGCCTCGAGGAAAGCGGGGACATAACCACTTTTTACATGGAACTGACCATAAACATAACAACGATATGCAACGACTATTGTACCTGAGTTCTCAAGGGATAAATTCTTGTGTGGGGAAGTTCTGACATAGCAACAAGGCACTGTATTGCTGTCTCTCGAACAACCTGAAATCTCACGCAATGTTTTGCATATAGTTGATAAAACAAACCACTGGAGAGTGAATGAATACTTTTACATATCACCATGTACAAAATTAATAAACTTTAGCGGAAACAAGCCAAATAATGGGAGATTAATCAAAAAGACTAGTAGTCAAATTCAACAACATTGGCAAATAAATGTCGACATTATAAATACTTTTGTCATTTTAAATGATGAATGATATCAAATGCGGTATTCGATTAATAAGATCATTTAAGAGAGACTCCTTGTACCATAGACTGTGAATAGGCCGTTAGAACAATAAGTTGATTGATTATTCTCGGTGCATTTCCAATGATAGCTTCTTCTCCTGCAGCACAAAAATGAGCAATCTATGAGCCTGGAAAAATTTTCCACCAAAGAATATATCACCGTGGTTAAAAATGAACCCACATCTATTTCAAATGACTTTGATAGACCAATTCGTCAAACAACACACCCCACCTTCTTTAAGCCGTGGTCAAACATCAGAAGAAAAACCATGTCCCGACTAGCGTGTCATTTTTTAAATGGCACACTACATAATCCGAAGTTTATCTAGAAAGAGTTATCCATATATGTATTAAAAGGATTTTTCAATATTAGTTTTTGGGATGGAACTATACACGATAATAAAGGAAAAGTACCCTCACGAGCCTAAAAACTTGTATAAAATTATAAGAAATATAATATTGTTCTAGAAAAACGTGAATATCAAATCTAATAAACCTTCAATTTTTTCTCACCATTTTTGTGCGTCAATATTCCAGATATGACTAGTAATACGTTGTAGATAATATCCTTATCCAGAACATCCATGCTCAACATGGACAAGCAATCCAGTAATACGGGAATCAACTGCATGAAAAGGCAAGTATCTCAACTAGGGTTACATAACAAAGAATATGTATAAGTAGAATACGTGAATGTCCGAAAAGATGCACACAGATAATGTGCAGACCTTTTTGGCTTCACTGAGAATAGCTGTCAGGGGAGTATCCGACACAATATGTGCAAAGGCTCGATATAGCATAGATCTGGGGAGGAAAAAGTTACAAAGGCCAGATCAATGAAAAAATATATATAAGGAAAACGTCTATTTAACCAATATATAGGCTTTGGAGATCATATTTAGCCATTTTATAAGATGCTCTAGCATTGAAAAAGTTTCATGACGGAAGATGTCAAGGATGTGGTATAGTGGCAGTCCATTAAGGACAGTGATACACTTACATCTAAATTACCATGAAATTTTCAAAACTAAAAGTGACAATTAGGAACTGTAAATACAAACCTAACAGATGATGACTCAGATTTTACAACCAAGGATAATAATATGGGCATCATGGAACTAAAAAACCGCTGCTTGTAGAGCGGTCGTATGACTGCATGATATCTTCGATTCAAACATTCTTCGGAATCACTCATAATAATATGAAATGCATCTGCAGCACACTTCATCAGCTGATGGACAGTCAGGTCCTGCGACTGTTTTGAGTCCCCAATGTTGCCATCCAACAAAAATAAACCTAACAAAGTCATTGTTATATCTTTTACCTTCTCATGCCCCCTCATAAGTAACGCTTTGCCAATCCATGCTAACCCAATCACAACATTACTTTCATCTGATTGGATTCTTAAAGTATCTAGTTTCAAACCACTGAAATCAATCTCACGTCCATCATTTCCAGACATACTACCATTGCTGGAAGTCCTGATGAAACTACCAAATATCATGTCCAAGGCCTCTTCCAGGCTGATGCTTCTAGACGAATTTATTCCGGTGATTTTTGAAGGTAATTTATTGACTAAAGCACTCAATGCATGAGCTGAAGAAACATGGCCACTGAGGATGGTTGAGATGAACAGCTGCACCATCATTTTTCCATTTGGTACACATGTCTGAGGGTGGAGGGCTACAATAACTGAAGCAACTAAGGAAATGATCCATTCATATCTATAAATGGAAGACTCAAAATTGTGATTTTGCTGGAGCCCATTCAATTTTGATGAACAATTGTCAGATTGGAATCCCATTGACTCAATACAGTTGCTTGAAAAGAGTAGTCCAAAAGTTTTATCTATAATCATCTCCTGGCCTTCCACTGTACAGCTCGCAACAGCCTTCTTCATTGCAGTCATGGTTGCACCAAGAAGATTCTGGTAACAGATCTCACGATTAGCAACAGTCAACAAGAAACAAATCAGATATGTCAAACATCGGCCATTTAATTATTCAAATGTGTCTTACACTTGCATTTTCTGGAGGTCTGGGGTTGATACACCTACTATTTTCGATCTTGGCAAAGATACTGAGAGCAAACTTCATAAGGATTTCCTCAGAATCCCCACTTTCAAGGAACCTGTGGTCATGTCAAGAGCTAAGTCCAACGAATACTTGAAAATCATAAGAATACTAGAACAATCAGAAAAAACAGCACATTTAAGAAGATAAATAAATTTGTATCTGAGAAATAATACAAACTGCATAGATCTTATTGCTTACTGGATATAGCCGGATGGCGTCATTCAAAATTCACTGGGGAATAATTTAATGAGAGCGAAGATTGTAAGTTACTACATTTATTTAGGGAAGTGGTTAATACTAAGTAATGAAGCATGGATCCAAAAATTGAATAACTTAGGCTTTTCACTTCAAGTTGGATAACAAGTCTTTGTCATTCATTTCAATGCCATCACACGGGAAGGTTTCTCTTCACAAAGCTCAACCAACTTGACATTCTGAAAAGTATTTACTTATCTTGGTTTACTTGTTGGTAGGCAGGACTAACAATGGCAACGAATATGCCACTTTCCCGGTAGCAAACTAGATTATGAAGGTTCAGAAGCTCGTTATCTGGGCTGGGAGGAAAGGGGTAAGAAAAAAGTGTTAGGACTGATAAGTAGCATACCGAGTTCCTACCTCTAGACCACTTTAAAGTTGTCAAGTCGAAGGTAGATACTATTCATCTTTCAATTAATATTAATATTTTAAATTTTTTGAATACTCCATAATATAACTTGGACTGAGCATCATTTTGATTACCGAAAGAAACAACAATTTCTGATCGGGTGTTTTCTTAATACAGGATAATGCTCCCTCATAAGTTTTTACCATGCCAAACATTATCGACTTCACTACCAGTTTTCCCTACCTACCTGTACCTATATGGTGACTTCTCCCACAAGATTCATAAGCAATAGCATACAAGTGTGAGTGTGAAGGAACACGTCCTCCATTTTTCTACCTCTCCTCCTTACAAAACAGTCATTTCAACCGTGTCCTCTCACTTCAGACATCTAGGCAGGGAAACAGATGATATATTGCACATTTAGATAAACGGACAAGAAGTCCAAATTCAGCACCAGGATTTTAATACTGAAATGATGTGTTTCCAGCATTAAGCGTGAATTAATCAACTTTAAACATACAACCAAAAAACACCCACCAAAAATAGACAAATTACAACAATCTCTAACTGAAAACAATAGAGCGTCTCCAAAATGACTTCTATCTATATGCATAAGGTTGCCAACTTCAATCACGGACTCACACTGTAATTATAATATAATTAAAGACAGTTTTGATACTTAATATGGCTATAATGACATTTAGAGAGGAGAAAGATAATTGCTTGATCTAGAAAATATAGTAAAACAAGGATTGAAAAGATGAATTACAAAACCACGACTGAATCAATGATTATAGATATTTAATGCAATAAACTCTGCATACCATGGAAGCACCCTATTAGAATAAGTATCAAGAAGCTCGGTCGTCAATTTATCAGAATCAAGATTCCCAAGTTCCTGTACATTTACAGGTACTAACTTGAATCAGTAGATACCAAGCTAGAAAAACAAAATGGAGAGAAAAAAACAATTGAAAAACAGTATTAGGGGCACAAAAGAAAAGGCAGAAAATAGAAAGAAAGAACAATTACAAAATTGACTATAGTAAAAAAAGGATCTATGTGGAATCTACATTCCTCAAATCTACTGTAATGAATCTCATTCAGTAATTTATCAGTACTCAGTAGCATCCTATGAATATGTGACAAAAATGATGACATACTCAAAAACCAAAAAAAGTGAGTGGTAAAACACAATGTAGTGCGACTACCTTTACAAAGGGATGTGTAAGATGAAGTTACATCGTATAAAAACTTCTGTCATGTGTTAAATAAGAGACACTAATAGCATACATACATAAGCTGCAGAAAAATGCACAGATATGGCCTCATCCAACCCTTGAACAAATCTGAGCATAAATTCTTTCCTTGTTGCTCCTACGTCATAAGCTGCTTGCAATTTAAGTGATGAAGAAGTAGTTATATCACCAGGCGATATCAGTAAAACAATCTTCTCCACAACAGTACTCTTATAGCATGAAGCTCTTTCAGAGTCTGGACATTTATCAATAAACAAACCAATCTCCACTAGTGCCATTAAAGCTGAAGTCCACAAGAATGTCTTATTGATCTCAGAAGTAACAATTGAGACCAGATTCAACAAAATACAGTCATACAAGGACTTGGATACTGGGACAAAGCTCGCCGGGAAAGTGGACAGAGTTTGCAAACCCTTCACTGCAATCATGGGAGTTAAACATGAAACAGAAACCAGTTTAGCATAAACAATATATACTTTTTTAACCCAAACGCAAACTTTAAGCACTTCTTGCATAAAAATTATCAGTTAATGGTTGGTAATATAATTATCCACCACAGGCACAAGAGGATCTATGGACGTGGACTTTGGAGGAATCCAAACTATATTCTGTTCAGACTGCATATGCAACACTGTTGGAGGACTCACCAATTGTGGACATATATCGGAGACATATATTTCGATTTGGAAAACTTTGGCACCTTCCAAGGTAGCAGCACTCATCTGGAGGGTGATTCGAGATCGATTACCGACAAGATCAAACCTCAGCAAAAGAAACATATTCATGGGGAACGAAGCTGGTAACTGTGCGATGTACTCTCTCACGGAAGAGACTACAAATCATCTGTTTTTCTGCTGTACGGAGTCATATTCCTTATGGATGAAATGCTATCGTTGGCTGGGTTTCTATACGGTATTGTCGTCGGACTCAATAGCCCATCATTGGCATCACAATGGACTGTGGACAAGAAAAAAGGGAAGAAAAGCTTGGATGACAATATGGAGCTCGGTGCTTTGGACGATATGGCTACACAGAAATAATTTGTCTTTTAAGGGCAGCGATCACGAGGAGGATGATCTACTGGAGACGGTCATTCACAGATCTTGGTTTTGGATCACAAACAGAGGAAATAATAAATTTTTGTCCTCGTTTGTTGATTGGAGACGGGAACCGTTGATTTGTTTGTCATCTTCTTAATTTCTAGTCAGTAGGATCTACTTTTTCTAATTTAGCTACACCTTGTAGTAACTTTTTCGATGCTTTCGCATCTATTTTATATATCTTGTCTGATCAAAAAATAATAATAATAATTATCCACCATTATAATTCATAAAGAATCTTCGACAAGGATTTTCCTTCAAGACAAGTGCACCCAACAACATAAAGAAATGGAGGAATTTCCAGGAGGAATTCTATAGATATTTAAAATGCTAAATCAATATATATTTTATATTATTAGTTTATTGAGCTGCTCTTTGTATCATTTTAATGATGCACACATATGCTTTCGGTAACCTTGAGTACAGAATCAAAGTATGCCTACACCTCAATAAGTTCATTCAAGAAGATACATATTTAACAACATTCTCCAAATTTGACTTGGTGAGGAAAAAGGCAACTAAATCCAGTAAATAGTAAATACGCACAGTTAGCTTCATCATCCTCACTTGTGTTTCTCATATGGAAAAATAACGAGAGAATTCAAAGAACAGGACTAACCGCAGAGATATACATAGGCATTATGAGCACTGTCGACAATACTTGATCTTAAGAAAGAAATGAATCCCTTCATTAGTGGCTCAGAGAATCTGTGAAGCATTGCACACCATGTCTGGTTGGCAAAATCAGAAACCAAGGTGAAATTATCAAAGGGTGCCGTCAAACATCTGCATGCACCTAGAAATTCAATACAGAGATAGAGGGCTCCAAAATTAAGTTTGACAAGAGAAGAATAATCATCATCCAAGTAGCTATTTTGAGATGGTTTAGCTGGGGAAATCCATAAAGCATCCATGAGGAGCGGGAAAAAACTCTCGAAGACCTTATTGCACGATGCAACCGAGGATTTAGCACAAACTGACATAATACGACCAGCAGCATGTAATTTCTGCCTTACAAGTACAGGAATATCACCAAAATCCGTAGTCTCGATCAGCGAGTTCACTAATATGTTGATGTCTTTATCACTCAGAACTAGGCTAGTAAATATACTGTCTTGCTGTATAACCTCTTGCAGTAGTACAAAAGCATGTGTCATTATATCATTGTCCTGAAATCCCATTCCATCCATCAATTCAGACTCCACGGAAACAGTAGATTGAGGTGAAATAAAAGTAGCTTCTTTTACAGAAGACCAAAGAGCTTGAGCATATTTGACCATTCTGTCTGATCCATATTTTGTTGCACAATAGCTTATATACCTAAATGACTCCACCTGCAGGTGAAGAGATATAGTTCTTCCAATGTCCGGAATAAAGAGAATCCCTTCATTGTTGGACATACAAAAAAAGGATTTGGGTTAAAAAAAAGCACCAACCTTAGCTGATGGCAGAGACGAAGACAATTTCTCTAATAGCAAGGGCATAGAGAATGGTTCAAAAAGGGGTGTAGAAGCAAATGCCAGCTGAAAGACATTAAATGAAGTAAGAATCTAAAAGATATCAACTCTTAAATTACAAGGATCTCTGCTTCAAATATTTTAACAATATAAGCACATAAACTACAAAAGTTGCAAGCTTTATGACTGTCCAAGTACAGAGAGAATCACAAGTGTAATTTCTTTATTTTTCTGCGGATGTCTATATAATATTCGACAAAGCATCAGTTTCAAATACTCTGATCAAATAAGATAGATAAAAACACTGCTCAGGTTGATTAGGATGAGATGATTTATCAATATACACAAGATATGAAATGTCTGTCTTTTTAATGCAAGGTGAAAGGAAGAGTACAAGTATTATGCAAGAGCTTTCCTCCCTCATACTCCAAAGAAAGGAGGGAGCCATAAAATTAATCAGTATTTAGCAGCACATAATCTCTTCCCAAGTTTCTCTCAGAGAAGTGTGGTCAGGCTTAATTTATAATATGTTAGCCTATAAAAAACAAACGAGATTCAATTAATTCAGCGGAATCTGAGCAACGTAATTGTACTAATATTCATACTTATCATTATATTAGATAATGGAAAATGAAAAATAATTGGATGGGTTATTCAAAACCTATTCCTCAGAACATGGAGCTGTCAGCTACTCTAACTTTTGCTATCCATCAGGAAATGCATAAAAGTATGTCTATTCTGATATGACATATCAGAGAGTCATCATCATTTGTCATCACATTAGAAGCTACTAGCTAGAGTTCCTTAAGAAGTTTCTAATGTAATACTACAGAATCAAGCCCACAAGCCAACTTTTTTCGTATACCATCTCATACTGCTTTTTCATGGCAACATGATGCAAGCTGCAAATTACATACCAATAATGCCCTCGAAAGCTCCTCTCTCTTATTATCATCATCCTCACCTTTCCGCTGCAAAATAAAATTGTACACCAAATCAGTGAAGTTCAGACATAGTAAGTAGTTAAAGAAAACAGATGTTTCCTAGTTGTACAATTACTGACCCTAAGTGGTACATTTTTTTTTATGGCAAAAAACTGTTTTATTAAAAGAGTACAATATTGAACAGTCCAAGACCAGTCATGAACCAAAGATTTAGCAAATATATTGTGGTACTTGTCTTCCAAGTCCACGAAAGTATCCAGAAAATATCTGTCTTAAATCACGTAACCCTGAACTACTCAAATTTATGTCACACATGCCTTTTGTTGCCACTTGCTCATTCTCCAAGAAGTTATGTTAACTGGAGCGTCTGGCTACCAGCGCTCATTTGTTGAACCAAAACCATCTTTACAATTAGAAATATGAATAGGCGTTCATAGTTTAACTTTCATTTAGGGAGTGAAGTGTGGAGTTACTTATTAAGGTTTATCATCATACCCACAATTTATTAGAGAAGAAATGCAAAAAATAACTAAAGTAGAGTCAAGATATCTCACATGTGTAAAATGGATGGGAAAGTAACTTCCCAAAATTTCGAACAAATCCTGTGCAAATTTTGCTAGAGGGCCAGATGGATCAGGATACAATTTGGCAAGACTTTCAATTATATGAAACACAAGCACTAAACAATCAGGATCTTTTTCCTCATCAATAGCTTCACAGATTCCGTAAAGAAGCATATCTCCCTAAAATACATAGCAGATTAATGCAGACATTAAAAGCTCAATATCAGGAAAAAAAATTAACCAAGCATGTCATCTAAAAAATTCAACAAAAGGTATTATCAACATGTGTGTCTGAATTTGAAGTCTAGCAGAAGCAGATACCCAAATATGATGGAAAAATTCAAATATAATACAATAAATTTCAAGGAACATAACAAACACGTTCAAACAAGTTAATCAGGACTTGCAGGCTGAAAACATCGTACATGATCGTCACATCCTCCAACATACCAGGACATTTTTTTGTTGATAGAGAAGAGTCCACGGATAGTGCAATGAAAGTCACTTTGGAAGCTATTAACAAGAAGTGTAAGCTTTTAGGAGCATGTAAGTAGGTATTAAACTTATTAGTAAAAACGTATGAAGGGACCAATTCTAAGATTTTCAAAGACTAGTTGCAGTTCCTCCCAACTTTGAATCCTCGTACTAACTCTCATTAACGCTGTGAAAACATTGTGGGTCAATTAGTTGCAATTTTACAAAAAGGAAAAGTGTAATTATTTTACTTTTTTTATGGTCATTCAGGTAAAAGGCCACAAATTTGACTCAGCCAGCCATGTTTCTTGAGTAACTATTATCAATTATAAACATTAGGTAATTCCAATTTATAAAGCTATGTTAACAGAAACAACCTCCATAAAAGATGGAGAAAAGTAAGGGTTGGTCCTTACCAAATCCCTAATTGCACCAGCATAATGATCTATTAGACATTCCATAAGTTGGAAGCTTAGCTGCAAAATTTCATACATTAGAAAATAATTATCACAATATTATTAACAGTAGATACAAAGCTTACCAACAGATCAATCCATGATTTACCTTCCTGTCATGCTGTCCCAACACCTGCACCTGCAGATTTTGGAGATAAGAGAGAGCCACAGCCTTCGCTTCACTATCAGTTACCATACCAACATCTTTTTTTCTCCCCAACAATGCCAAGCAACCAACAACTGCTCCGCGTAATGCTTTCCAATCTGCCTGATAGGCATGAAATATCATCCGTCTTTAAATTGATACAACTGAAGCTCCAGTGCTCCAATTATAAACACATAATAAGTCGATCAAAAAACAAAAATATAATCCATTTCCGTATCGTGAGAAGACAAATAAATTGCCTGAAATGTTCTCACTTAAAGCACTTTCGCGAAGCCTAACATTAAGGGATGTATGCATTTCTTTAGAAAATTTGGAACTTATGATGATGCTGTTTATAGTTTAAACCTTGTTTACAAACTCATCTCTAATTGAGGCCTATCATATTAGCAGCTAACATCATGTTAAGCTGCACTAATCACCATCATGACACATAAGTCCATAAATTAATAAAAACAAATATGTATAATGCATCAACTTCAAGTATTTAACATAGGCCTGTCAAGAGAGCATTAATCATGAACGAGAGGTACTAATTTCACAGTGAGTGTGATTCAAGTGATCCAAATTTCTTTCTACTAATGAAACATTCAGCTAAATCAGAAATCCTTCCAGAAGTAATGTAAATATACTGTGCCCATCGCATCCCTCATACTTACACTTCCCTCCCTAGTTTTCATCCTGGAAGACATGTAATCCACATGTTGCAGTGACATAGTTTTCCTAGTAGCTTCACACTCATGCAGCATACTTTCACGAGACATTTCCTATCCCAACATCTATTGAAGGATTACTGAATAACGCCCCGAAGCACACACGAAATTTATGTGGTAGATGATTAAGGTGATTAAAGAATTGATGTCAGTGTGAAGTGAAACAACGGATCAACTAGATGATGCAGTTAGAGCAAACTATCCCGAAAAGTTAAAATATGGAACACAGATTAAACACATCAGCAGATAGACCAATTATTTCAATACCATTGTTTACTCACCAATCTTTCAGAGAAGAATCCTATCAGACTATGTATTGACGTATCAGTTAGGGGCTTCGATGTTAGTTTTGCCAGAACTTCAGCCAGGAGGAGAATTCCTGAATCATAGCATGATAAGCATCAGCCTTCAGATACATTATAACCTGAGGGAACCACGCAATAACATTTACAAAAATTGCATGATGCATCCAAAATAAAGGACGAGAGCATCTGTAGTCCAGGCCTTGAATGTTTTACATCTGAAGTCCAGGCCTTGAATGTAGTCCAAAATTGCATGATACAACATTTCACGGCTAGGATAATGGCAACTTGATTTTTCTTTAAAAAAAATATTATCACCCAGGCTCTTCTCTACAGTAAGCATAAAAGACAAATTTCCTTGAGCATTCCCCCAAATCTAAAGTTGTTTCTTAGTTAAGTACTAGTTAGGGTGATCATCATCAAATTCAAAAGTTTGCTGGAATTGACGAAAACAGCAAACCCACAAAAATCTATCTTACACAGCAAATAGGGATTCCCAAATTCATAGGCTAGGTAAAATTCCTAGGGTTCTTCATACCTTCACAACATTAAAAAAAATTACTGAAATGTTCAAGCTGTAGAAATATATGAGGTAAATGCTGTAAGGTACAAGCCCAAAAAATTACGCAAAAATAATCCCTCGTTATAATGAACTAACATTGACTTTATCGAAAATAAAATCTTGATTTTACTATAAACACATCAAATTAATCATAGTATGAAAATAAAATTACCACGAGAACGGATAATATGGTCTGTAGTAGTCAAATACATCTCCATTTCCCTAACCTGTACATGTGTAACGACAATGTATACTCATCAAAATTTTAAAAATAAAATCTACGATAGGATTACAAAAGAAAATTTTTTATACTTCAAAACTAAAACTAATTATATTAAAAAAATTAAGGAAAGTCTTACAAGAGCTTCTACAGTCAACATATCATTTTTCAGCATGGTAGCAACTGCATTGACACTTGCTTCCTGTAATTCACATTAACGTCATAAATACACAAATTACCAGCTTACAATTTGAATTTTTAAAGTAGAAACAGCCTTATAAAATAGCATAAACTAAACATTTGAAAGGTATACAAAAGGCTTCCTCTTTAACTGTAATTAATTATAAATCGCTGAACCCTGATGGATTACTGAGTCTACTAAACGCTGGGGAAAAGATTGAACAAAAACAACAAAATAAGGGCTTTCAATATGGTATAGAAATAAACGAGAAGTCAAATGCTTGCAATGGATTTAGAAAACAGTGGTTCTTTCTGAGGGTAATTGTATAAGATCACTGAGTTTGCTAAAAATTGGAAAAATTCATAAACACGAGCAAAACAAAAATCTAATTCCTGTAATGAGATTACTGTGTTCGCCAAAAATTGGTTGAATTTTCTAAACACAGTGCAAAGAACAGAGCAGTTACTTACAGAACAGTACAATGCACATACAAAAAAAAAAAATTTCCAAGATATTCAGGAAAAAAATGATTCTTTTTTAAAATTATTGTCATTAATCGGATAATTAGTGGACAAATAGTGTACCTGCTGAGGCAAAGTAGCGGAGGAGCTGACGAACAACTCGACATGCTTAACACACTCGCTTGAATCACCCATTGCCCGCGACTGTGCTGTGGCACGAAAGCGGTAGTGTTTTATGGGGTTTAGGGGTTTGAAGCGAATTTCATAGTGTACTTGTTTATGCGACTTGCGGAGGTTTTATTTTTCTTAATTCTTTTTAAAAAAAATCCGGTTTATCTATATACTATCTATAACTATGGTTTTTTTTATAATACATTTTTTTACAAAAATTATTTTCAAAAATACTTCGGATTTGAGAATATTACAAAAATACCTCAAAATATCAGCATGAATTGCGGCTTACACTTTGTGAGGAGCCGCTTGTACATATAGCGGCCCCTTCATCATTTAGTGGATGCCCTCTGTGAGAACGGCCCTAAACAATAGGTGGCCACTCAAAATTTTTTTATTTCTTTTACTTAAGTTGTTTTAATTTAATTTTTTATTAAATTTATTTTGGATGATTTTTATATTTAAAAAAATGATGAATGCTGTGAAATTGATTCGTACAAGTATGCGGAAATCAATGGGATTAGAATTAAAGACCAAAGATGTAAGGCCCTTGTACCGTATTATCGGAAATCAGGTTTAGCTTCTCAACAATTATGTGATTTATTTTATGTTAATCAAATGGTTGAGAATAAACATGAGGAATATTATCTTTGATAACAGCTCGATATCGTAACATTTTGTAAATGTGATGTCCCGATATTTGATAATGAGAATTAAGAGCAATTTGTACATTATTTTGTTAATTAGTTAGAAATTAATTAATGAGAATATAATCTAATTAATGAGAGTGAAAATTGACCTTGTACATGTCAATTGACAGTCGGGTCAGAACATGGTGAATGACAATATATTTTTGGAATATTCGGATTAACACCGAAATTTTATTAAAATAATTTAATAAATATAAAATTTGCATTAAATCGAAAGATTTAATTTTATGATTCAAATAAGGACATGAAGTTAGGTGTGGATTGTACCACATGCACCAGTACACCGGTGACACCCCGATGTTCATAATTGGTCGGGAATTAATATATATCGGTGTAGGATGTAAAACACATAACAAAACGTGTAAAAACACACACTGAATCGTGGACACCTACTAAAAGGTGTGAAAACACGCACAACCTCGCGATTCACCGACCACCGTGTACTTATCCGCTCCGTTCGCCGCCGTCCGACCACCTATAGACGAGACCGACCTACCACCGTGTTCACAACTCTCAGGCGCACATTTCCATACTAGATAATCAAAATTTGGTGTTCGAAATGATGATGTTGAATTTAATTATTCAACGTTCTGCACTGAATAATTAATTTTGTGTTCTTAATTACAAAGATGGTTTCTTATAACCATTCTAGATAAATAAACTATATTAGTCCCTCGAGATTCAATGTACGATTCATTGATTTTGATTCAGCTTAATGCTAAATGAATTGAGTTTATGAAGTTGATGTTTTTCCGATTATAGTATTGAAATGTACTGTAATTGTTGAATGATTTATGATCTGCACTTGTGATATTTCGAGGACGAAATATTTTAAGTGGGGAGAAATGTAAGGCCTGTGGGACCCGACTCGGATATATAAATTTATCCCTTATCTGGTACCACAATCTATTCATAAATATATATAAAAAGTACGGTAATGAATAAACAAATGATGTAAGTTCCAGGCCAAATGCCAAAAGGGCTAATTTGAAAGAAATCGGTAGTACACCTCACCTTACTAGCTTACGATTTTTACTTGGATTTACTTGATTTTGAACCCGGTTGTCAAGGAAATTCCTATAAACATAATATAAGTAATTTATAATGATTAGGGACCCAAAAACATGGTGAACATTCTTAAAGATCATTTTTGTATAAAATTTGTCCGGGTAATTTTGAATAAAACTTTAAAAATTCATAATAATTCAAGCCTTAGTCGAAAAATCATGAAACTTTCCAGAAATGCCTAAGATTAGTGCAGAAACGTTCGGCAACCGGAAACTTCAAAATCGTGGAGGCGCGTGAACGACACGCGCCGCCTTGCCGGCGCGTGACCATCGCTCAGGATCCACGCGCGGCTGTAATTTTCAGGGAATGATCGTCTCACTGTTATCTACAACTTTTGTTCAGAAACGGTTTTAAAATTCGCAGCCGATTTTGCCCAGATTCTGATTTTTCGGAATGATTAGGTAGGGTACTTTGGTCGCCGGAAACCTGTACGTCCGGCAACTTTCTGGGAAAACGGCCGACGTGAATATATACTATAACATATTTTAAACAAGTTTAAGTTCGCTCCTAAGACTTAAAACGGAAATAATCGTATAGAACACGGGTCTGAACATACTACCTCAAAGTGATGTTTTCTGGGCAGATTTCCTGTGTGTTCTTCACGGTTCAGAATTTGTTTAGCTATTTTTCTTAATGATTTTGCTACACCACCCACATACGTTTGTTTGTGGGTTGATAATGAAGGTTGGGTAAAATTTTCAGAATTTTTGGAGAGTTTTTGGTTAATTATTTGGATTTTGGCCTATTTTTGGCCTAATATTCTAACATTTTTTTGCCATTTTTTCTAAGGATTTTTGGACGAATTTATGGCTGAAAGTGATGGATTTGGAGTGTATTTATAGGCAAAATTTTATCAGATATGTTACATGCAAGATGACATTTGTCATGGTCAACCATTCAATACCAACTCCTAATTATTTGATATCTTATTATTTATTATGATTATTTATTATTGTCTTAGTATTTTTATCACTATTATTTATTATTTTCATTCTTAATAAAATAAAAGGGTGTTACAATCTCCCCTCCTTAAAAGAATCTGGTCCCCAGATTCAAATGTTTTCATTGGAAGAGTTCGGGATACTGATGTCTAATATCTTCTTCTTTTTCCCATGTAGCTTCTTCGACGCTTTGGTTCCTCCAGAGTACCTTTACCAATTGGATGGGTCCGGAACGGAGTTCATTGATTTTCTGATCAAGGATCTGAATAGGTCGTTCTTCGTACGAGAGACCTGGTTCTAATGTTAGTTGATTGGAGTCGACCACTTGTTTCTCGTCCATGTGACATTTCCTTAATTGTGACACATGGAAGACGTTGTGTATTCCAATGACAGTTTCTGGTAGTGCTAATCGATAAGCTACAGGACCTATTCGTTCAATTATCTCAAATGGTCCTAGGAATCGTGGTTGCAGCTTACCTTTCTTCCCAGCCCTCCTGATTCCTTTTCTTGGCGATACTTTCAGGAACACATGGTCTCCTTCATCAAATTCCAAATTTTTTCGTCTTTTATCCGCATAACTCTTCTGCCGACTTTGAGCTGTTTGAATCCTTTGCTTAATGGTTTGCACTTTATCAATGGCCTCTTGTATGATGTCCGGCGGTATTGCTCGGTTCTTTCCATCCTTAGTGCTTCGCCATTCCTCCACATCCCAATTGAGAGGAGAGCGACATTTCCTCCCATATAATGCCTCATATGGAGCCATTTGTATAGTGGCTTGATAACTGTTATTATAGGCGAACTCCACGAGTGGTAAATGCTTCTCCCAATTTGATCCAGAATCTAGCACGCACGCACGAAGCATGTCTTCTAAAATTTGAATAGTACGCTCAGATTGACCGTCAGTCTGGGGGTGAGCAGCCGTGCTAAAACTTAGCTTTGTCCCGAGACATTCCTGTAGTTTTTTCCATAATCTAGATGTAAATTTTGGATCTCGGTCTGAGACGATGGTAGTAGGGATTCCATGTAGCCGGATGATCTCCTTTTGGTAGAGTTCTGCGAGTTTTTCCACGCCATACTTTTGACTGATAGGTATAAAATGAGCTGACTTGGTGAGACGATCTACTACCACCCATATGCCATCATGACCTCCTCGTAGTGTTGGGAGTCCAATTACAAAGTCCATGGTGACCTGATCCCATTTCCATTCTGGTATGGGTAAAGGTTGTAGAAGTCCGGATGGCCTTTGGTGCTCGGCTTTAATCATTTGGCATGAGAGGCAGTGCTTTACAAAATCAGCGACATCTCGCTTCATTCCATTCCACCAGAAATATTCTTTCAAATCCTTATACATTTTGGAACCTCCGGGATGATTGGTGAATCGCGATTTATGAGCTTCTTCCAAGATTTCTTTCTTCATGGAGTTAGGAACACAGATACGGTCTCTATAGAGCAATATTTCGACAGAGTTCGTAGTAAAATCGGCTTTGTTTTCTTTTGATGTTCTTATCTTTATAATATCAGGATCCAAATCTTGATTTGTCTTTAAGCGTGAATAAAATTCCGGTTCGATCTTTAATCCTGCCAAGCGACCATGAGACCGAATCTACAACTTTTCCTTAGGTATGATGCTAGTCTTCTTAACATCCACATGAGCGAGACCAATTTTTCGGCTTAATGCATCTGCCACCATATTGGCTTTTCCTGGATGGTAGAGTATGGAACAATCATAATCTTCCAGAAATTCCATCCATCTTCGTTGTCTCATATTGAGCTCTTTTTGAGTAAACAAGTATTTCAAGCTCTGGTGGTCGGTAAAGATGTCGAAAGTTGCTCCGTACAGATAGTGTCTCCATTTGGCTAAAGCAAATACTATAGCTCCCAATTCTAGATCATGTGTGGGATAATTAAGCTCATGACTTTTTAATTTCCGAGATGCATAGGCGATGACCTTGCCCTTTTGCATCAACACACATCCGAGGCCCTCATTGGATGCATCGGTATAGACTACATATCCATCTATTCCATCGGGTAATGTAAGAATTGGAGCCTGTGTCAGCAGTTCCTTCAACTGTTGGAAACTTTTCTCGCATTCCTCATTCCATATAAATGGATGGTCTTTGCGGGTTAAATGAGACAATGGAGCAGCAATTTTTGAGAAATTCTTGATAAATCTTCGATAATATCCCGCTAATCCAAGAAAACTACGTACATCTGTGATGTTCTTCGGTTGTTTCCATTGGGTGATAGCTTCTATCTTTGTTGGATCCACTTCAAGTCCTTTTCCCGAAATGATGTGTCCTAAAAATGTCACATTCTCTAACCAAAATTCGCACTTGCTAAATTTAGCAAAAAGTTGATGTTCTTTTAGAGTCTGAAGGACAAGTCGCAAGTGATGTACGTGTTCCTCCCGACTTTTTGAGTAGACCAGAATATCATCAATGAAGATTACAACGAATTTATCTAGAAATGGTTGAAATATCCGATTCATCATGTCCATGAATGCTGCTGGGGCATTAGTCAGGCCGAACGGCATTACTACAAACTCGTAGTGCCCATAACGAGTATTAAAGGCCGTTTTCGGAATGTCATGTTCCTTGATTCTCAATTGGTAATACCCTTGTCGGAGATCCATCTTGGAATACACTACAGATCCTTGCAGAGCATCAAACAATTCATCGATTCGAGGTAGTGGGTACTTGTTCTTTACAGTAAGATTGTTAAGTTCACGATAATCGATACACATTCTCAATGTGCCATCTTTCTTTTTGACAAAAAGTACCGGAGCTCCCCAGGGTGACGTGCTAGGTCGAATGTAACCCTTTTCGATTAATTCCTGCAGCTGTGTCTTTAGTTCTTTTAACTCAGCTGGTCCCATTCTATATGGAGTCTTTGATTTTGGTAAGGCTCCAGGAGTTAGTTCAATCGAGAATTCAATTTCCCTATGAGGGGGCAGAGAGGTAATTTCTTCGGGAAAGACTTCTTGAAATTCTCGGACAACAGGAATTTCTATAATCTTGACTTGATCTTTGGGTTTGTTGATCTGATATGCCAGAGATCCTAGTTCTCCATATCTTGCATTTGTCCTCATCTCTAATGTAGATACGATATGGTGATAGATTATGATATCCTAATCCTCATCATCCGAGAGCAAGACAACATGGTGCTGTGAATGTGATCTCTGTGGTGCAGTGAAACGTAATTCTTCCTCAGACTCTGATGGTGTGAACTCGGATGGTTCTGATTCCTTTTCTACCTCCCTCCCTATCGTGGCTGTCAAGGTCGATGGTGATACTGTGGTAGTGGTGGTCACTGGTACTGCTATGTCACCACTCAGTGCAGCCTCTCCCAACTCCATCCCCGGGGCTAACTCAAACTCATCAAGAAGCATGTCATCAGTATACTCCATCAGTGGGTCAAAGGAATATACTGTATTAGGAAACAGGGGATCTGCGTACTGATTCCATCTAAGTGGATCCCTAGTAGGGTCTATTTTTGTGACGGACATACGTGCAGTGCGACGATAGGTTGGAGCACTCGACTCCCCTACCTCAAACATAGGAGTGGGTATGAAATTTTCCTGCGGAGCCTGAAAAGCATCATCTAACATATATCGACCAGAAACTATAGTGGTATGTATCAAGTCTGCAGGTAACCCACTCAACAAACTCCTCAGCCGACTATCATAGAACTCCTGGATATCAATCAAATAGAACCTTAGTCTATCCCTTTCCTCCAAGACCCGACCCAACTCACGCTCTCCAGCCTTGTTTCTTTCAGTTAATACCCCTATTTCTTTGCGCAAGTCAGTTACTTCATTTTGTAAAAAGGTAATCTTGTTTTCCAAATTCATTGCAGGTGGGTGATACGGAGCAGTCATCTGTGAAACAAGTCAAACAAACAAGTTATATAACATAAAAATGTAAATAATGTACTTTAGTGCCTAGATCCATGTAAACCTGGCTCTGATACCACCTTTGTGGGACCCGACTCGGGATATATAAATTTATCCCTTATCTGGTACCACAATCTATTCATAAATATATATAAAAAGTACGGTAATGAATAAACAAATGATGTAAGTTCCAGGCCAAATGCCAAAAGGGCTAATTTGAAAGAAATCGGTAGTACACCTCACCTTACTAGCTTACGATTTTTACTTGGATTTACTTGATTTTGAACCCGGTTGTCAAGGAAATTCCTATAAACATAATATAAGTAATTTATAATGATTAGGGACCCAAAAACATGGTGAACATTCTTAAAGATCATTTTTGTATAAAATTTGTCCGGGTAATTTTGAATAAAACTTTAAAAATTCATAATAATTCAAGCCTTAGTCGAAAAATCATGAAACTTTCCAGAAATGCCTAAGATTAGTGCAGAAACGTTCGGCAACCGGAAACTTCAAAATCGTGGAGGCGCGTGAACGACACGCGCCGCCTTGCCGGCGCGTGACCATCGCTCAGGATCCACGCGCGGCTGTAATTTTCAGGGAATGATCGTCTCACTGTTATCTACAACTTTTGTTCAGAAACGGTTTTAAAATTCGCAGCCGATTTTGCCCAGATTCTGATTTTTCGGAATGATTAGGTAGGGTACTTTGGTCGCCGGAAACCTGTACGTCCGGCAACTTTCTGGGAAAACGGCCGACGTGAATATATACTATAACATATTTTAAACAAGTTTAAGTTCGCTCCTAAGACTTAAAACGGAAATAATCGTATAGAACACGGGTCTGAACATACTACCTCAAAGTGATGTTTTCTGGGCAGATTTCCTGTGTGTTCTTCACGGTTCAGAATTTGTTTAGCTATTTTTCTTAATGATTTTGCTACACCACCCACATACGTTTGTTTGTGGGTTGATAATGAAGGTTGGGTAAAATTTTCAGAATTTTTGGAGAGTTTGTTAATTATTTGGATTTTGGCCTATTTTTGGCCTAATATTCTAACATTTTTTTGCCATTTTTTCTAAGGATTTTTGGACGAATTTATGGCTGAAAGTGATGGATTTGGAGTGTATTTATAGGCAAAATTTTATCAGATATGTTACATGCAAGATGACATTTGTCATGGTCAACCATTCAATACCAACTCCTAATTATTTGATATCTTATTATTTATTATGATTATTTATTATTGTCTTAGTATTTTTATCACTATTATTTATTATTTTCATTCTTAATAAAATAAAAGGGTGTTACAATCTCCCCTCCTTAAAAGAATCTGGTCCCCAGATTCAAATGTTTTCATTGGAAGAGTTCGGGATACTGATGTCTAATATCTTCTTCTTTTTCCCATGTAGCTTCTTCGACGCTTTGGTTCCTCCAGAGTACCTTTACCAATTGGATGGGTCCGGAACGGAGTTCATTGATTTTCTGATCAAGGATCTGAATAGGTCGTTCTTCGTACGAGAGACCTGGTTCTAATGTTAGTTGATTGGAGTCGACCACTTGTTTCTCGTCCATGTGACATTTCCTTAATTGTGACACATGGAAGACGTTGTGTATTCCAATGACAGTTTCTGGTAGTGCTAATCGATAAGCTACAGGACCTATTCGTTCAATTATCTCAAATGGTCCTAGGAATCGTGGTTGCAGCTTACCTTTCTTCCCAGCCCTCCTGATTCCTTTTCTTGGCGATACTTTCAGGAACACATGGTCTCCTTCATCAAATTCCAAATTTTTTCGTCTTTTATCCGCATAACTCTTCTGCCGACTTTGAGCTGTTTGAATCCTTTGCTTAATGGTTTGCACTTTATCAATGGCCTCTTGTATGATGTCCGGCGGTATTGCTCGGTTCTTTCCATCCTTAGTGCTTCGCCATTCCTCCACATCCCAATTGAGAGGAGAGCGACATTTCCTCCCATATAATGCCTCATATGGAGCCATTTGTATAGTGGCTTGATAACTGTTATTATAGGCGAACTCCACGAGTGGTAAATGCTTCTCCCAATTTGATCCAGAATCTAGCACGCACGCACGAAGCATGTCTTCTAAAATTTGAATAGTACGCTCAGATTGACCGTCAGTCTGGGGGTGAGCAGCCGTGCTAAAACTTAGCTTTGTCCCGAGACATTCCTGTAGTTTTTTCCATAATCTAGATGTAAATTTTGGATCTCGGTCTGAGACGATGGTAGTAGGGATTCCATGTAGCCGGATGATCTCCTTTTGGTAGAGTTCTGCGAGTTTTTCCACGCCATACTTTTGACTGATAGGTATAAAATGAGCTGACTTGGTGAGACGATCTACTACCACCCATATGCCATCATGACCTCCTCGTAGTGTTGGGAGTCCAATTACAAAGTCCATGGTGACCTGATCCCATTTCCATTCTGGTATGGGTAAAGGTTGTAGAAGTCCGGATGGCCTTTGGTGCTCGGCTTTAATCATTTGGCATGAGAGGCAGTGCTTTACAAAATCAGCGACATCTCGCTTCATTCCATTCCACCAGAAATATTCTTTCAAATCCTTATACATTTTGGAACCTCCGGGATGATTGGTGAATCGCGATTTATGAGCTTCTTCCAAGATTTCTTTCTTCATGGAGCTAGGAACACAGATACGGTCTCTATAGAGCAATATTTCGACAGAGTTCGTAGTAAAATCGGCTTTGTTTTCTTTTGATGTTCTTATCTTTATAATATCAGGATCCAAATCTTGATTTGTCTTTAAGCGTGAATAAAATTCCGGTTCGATCTTTAATCCTGCCAAGCGACCATGAGACCGAATCTACAACTTTTCCTTAGGTATGATGCTAGTCTTCTTAACATCCACATGAGCGAGACCAATTTTTCGGCTTAATGCATCTGCCACCATATTGGCTTTTCCTGGATGGTAGAGTATGGAACAATCATAATCTTCCAGAAATTCCATCCATCTTCGTTGTCTCATATTGAGCTCTTTTTGAGTAAACAAGTATTTCAAGCTCTGGTGGTCGGTAAAGATGTCGAAAGTTGCTCCGTACAGATAGTGTCTCCATTTGGCTAAAGCAAATACTATAGCTCCCAATTCTAGATCATGTGTGGGATAATTAAGCTCATGACTTTTTAATTTCCGAGATGCATAGGCGATGACCTTGCCCTTTTGCATCAACACACATCCGAGGCCCTCATTGGATGCATCGGTATAGACTACATATCCATCTATTCCATCGGGTAATGTAAGAATTGGAGCCTGTGTCAGCAGTTCCTTCAACTGTTGGAAACTTTTCTCGCATTCCTCATTCCATATAAATGGATGGTCTTTGCGGGTTAAATGAGACAATGGAGCAGCAATTTTTGAGAAATTCTTGATAAATCTTCGATAATATCCCGCTAATCCAAGAAAACTACGTACATCTGTGATGTTCTTCGGTTGTTTCCATTGGGTGATAGCTTCTATCTTTGTTGGATCCACTTCAAGTCCTTTTCCCGAAATGATGTGTCCTAAAAATGTCACATTCTCTAACCAAAATTCGCACTTGCTAAATTTAGCAAAAAGTTGATGTTCTTTTAGAGTCTGAAGGACAAGTCGCAAGTGATGTACGTGTTCCTCCCGACTTTTTGAGTAGACCAGAATATCATCAATGAAGATTACAACGAATTTATCTAGAAATGGTTGAAATATCCGATTCATCATGTCCATGAATGCTGCTGGGGCATTAGTCAGGCCGAACGGCATTACTACAAACTCGTAGTGCCCATAACGAGTATTAAAGGCCGTTTTCGGAATGTCATGTTCCTTGATTCTCAATTGGTAATACCCTTGTCGGAGATCCATCTTGGAATACACTACAGATCCTTGCAGAGCATCAAACAATTCATCGATTCGAGGTAGTGGGTACTTGTTCTTTACAGTAAGATTGTTAAGTTCACGATAATCGATACACATTCTCAATGTGCCATCTTTCTTTTTGACAAAAAGTACCGGAGCTCCCCAGGGTGACGTGCTAGGTCGAATGTAACCCTTTTCGATTAATTCCTGCAGCTGTGTCTTTAGTTCTTTTAACTCAGCTGGTCCCATTCTATATGGAGTCTTTGATTTTGGTAAGGCTCCAGGAGTTAGTTCAATCGAGAATTCAATTTCCCTATGAGGGGGCAGAGAGGTAATTTCTTCGGGAAAGACTTCTTGAAATTCTCGGACAACAGGAATTTCTATAATCTTGACTTGATCTTTGGGTTTGTTGATCTGATATGCCAGAGATCCTCGTTCTCCATATCTTGCATTTGTCCTCATCTCTAATGTAGATACGATATGGTGATAGATTATGATATCCTAATCCTCATCATCCGAGAGCAAGACAACATGGTGCTGTGAATGTGATCTCTGTGGTGCAGTGAAACGTAATTCTTCCTCAGACTCTGATGGTGTGAACTCGGATGGTTCTGATTCCTTTTCTACCTCCGTCCCTATCGTGGCTGTCAAGGTCGATGGTGATACTGTGGTAGTGGTGGTCACTGGTACTGCTATGTCACCACTCAGTGCAGCCTCTCCCAACTCCATCCCCGGGGCTAACTCAAACTCATCAAGAAGCATGTCATCAGTATACTCCATCAGTGGGTCAAAGGAATATACTGTATTAGGAAACAGGGGATCTGCGTACTGATTCCATCTAAGTGGATCCCTAGTAGGGTCTATTTTTGTGACGGACATACGTGCAGTGCGACGATAGGTTGGAGCACTCGACTCCCCTACCTCAAACATAGGAGTGGGTATGAAATTTTCCTGCGGAGCCTGAAAAGCATCATCTAACATATATCGACCAGAAACTATAGTGGTATGTATCAAGTCTGCAGGTAACCCACTCAACAAACTCCTCAGCCGACTATCATAGAACTCCTGGATATCAATCAAATAGAACCTTAGTCTATCCCTTTCCTCCAAGACCCGACCCAACTCACGCTCTCCAGCCTTGTTTCTTTCAGTTAATACCCCTATTTCTTTGCGCAAGTCAGTTACTTCATTTTGTAAAAAGGTAATCTTGTTTTCCAAATTCATTGCAGGTGGGTGATACGGAGCAGTCATCTGTGAAACAAGTCAAACAAACAAGTTATATAACATAAAAATGTAAATAATGTACTTTAGTGCCTAGATCCATGTAAACCTGGCTCTGATACCACCTTTGTGGGACCCGACTCGGGATATATAAATTTATCCCTTATCTGGTACCACAATCTATTCATAAATATATATAAAAAGTACGGTAATGAATAAACAAATGATGTAAGTTCCAGGCCAAATGCCAAAAGGGCTAATTTGAAAGAAATCGGTAGTACACCTCACCTTACTAGCTTACGATTTTTACTTGGATTTACTTGATTTTGAACCCGGTTGTCAAGGAAATTCCTATAAACATAATATAAGTAATTTATAATGATTAGGGACCCAAAAACATGGTGAACATTCTTAAAGATCATTTTTGTATAAAATTTGTCCGGGTAATTTTGAATAAAACTTTAAAAATTCATAATAATTCAAGCCTTAGTCGAAAAATCATGAAACTTTCCAGAAATGCCTAAGATTAGTGCAGAAACGTTCGGCAACCGGAAACTTCAAAATCGTGGAGGCGCGTGAACGACACGCGCCGCCTTGCCGGCGCGTGACCATCGCTCAGGATCCACGCGCGGCTGTAATTTTCAGGGAATGATCGTCTCACTGTTATCTACAACTTTTGTTCAGAAACGGTTTTAAAATTCGCAGCCGATTTTGCCCAGATTCTGATTTTTCGGAATGATTAGGTAGGGTACTTTGGTCGCCGGAAACCTGTACGTCCGGCAACTTTCTGGGAAAACGGCCGACGTGAATATATACTATAACATATTTTAAACAAGTTTAAGTTCGCTCCTAAGACTTAAAACGGAAATAATCGTATAGAACACGGGTCTGAACATACTACCTCAAAGTGATGTTTTCTGGGCAGATTTCCTGTGTGTTCTTCACGGTTCAGAATTTGTTTAGCTATTTTTCTTAATGATTTTGCTACACCACCCACATACGTTTGTTTGTGGGTTGATAATGAAGGTTGGGTAAAATTTTCAGAATTTTTGGAGAGTTTTGGTTAATTATTTGGATTTTGGCCTATTTTTGGCCTAATATTCTAACATTTTTTTGCCATTTTTTCTAAGGATTTTTGGACGAATTTATGGCTGAAAGTGATGGATTTGGAGTGTATTTATAGGCAAAATTTTATCAGATATGTTACATGCAAGATGACATTTGTCATGGTCAACCATTCAATACCAACTCCTAATTATTTGATATCTTATTATTTATTATGATTATTTATTATTGTCTTAGTATTTTTATCACTATTATTTATTATTTTCATTCTTAATAAAATAAAAGGGTGTTACAACCCTTGTACCGTATTATCGGAAATCAGGTTTAGCTTATCAACAATTATGTGATTTATTTTATGTTAATCAAATGGTTGAGAATAAACATGAGGAATATTATCTTTGATAACAGCTCGATATTGTAAACATTTTGTAAATGTGATGTCCCGATATTTGATAATGAGAATTAAGAGCAATTTGTACATTATTTTGTGACTTAGTTAGAAATTAATTAATGAGAATATAATCTAATTAATGAGAGTGAAAATTGACCTTGTACATGTCAATTGACAGTCGGGTCAGAATCGAAAGATTTAATTTTATGATTCAAATAAGGACATGAAGTTAGGTGTGGATTGTACATGTGATGCACATGCACCAGTACACCGGTGACACCCCGATGTTCATAATTGGTCGGGAATTAATATATATCGGTGTAGGATGTAAAACACATAACAAAACATGTAAAAACACACACTGAATCGCGGACACCTACTAAAAGGTGCGAAAACATGCACAACCTCGCGATTCACCGACCACCGTGTACTTATCCGCTCCGTTCGCCGCCGTCCGACCACCTATAGACAAGACCGACCTACCACCGTGTTCACAACTCTCAGGCGCACATTTCCATACCAGATAATCAAAATTTGGTGTTCGAAAAGTGGTTCGATTTTGATCTGGAACGGGTGAAACCGCGCAGACTAGGGTTTGAGGAACTCTGGTTCGATTTCTTCGATTCTACAACAAATTGGACGAAGCCATATACCAAATCTCTTCTACTCACCTGGACGAAGGTTTCTACACCGGTCACAGCCAGTACCGCCGCCGGAGGTAGCCGGAATTTGAGGAAAAGCGTGCGTGACACTATGCGAAAATTGGGTAAAAACTTGATATCCGATTTTTCCGACTTTGCTTCGACAATTAAGTTGGATTATAATTGTTGAATAATAATTTGAATTGGTGAAAAATAATTTAGCAAATTAAATTATGATATCAATTTAATTACCCTAAATTGGTTAAGATGTGACTAAAATTGATAACCCATTTTTAATGATTGGTTTATTGAATTGTGAATTTATATTGATATACAGTGACTACTTCGACCCTACAAGCTCAAGTACTCTTGTAGATCGAGAAAGAAAGGTATATTGCGTTCGGGTAACATACGACAGGTATCTGTATCATTTGATATATGATTTGTTGTTGAATTATGTGACTTACGTGGCTACGTGATTTTATTTAAATTATGTGGCATTCATAGCATTCATGAATTGGCACATCAGTGTATGAAAAATAAATATTTTGTTAACACACATCATTTTTATACATACATCGATGCATGACATACACGTTGAGCTATATCCTTGAATACCCTGATATTTCTTGGATTCTGATATCAATCATTGGGGATTGGTACTGCGATACTATGTTGGCATTACATGGCCCGATATGCATAGGGAATCGTGGTCCCCTTTGATTGGTATGATTTGTTGAGACGGGGATTGGTGGCACCTTGCTGATGTCATCCGTCTGGATATCCCTATATGATTATGTGATGTCAGGACCTGGGGTTGGTGGCGCTTTGCCGACGTCCATCCGTCTGGATACCCTATAGGCTTGACAGGCTCGAGCTATTCTGATATGGTTGGACTTTCGTTTATTGATTCATATATACCCATTGGATGGGTGTACGATATGACACCGACATGGCATGCATTGTATTGCATCATATATCACATTTTATAGATACATGATGTATATTCCATGATAGTTCCATATTGGGCTTTTGCTCACCCCCAAGGGGGGCTGTTGTTGTCTTTGTGTGTGGACAATAGCAGGTTATACAGATGGCTAGGACCCAGAGATGACATGTCTGGTGGAAGCCACACTTGAGAGGTTTATTCTTTTGTTTATCCCAGTATTATATGTATATGTTTACCAGGGGTTTATCCCTGTGGTGTGTGAGGAGTTTATGTATTTTAGTTTATTTCACCCAATGTGGATATATGTTTAGTGGTTTGACTGGTGTATGCTGGATATGAACTGATGATATATATTTTCAGTATATGTTGATTTGTGTTGGTGGTATGTTCCTCGTGCGATGAGGTCATGCCGAAAATTTTAGGGCCACAATTTATTAAATGTTAAACTAATCTTCCGCTGTTTACGCTATAATTATCATGTGTGATCATTAATCACATGATTAGGATTGTGCCCTCACAA
This sequence comes from Haberlea rhodopensis, assembly GCA_907163345.1. NCBI lineage: Eukaryota > Viridiplantae > Streptophyta > Magnoliopsida > Lamiales > Gesneriaceae > Haberlea > Haberlea rhodopensis. Next base: position 20,076 of record CAJQUN010000736.1, on the reverse strand, counting down.
AAGAAATGAGTTTGATCATTTGATATACATACCAAATTAGTTTTAAAAAATAATGATTTATTAAAACAATAATTAGTATGGACCGAAACTATTGATCATTTAATATGTAACATAGAAATCAATGAACTATAAATGTTTTAGGACGTGATATTATTTAGTACCAAAAATGTATATGTTTACTATCAATATTATTATATATTTTGTAAAAACGAGTGTCAATTCTAAAATGCTGTTTGCTAAAATTGTCAATATTTTTTATATACAATCTACGCATATCTCAAGTGTCGTTTGTAAACGTACTAATAACCATATTTATCTGGGGGTTATTGATGGTACACCACTACTACTATTGATGCTACTATTGATGGTACACTACTGATAATATTAATGCTACACTACGAATATGGATATAAATAATGAGGAGCCGTTTGCTACGAATAATATCTTCATGGGTAAAAAGACTGCACGGGTTGGTGGTGGTGGACATTTTTAACAAAATATTATAAAAACTAACAATAATTCCTAAAATACGTTAACTAGAGATCATTTGTTAAGCAACAATATTATTATTTATTATTAAATATTCTTAATTGATATATATAATAATTATTATTATTAATAATACATTATATATAATAATATTATTATTTATCAATAAAAATTATTTATTAATATATAATAATAATAATTGTTAATAATAATACTATATTTATTATAAAATAAACTATAAGGGAAAAAAAGTATTTAGGGACCGCCAATGGTGATGCACTCATTTGTTTAGGGTCGCCCCACTAAATGAGGAAGGGGTCGCTACATGTATAAGTGACCCCTCACAAAGTGTAAGCCGCCATTCGTGATGACGTTTTGAGTTATTTTTGTCACATTCTCAAATCCGATTTATTTTTTAAAATAAATTTTTTTTAATTATTTTTAAAAAAAAACCCTATAACTATTATAATACCTAAACCCTTAGACTGACAAATGGTACGTTCAACTTGAGAGCAAAGTCCATTTACCATAATACCCCTTACAACATTGACAGTTACACTATTACAAATATCTAACTATCGTAATGCCCCTCAAAAACTTATTGTAAATGACCATTAATTTAAAAAAAAAAATCGATTATACAACACGCAACGCGTGCACGGAAAACACTTGTGATGACCCCAAAATTTGCCTAATCAATTGTCTTTTCAAATAATGAGAGTCATTCATTGTCTTGTCATAATCATAACATTACATTCAATTGTATGACCCAAATTCTTGTCACCATTCATTCTCACTCAGTCCAATTTATTAACATTTAATGTATTGCTCAAATTATGCCATTAGATGGCCAACATGTGATGACCCATTATTTTTGCCATTCATTTTTCCTATTGATGACCAATCAATACCTTGACTCAATTATTCTCACTAGGAGGCCAAAGTCATGGAATTTACAATCAATTCTTACATTACTCATTGATGACATTTATTACTTGCTCAAACAATGATAATATGATGACTCATTGAATTGCCCAATTCAAATGACTTGCCACAAATCATGTTAGCCATTCAATTGACTTACCAAACCTTATTATTAGACATTCAATGACATTTAAGTGCCTAGCTCAAATCATGGCATACCATTCAATTGACTCACTAATACATTCAATTACCTTGCCCAAAATGATGTCATTAAATGGCATAAATTTATGAATTCCAATTAATTATTCCTATGCCTTAAAACACACCATTCTATGCTAAGAAAATGATATCATATCTTCAAACACCTTTTTCGAAAATACACACCATCTCACACACAAGAATTTCGAACACTTCAAGGCAAGGGAAGAGAGCTTTTGCACTATATTTCACCCAAGGATCCATTATACCACGCTTCGTAAATCCGACGGTAAGTGGGCTCTTGTTATATATTCATTCCGTTTTTGAAAAATCACAAGTATGTTTTGAAACCTCAATTGATTATGTGAATTATGTTGAAACTATGAAATTCTGATGTTTTGATGAAAATTACATTTTTGAAGCACTTTAAATTTCGAAATCCAATTGGTGGGAATTTCGAGTTCTGTTTCTGTTTCTGACCCTGATGCTTGGGATTATAACCGACATTCTGACCTGATACGGTGTTTAACCGTTGTTCTGGAAAGTCCAGACCCTTTATTCGTGGGTGATCCGATGTTTCTGACCTTATCTCTAGGAGGGTTAAGTCTAGAGAACTGATATCAGTACCAGGAGAAAATTAGAGGATTTACTGTGCTTTACGTATATGAAAAATATTTCTGATATGACATGTTCCGTTCTGGCTCTGATTAGAGCAATTCTGTTAAGTTTATGTTTCAGTATTCATACCAGTATATGCTCCGATTATGATATATGTTTTGAAAAATTATGAAAAAAGTATTATATTATCACATCGATTGGCTCCCACTCGCTGAGTGTTTTTCAAAACACTCACCTCTTACATCCACTCTCCAGATAGAAGCGAATAAAAAATCGAAGATGAAGATCAAATCAGTTTTGGAGATAATGATTTAGTTGCCGCTGCCATTCATTTTTGAAGTTTCCGCTGATATTTGTAAGGATTATTTATTTTAACAGACTGGTTTTCGTAGAATTCTGTATTACGAGGCTTCTTTGATTTTGAATTATATTTAAAATCAATGCCGATGTTATCGACCCCAGTCTGGGGGCGTGACAACACTAGTATATAAAAAGGAAGAGAACCTTAGAGCAACTACTGATGGTCTCTCATGTCATACCAATTTTTTTCCCAAAATACCTCTTTGTAATTATATTACTATTTTTAGATAAAACATAACACAATAAATTGGAATTTTAAATATTAACTTTAAATAAAAAAAACTCAAACTTTATTATATTTCAAAAAAAATATTATATGTAAAATTATATTTTATATTAATCTATTTGTATGCATCGCGTGAGGTTTACTAGTATATCATAAAGTGCAACTCTTTCACAATGTTTATTAATCAATGGTTTAATATTTTACCCAATCAATTATAGGATAAAATAAGATAACATTAGAGCAATTAATGTTAGTCTCTCATGTCATATCATTTTTCCCCCAAGTACCCCTTCCCATTATATTATTATCTTTAAATAAAACATAACATAATAAATAGGATTTCAAATATTAACTTAAATAAAAAATACTCCAACTTAATTATCTTTTTTTAAAAAAAATTATTATATATAAAATTAAAGTTTATATTATAATTTAATCTATTTGCACGCATCGCGTGCAAATATTTACTAGTATACAATAAAGTGCAACTCTTTGACTATGTTTATTAATCAATGGATGGAATTACCAAGTTCATCTATTCTTTATTTTAAAATTTTACTCAATCAATTATACGATAAATTAAGAAAACTTTCGAGCAACAACAGTTGGTCTCTCATGCCATAACAATTTTTTTCCCAAAGTACCCCTTCTCATTATACTATTATTTTTAAATAAAACGTGACATAATAAATTGGAATTTCAAATATTAACTTTAAATTTTAAAATAACTCCAACTCTATTATATTTCAAATAAAATTATGATATATAAAATTATATTTTATATTATTTAATCTATTTGTATGCATTACGTGCAGATGTTTACTTAGTATATCAGAAAAGTGCAACTCTTTCACCGTTTATTAATCAATGGATGGGCTTACCAAGTTTATCTATTATTTATTTTAAATTACTCAATCAATTATAGGATTATTTCCAACTGATATAAAAAATCATGTTGTATGATGAGACAATTAATCTTTAACAAAATCCAATCAGTAAAATGATTTATTTAATAAATAATACTAAAATAATAAAAATAATAATTAGTCTTATTAATAAGGATCTAAGGGCAAAATAGTAACACATCACATGATCAAATTTATAATATCAATTTTAATCATTTGAAATAAATACACTATTATTTATACATCCGTATTCCTTATAATATCTAATAATACTAATAATCATAATTTAACTTTTCAACTTTGTATAAATTACTTTATCTTAAGCGGAATTAATTTGTTTGGCTCAATTAGTTGGTTTCACTGCCATCTTTAAACAAAATTGTTGACTTCGTTGAGAGTTTATCCAGATATTTTTGGTTCACACAAATAAAATATTATCTTTAATATTGAAAATACAGTTAAGTTTTGATTTGAAATGATGGATTTTAAATTGATTTCAAATTTTTGGAACTGTTTGAATGTATCAAATTCAGGTAAATTTTAAATCCAATCCATGTGCAATTTAGTATTTTTTAAGTATTTATGACGAATTCTTGGATATATTTTGCAATCGTTCTCAATATCAAATATCTTCGTCCAAATCAAATACTTACGACCAAATACAATCTTAAAAAAATGTCATGTCTAGTTTTATCAAATAAAAAATTTGTTTCAATCAATAAAAATATATTAAAAATTGCTATGATCTCTTCTACAATCTTACCAACCAGAAAACTAGTGCATAGACTCCTAGAAATAGATGAATCCCCAGTTCACTCCACATGTCCATTTCAAAATCATGTTGTATTCCAATATCATATTTCATTCTATTTTCAATAACAGCCCTTTTTAAGGTCCTCAAATAAAATACATCCCATCGTCTGTGTTTTTAACATCAAACTTAATTTTATCAAGAACCAAAAAGATCTCCAAACCAAGTAAATCAATGAATCGACCAAAGAGAGAGTTAACCGAATAATAAGTGCATCTGCTCCATCTTATATTTGCATAAATTGTGGGGATATAAACAAAAACTACACATACCAAAAAAATCCAACCATAACAAAAAACAAGGAATCGGCCATCTTGATCGTCGGGTTCAAAAACCAGCAATCGTTCATCTTCCAAGAACGAGGCCGCTAAATACTTGGCTATTTCCTGCGAGAGTTGCTTCCCATTCGATAGAGGACAGTAGGATCTGTGAAAGTGATATCACCAGTTGCTTCGTGTCCGGTCTTAAAATGGGGTCCTCGTCCACACATTGTTTCGCTAACATAGCCATCTGTAACGTAAATATACACAAGAACAAGAAGTGATCAGCTCGGTTATGTTTCTTGGCTGGCTGGTCAGAACGTTTCCTATACGAGCTTCGGTTTTTGGTTTTGATTGTTGTATATTTTACAATGTGTGCATATGCGGATCTTGGATTTCAATAAAGAAAATAACGATGGCTATTCACTATTCTCAACAAAATCTTCAACCGAGCATCTTCGTATCAGGGGGAAAATAGGGAAAAAACTACTTCAAATATAGAGGGGTGACTAAAATTTGATAAGCTAGAGTTTGACTTCTGACATCACATTACATTACCTTGAAAAGACAATCGTGCGGATACAAATCCATCAAATTAGGATCAATGTGATCTTTCAAGCTTGACATACTCATGGAGTCGGGTGCATTCCTCAGAGCGGCCACTACCTGAAACTTCACAGCATTAGAGGATCGTGGCAACGAAGTTAACCTTAGATAGAATGTCATTTATTGGCCTCGATTCTGATAATTTTGAAAAGTGAAGGCATGGAGAAAATCATATAATGTGATTATTCAAACACTCGGACCAAATACAGATTGATTCATCAGAAAAAATTCTCATTTGTATTCATCCAAGGAAGCCATGCCAGGACTTACAATCGATACCAATGACCGTCTTTCAGCACTTCTTGTCATAGCCTCCTTTCCCGATATTAATTCAAAAAGCACCACACCAAATGCATAGACATCACTTTTGTTTGTAGCATGGCCATCCCTCAAGTATCTGAAGAATCCATAATTTTAAATCAAATAGAAAAATAATAATACACAAGAATTTATTCAGGGGCAACTTAAAAAGTATTTTGGGATAAATAAAACATTTTTTACTAGTTAGTATAGTTAACACTTACTCTGGAGCAAGATAACCGTATGTTCCTACAACCCTCGTGACCGACTCTTCACCGTCGTTAGTTTTCATCACAAGTTTCGCCAAACCAAAATCTGAAATCTACACAAATTTATATTGATTACATGAGGTAATCGTATATGGTTAGTTGCACAAATAACTTAGGTAGAACAGCAAACCTTTGCTCTGAAGCTGCCGTCAAGTAAAATGTTGCTTGTTTTGATATCTCGATGCACATAGTGTGGTTTTGTGTGCTCGTGTACGTACTCTAGGCCTCTAGCAGCATCAAGTGCTATTTGAACCCTCGTGACCCACGATATCGACGTATGACCTATTTAGATCATGGAGACAGAATCCAATGTAAGTTATTAGAGCTAATGGATCGTAGCGAAGTCATGGTTAAGGAAATTATTAAAATCAGAACTTGGCAATGTTAGAATAAATGTCCAGCAAGCCAAACAACCCTATCCCAATTAGCTGACTCATTTCAACTATAAATATATGTTCATTCTCTATGGTTACACAATTCCATTCAATACACAATTACATTCACTCTCATAGAAACGCTAACATCAAACTAGCACTGGTGCTGAGTTTGTAGATCTGGTCAGGTTGATTGGACTTGAGGGATCACAGCTATCAGATTTACGTCGGTGAACGGTAATATCTTTTTCGTGCATTTATATTCGATTTATGCATGTATATATATGAATTAGGCGCGATCGTCCGTCCCCGGGTCTAGATCTGCTTATGTTTATTTCCGCTGCGTTTGGATCTGACATCGTGGGATGAAAACCCAATAGGCAATGGATCACAATAAAGTCAACAATTATGTCGTGATATGGAGTCTCAGATTGTTTTCAAGATCTCATGGTTGTCTATGTTGGATCACAATAAAGTCAACAATTATGTCGTGCTATGGAGTCTCGGATTGGTTTCAAGATCTCATGGTTGTCTATGTTAATCTCTTTTATTCTATTTTAGAGAATGTTGATAGTTGCTTTAATTAGTTTAGAAGTATTTTGTATAGTCCGATGTTTTGTCTTTGGTATCTTGTTGTTTTAAGTTGTCTGTAGCATGTTTTGCACTGGTCTATGTTTCTCTTGAGTACCTCTTGTTCTCATTTTTAGTTTGAATAAATTTATTTGCCTATCAAAATAAAAAAAAAATCAGAGCTAATTCTATGATGACCAAAACAACGGAAAATTATTTAAATCAATCGTGCTTAAATATTTATACTGATCAATGCAAACTGAGATATGCGGAGGCCCAAGTTAAATATGAGTGGGTGAAACTCAACAATGCAGATTTTCAAAATAGAGGGATCCCCTCTGATACTGAGGGCTAGAGTGAGCTCACCTTTAGTATGAGGATCATGCAAGTGATTTCTAAGAGAACCCTTTTGAGCATACTCGTATACAAGAAAGAGTTCATCAACACTAGTTGCGTAACCGATCAATTCTACCTTTGAAAAAATCAAACAAAAATAATCAACATTATATAATCTCCAAGAGTACGAGCAGCAGGACATGAACTGCAAAAGAAAAAAACATTACCAAATTTGTATGATGGACTTTGCACAAAACTTTCACCTCTGCCACAAATTCCTTAGTTTTTGTAGCAGTCATTCTTTTGATAGCGACTTCCTGAAATTTTACCCCACAACGTCACATTATCATAACTTAATTGAATAGCAATCAGCAAATTCAAAAGTTTTGAACCTGGTCTCGAAGAAGGCCATAATACACCGAACCATAAGTTCCATGTCCCAAAAGATTAGATTCGGAAAACCCGTCTGTCGAAGACATAATTTCTTCATATGTGAAAACTACAGGCTTATCCATGCCAAATACATCAGTACCTATCACTGCAGTAGACAAGACAAGTACAATTAATAATATGATATTGTGAATTTTCCTAAACAATATTATTCATGTTAATGACCTTGTAACGAGAGGGAAACCAGAAGCAGGTTTTAACGAATCTTGAGAAATGCAATCCAAGCGTATTACACTCATAGTTCAGGAAATATTTCAATTTATTAAAAGAATTCCAGAGGACATTCAACAAAATAACATTAGCAGCTACAGTTAAAATTTTTATAGCAAAAAAAAAACACCTAAAATCTTCTATATTCCTTGGTCCATTGTAGAAAAGTGGGTAATAAAGTGTATGGCTTCAGTTTTGTAGCCAGCTGCCTCATTCCACCAAGACAAATCGTCAACAAACCAGAGGAACTCAGAAACAAACAAAAATCATACTCATCACATGATACTTTAACGAAGTTAACATCTTCCTAGATTCATAACATAACAGCAGTCGAAGTTAAAACCTGTAGGAATATTTATTTGCCGGTTGCTAGATTCCCCAATATGATGCTTCGAATTCTCAGAGTTGCAACAGATGGACCTCCCTGAAGCACAGCAGAAACTCGAGTTTCGGAGAACGTGAAATTTGTGAGAATTCTTCCCTCTGGAATCCTTAGGGTGGCTTCCTCGAGATCCACCAGAATAGGCAGACGATTTCAAGCAAACAAATAGAAGCACCACAACAATAACCAGAATCAATCCAGCGGCCAGACTTCCAATGATCCACCAATAAGGTATGTGAGACTTGTGATCCACCTGATCTCCAACTGGTAAAAAATGCACTAAGTGAAATGTTAGTATCAAATTGGAATATATGATTTGTTAGGTAATAAATAATAGCATAACCAGAAAACATATTTTTCAGGTAATTATAATGGGAGTGAATGTAAAACATATCCATTCAATGCTTTCTGAAGAAACTAACAACTGTATATTTTTTGAGTACACGCATAAAAGAGAATGCTAACTAAGAAACATATCATACCTGCAAAGTTATCAGCAGATGGAGCTGGACCAGGAACTGGTACGTCATCATTTACAAGATAAGGCTCGCCTGGAGCTGAAACGTGACGGACAAAAGGAAAAGTGAAAAGGAGCGAGGGAGAACATGAGACAAATAGTAAATGTCATTACCAAAAGAGTACCCAAAAAATCTATATCTGTGGCGGGAATTGGATTTTGACATTACATTAAAAACTCTATCAAGCAAGAACCTGCTTTAGCCACATTAGATATCAAAATAGTAACGTGTCAATATTATCATATTTACTTTTTAATGAAATTTGGTAACACAAGAAACTTATCTCATCACTCAAACATAATGTGATTCTATTTTGTGATATGATCTGGTCCATAAATGCTGACCAGAAACCCACTGTTTCCAAAACCACATACACAGTAACTGAAAAACCTGTCAACGGTTCTATGTATCATGTCTTAACCCGACTTTAACGGGCGCCATCGTGAACCATTAAGTAGGATAACTTTTCAGCAGGCTGAAATAGCGAATCTGAGTTACAATTCACACCCAAAATTCTATGTCAGCGACAGGACTCTGGTTGCAGTATATTCCTTTCAAACTACTCATTTCGCAATAGTTCTTTGCTTCGTTTTATACATTTCATTGTGTTCGGTGAGATAAAAAAAAACATGACAAGTGCTTTTTTCTTAAATGATATATTTTGATTGCACACTACAACCAGAACGCTCCCAACATGGTTCGCCGACACGATCGCGGAGGGAGTTGCGGAGGCTACTGTTCCAGTTCCATTGACATTTCGTGGAATGGTCGTGGTTATTGCCGCGGATTTTTTTTAATTAAAAATAAAAATATTAAATAATTTGGATAAATTATTCATGAAAAAATTGGAAAAATTTAAAAATGTTCCGCAATAACCGTTTCTTGCCGTGAAATCGTAGTTCCGTTCCATGACGGCTTTTTGCAAACCATGGTTCCCAAATAACAGAATTTTCAACCATTCGAAAGCATTTTTCACCCATTCACATTGCATAATCCCTACTTTTTACAGAGTTTGAGTGGAAAAATATTTGACAGAATCAAATCTAATTAGTTAGACTTAGCATATTAGACTATGCACATAAACGAAAATTCTAAAAATATTCCAAACATTTCAAATTCAATATAGCCCAAATCTTGATGCTATATATTACAGATCCTTGCCCCGAAAGATCAAATATCCTAACCAACTATAAAGAAAAAATAAATATGATCTGAAGTGACCTCAAAAGGTCAAACCCCAATTTTCCATTAAAAATTAAGTCAAGGAAATAACAAAATTGAACACTAATCAAGAACCCAAAATCAAACTGAAGATCATAATCACCGTAACAACAAAACTTAACAAAAAATACATGAAATTCAAATCCAAACCCCCAAAAAAGGGGAAGAGAAGAAACAACCGTACCTGAATTCAGTGGTATGTAATAAAGGTCCCCAATTGTCACATTATCAGGATTAGCAATCCCATTTACAGCCTCTATATTATCCATACTAACCCCAAATCTGCTAGACAAAGACTCCACGCTATCCCCATCTTCCATCACATAACTCATCAGATAGTTCCACAGCCCACCTGAGCAACCACACATGAGCTTAAGTGACACCACCGCACCTTTTCTAGCTGCTCTAGTGAAATTTGAAGGAAAATACGCCAACCCATTGTAAGCCTCCATCACCAAATCATAGACAGACCCGTTATTCTCCCTCACAGTAAAAGTAGTATTTGTCAAGTAATTTTTCACTCCTGAAGCGCAAGAACAGTTCTTTTTGATGAAAATGTAATCCCTACCATTCCCTTCAAAAGTTATGTCCTCTTGTAAAACATCGAACATGCTTTGAATAACAGGGAGTGTTTGCTCTGGCGTGGGCTTGAAGGCTAGAAAAGAGGTACATAGGCGTTTGGTGTCTGTACAGTTGAGTGGAGTTGCTGCCGCTGATGTAATGAGTACTTGAAACAGGAGTTCAACCAGAAAAAATACGAGGATTTGTGTTCTTTCTTGACCCATAGTTGCAATAATTCAATCTTGACAACTAACAAGCTCGGAAAATTGGATCTTCGATGGGAATTTATAAACTATATATATACTATATGTAGCTAAAGCAAAAGGGATTGTCTAGAAAACAGTAAGTGAGAGTTAGTAAAAAGCAATGGGCTGTGAATCTACAGATTCTTGATTTGAACTTATTTTCTTGCTGGGAAAAAAAGGGGAGAGAGTTACTGACTGGTTAATGTAGGAGAACAGTGGAAAAAGGTGAGAGCCATTGCCGTTCCGTGGAGGAAACTGGCATAAGTCACAAGCATCTTTCTTAATCATTAATAATTTTAAAACATTTTTTGTAATCTACAAGTAACCTTGGATTGTTAATAAAGGGATTTTTCTCAACTTTATAGTCTCTGAACATTGATTTAGTATTTGACTTCAGAGAGTCGCGATTCCACTCCACTGTACAATGGAATTATGGGGCCAATTTGAGAGAATTTGACTCCCCTGGTCGGCTGAGTAGAGAGACGGGCAGGAGCATTTTAGATAAGGTCCCAATTTACCCTTTGAAAAATTAAAAATTAAAAAAACGCAACTTGCCCTTCCCTTGTGGGGTCAACGGTGGCCCTTGTGGTCAGCTCCACCGTTACCACTTCATCCAATTTTCAACTTTCTTCCATTCTTTAAAATTACAACTTTCTTGAATTAAATTCAAGAAGAAAACAAAAATTTTGTGGAATCAAATGTCGAACAAGGGTTGCAAACTGTGCAGTAAATCAACCAGAATGTTCTGCGAATCGGATCAAGCCAGTCTCAGCTGGGATTGCGATTAGAAAGTGCACGTTGCTAATTTTTTGGTGGCGAAACATTGTTGCGCCGCAGCCGTGGAAAGCCGCCGGCTTGAAGCTCGGTCACGCTATTTTCATCTGCCGTTTCTGTACTGATGATGGAGAATATTACAGTGATGAAGATGAAGAGGATGAGGGAGAGAATCAGGTTGCCCCTGGTCGATCTGCATTTCGCCGCAATCCAACGGGCATCGGCGCCGATGGGGGCAAGTTCTTTCAGTAGTGGGATGATTCTTCTGTTCCTTATTGAAAAGAATGTGGGATCACAACAATTCTTTTGAGTCCGAGGTTTGTTCTTGCCCTTTCTTGCATTTGGGAGAAAAAATTAATGAAAAATATTGTACCATTTTTTGTCTGTTATTGACTGATGCAGAGTTTTTTTTTTGGGGGGCTCCTAATTTTGAGCCTATGATTGGATTAATGAAGAAGGCTTATGTTCTTCACATGATATGGACGCCAAATTAGCTTCTTCGGTTTTAAGTTTTCAACAATCTGAGAATCATGATTCTTCAGAAGTGGCCTTGTTTAGACCATTGAAACCGCGAAGAACAAATAAAGGCATCGCGTCGATGCAGTCGGAGCTGGCAGATTCATGTGAGAGTCCGAAGAATTATGATTTTTTTTATTTTTTAAAAATCAACTTATATCATTTTTTCTAGGCAAAAGGGTAAATTTGGAAATTTAAAAAGAATGCTCTGGCACCAATAATTTGGGCTCTGGCATTATCACTAGCCTTTAGATAACAAGCAGAATAATATCTCTAATTTTTATTTTTTGAAAAATATTTTATATTTCTAAATTTTATCAGATAGAGTTGGACATTATTTCATATGGTATTATGTATTTTGTAATGATGAGTGAAGCCTTAAAAGCATTTGGTATCCATGTGGATCACTTGCCTCTTTTGCTTAAGCATATTTGATATGAGTACCACATCATTGCATAACAATTTCCAGCTGTTGGCAACGCACACTATCACCAAAATTAATTAAATATATCGTTTTAGAACAACTATTTTCCTGTGGTAAAAATATGCTAGAAACGTCCCATCGTGATGTGACTGAATTGATAGAATAGGTAAACATAGAGATTTTTGGTCACGAGTTGTATTCATATACCAACATTTTCTCGTTCGAGATTGTCGCACCGAATTTGTCTACCTGACTGACATATGTTTGTAGACTACTAAACACCTGGAATTTGTCGAATTCGCCATAAGGCTTTCACTTCAATAATCTTAAAATATTTACAATAATTTATTTTTTGTAATGAGATAATTGATAGTTTGGAATTGATAAAGTAAATTCGCTCCATCACCGATTTGGTCCGATAGAAGTGCAAAAAATAATAAAAATGAATTTTTTGGAATAATATATTATACGCAGGAAAGCCATGTTATTAATGAAGAAGGAATATATTTGCTAATTTTGGATATATATTATTTTTCCCCATAGAAAACGAAAGCACAATTTGCAAAAAGAAGAAATAGAAGGGGGCATGACAGTTGGAACCAGCCCCCACAATTTGGCCCGTTTTATACTTTTATTACGAAAAGTCCTTCGAGGGAATAGAATAATAGATTAGACGACAGCCCGGATAGTACATTTGTACATGATTAGTTAGACATTACTTACTTTAGATTCGATGGTTCAAAAAATCTCAACCTTTTAACTTAATCTTTCTTGACTGTTCTGATTACGGTTCACGAACCATTGATTACGATTTCGGTTCAGGTTTGACCTTCTCTTTTTTAAAAAAAATTATAAACATTATTAAAACTTGAAAAAAAAAGTATAAAAAATATTTGATTGTGTTTTTCTCCATAGATTAAACATAAAATAACATGAAATATATTCAAGCTCAAATAATCAAAATGTGTAAGACATATTTGTTTGATTAATATATATAAATTACAACATTCTATTTAGATAAACAAGACTCTTATATTTTAGTGGTTGAAGCTAATTATTTTATGAATTCAAATCCACACCATATATATGCTTTAAATTTAAAAATGAAAAAAATTAAAATAAACCCTTTGACCGGTGGTTCATAGGTTAGAAACTTATGACCTTAATCATCTCGTCCGCCTATAGACGTGTCGGTTACGCGTTCGACTCTTTGAACTGTTGACCCGGCTAACTGGCTCATTGACCACGATCCGATTACAGGCAGGTTAAGGGTCATTTATGACCCTTTGGTCAGGTCTAGGTCTAATACTGAGATACCATCAAAGAAATTGGTATTTGCTATTTTATGAGACATTCAATAGATGAAGCTACCTCATGAGACGAGAATAAACCCCGTCAAAGAGTGGGAGCCGATTTATAATTTGAAGATTGACCTGACATTTTATTGAATTTCGATCTGTAACTTTTTACTCATTCCATTTTATTTTAGTTGACACTTGATCAAAAAAGAAAAAAATTAGGACTTATTTAAGGTTTGTTTGATGATGCCCTTAGGGGCATCATCACCGTTCATTTAGAATCTTTTTTTTTAAAGGAAAAAAAAGATTCTATATGATTGGTGGATGATGCCCCTAAGGGCACTGCCCCTACTCAGGGCAGCAACAAGCAAACCCTTATTTAACTATTCCCCAAAAAATATTATACAAGTATAGGTGAGTGAAATTGGATTAAATTGAATTAATTGACTTTGGAAATTCGAAAATTCGGTTTTGCTTTTTAGAAAAGTTACTAATTTGGTTGGGCTTTGGTTTTCATTTGAAAATATTATTTAATCGAATTTACTGAACTAATTTAATGTTAAAATTTTTGTATAGAAAAATTTTATTTTCTAGATTTATTTTAAATCATTTTCTATCATTATTTTATTTGTTTTGATGTTTTTAAACCAGGTTATCTTTTTTTAAAAAAATTTTAGATATTTTTTAGAAAACTATCGGTTAATTTGAATTTATCGATATTTTTTTTTGGTTCAGTTAATTCGATTTAAAAATAATGTCAGTGACCATATTTTTTTTATTTATTCAATTTTGAAAATTCGATTCGGTCGATAGCCAAACTGATAATATAATAATTCTATGAATGCTAACTTACATATCAATCCTATAAAAGATTGTTATGTCGACTATTGATTATCAAAACTCAACTTTCGTTAATGAAAATGTAAATAATTGCTTAAAATAAAGTCATACTTTATTTTTATTTTTTGTTCTAAACAGAAGTGTGAGATAATATCTACTTATAGGTAACGGGACGTTAATTGTAGTATGGGCTGACTGGGGTAGGCCCACACGTGCATTGAATACAACTGTAAATACTACACCGGTCCAGGAACGCGATTATATAAAAATGTATGGGCCCAGGGCTAACTACTACACTCACCGAATATAATACTAGCAAACTTACCACTATTTACTTGACGTACATAGATATTTCAATTTCATTAATTATTTTAAAATGTTTTAATTATTAATTATAACGAAAAAATAAAATTGTTTGTTCTATATTTTTATTAGTCCAATCTCGTTTATCTTCATTTTCATATATGTTTTTTTAATAAAACTGATAAACAATTATTCTACCAGGTAGATTTTTTTTAATTTTTAGGGAAGAATGATAACTCGAACACGAGGCATCTTATAATGTGAAATATATGACAATCACTAAGATTGAAACATGAAGTTGAAGTTATTTTACGATTATGTTTAAATTATATATCATTCTAAATGAAAGTTATCGACTAAAAAATTAAATTATTGTTAAAAAAAACAAAAAAATTGAAATTACCTTGAAAAATAAACTTGTTATACATTTAAGGTAAATCGTTTTTGACAATGGCGATTTAACATTTTTTTTATTTTAAATGAAACTGTCGATGCAGACGACGATTAAAATTTTTTTTTTAAATCGTGATCGACGATTTCATAAAAAAAATTTATTTTTTAAAACCGTGTTTTAAAAAAGACGATTTTAATCAGATGAAAAATCGTCTATCAAGAAAACGATTTATAAATAAATTTTTTTCCATTATTTAATTATATCTATTTTATTTTTAAATTAATTTACCAATTGCACAATCAAACTACTTATATGAAATACTCCTGTACATTATTCAGAAGTAGTATCTAACTATTTGTATGGGCGATAAATTAAATGCTCTACAGTGCCACATCTAGGCGGTTGTGTAATTATTTGCTCTCTAACTCCCTAATTGATAGGCTGAGCACTAAGATTTGTTTGTGGATCTCTATTCACACTTTCCTCATTCTGACTCGATGAAGAAGTGAATTGTGGTACATTTCTGTATGCCGACATCATATCACCTTATGAAATATGAGATATAAAATGTGGACGTTGTGGCACGTAAGCTGGTAAGTGAAGGTCCACGTGTCTAGAGTACGAGGTGTATGTATGTCCTGATCATGTGGAGTAAATGGTGAAACATCACATGATGTCATGATCGGCCGATAGACCTCCTCTGTCGTGCTCATACCGTGGGAGACTGTCCAACGAGATGTGGAAGGAGCGCCGATGTCAAATTCTCCAACAGTATGTTGTGAAGTACTCGTCCACCCGGTGAATGTCAAAGTAGTAGGTATGCCAACACAAGTATAAGTACCATCGAGTGACCCACTAAAATGCTGAGGCTCTGAGACTGGTTGTTCAGGGGCTACTGACTGAGCATTTTGTAGTACTCTTCTGTTGAGAAAATTCATGGCATTATCACCAACATCAGTGTAACGATCTAGTAATGAATTACAAGCCGCTAAGTCATCTCTTGGCCTAGATCGAGCACTTATACTCATGGATGCCAACTGGTCGGCCCTGCAATAAGAATAATAATTATTTGATTAACATAATATACATGTTAGGATTATAGTGAATAATAAACAATAATAATATCTAATTATATACCACAAAAGTCATAATGGACGTGTCCCCAGGTTGATATCTCGTACTTTGAAGGTTGTGAAAATGTGATATCAACCGGCGTGTAATTCTATCATACCACTCCATATATCCATCCTGGGTGGTTGTTGTGACACCCCTTACATATAACACATACATATGCATATATCATTATATTTAGTGACAACGAAACTTGCAATTTCATATCATACAATCAAGTCATATAATTTACAAGGCATATATAGATATGTATGCCACAAAAATAACCAAGGTTGTACCCCTCACAACCCAACCAAAAACCTATTCAGTATATGCAAATGATGAGCTGAGGGAGAAGGACTAGAGTCAGCCCGGCCGACCTTGAATCCATACTTCAAAATATGTAGAAAATACCTTGTACTGTCAACTTCTATCTACATCAATTGAAAATTAATTTGCATTTGGTGAGTTGCATTCTTAATGAGTATATTCAAAGAACGTAGTATTTAACATCACATAAACATATAATTCATATCCACATAAGCACATGAATATAATCACATGATTCATCATAATCTTTGCATCAATTCACATGACTCGTATCAAACGAAATGATGCACATGTATGCCCGTATTGTTATTATGTTATGAACCAACTAATACCAAGCACAATTCGTGATCACGATTATGGCAATGTCACTCTGTAGTATAATCCCCATAAGTTCAATGTACTCGGGATCTGTATTCTTTGATTATGTAATTCTGACCGTACTCAAAATGCAATAACACATGGTTCAAGGTCAATTAGCGGCCATAACACAGTTCTTTAATCTCTTATGAACACGTGTCATAATTATATGTATAACATAGTAATAATACAGTAAAAAGAATGATAACATCATCTAGATCATATAACATCACGTCCCAACATGTACATTTAAGAACTCAATTTAGTTCTTGCACGTCATATTGCATCCATCTCAATCCATTCACCAATTCATGGTACTCCTATAACACAAATCACATACTTATATAAAGTTAAATGTCAAGTTATAAAGATGTACTCGACGTTGCATCAATCTCGATGATTCGCTTAATTTGCCTTATCTGTGTTCTGATCGAGATTATGGCCTATAAACTCATTTCAAATGCACAACTTACTACCCATTTTAGTAAATGCATGTCATCTATGATATATCCATACTAGAGAATCCTAAATGGTTATGCCATAGTATTCCAATATCCATTCTTTCTCAACTTTAATTAACTATTATGTATTTTGTTTTCTTTGAAGTTCAACTTGTCCATCTTGGAATCCTTCATTTTAAATTTAAACTTATATTTATGCAAGAACTCGTAACATTTATTTAAATAATCATATTAAATGCAAGAGATGCACATTAAAATTAGTATAAAATCAAAACTACAATATAATTTCAACTTTCTTGTCAAATATTGTTTATCATTATCTAATATCTCACATGTATTAATTTATAATTTCTTGGCATTATTTCAAAGTAAGCCATAACATAAACATAAGAAAATTGAATAAAAACTACCTCAAAGGAAGGTAGCGATGCGATGATTCCTGATATGTAATTTTCTAATTTTGATACGTTTCGAAATCCAAAAATTGACGACACACGGATCCCTTTTCTTCTCTCTTCTCCCTTCCATCGCTCCACGGTGCTTTTCACACACTCATGTGCAAATGTGTGTATCTCACAATTTTTAGGCGGTTCCAAATTTATTTTTATTTATTTTTTTATTTTTGTAGCAAATTTTCAAAAATTACAAAACTACCCTTATAAAGATATTTCATAAATTTATTCGATAAGTTAAATCTATTCAATATATATATATTCTAATTTGTTCAATATATAAAGTCGATTCAATATATATAGTATTTTTATTTTTATTTTTATAATAATAATAATATATATTCTTATTATAATTCTTCAAATTTATTCTATTCACAATCTCTAATGCTTTCAAATACATATATGAAATGTCAAAATATATGCAACATGATGATTTCATATATACCACGATACTTATGCATGATCATGTAAAGTTTCGGGTCATGACAGTTTATAGAAGAAGTGATCACTAGTCCACTAGCATAACCCCCGCTCTGATTTCAGCCACGCAGTAATATATCCTGAATGATATTGCGTCCAGTCAAGCCAGATCGTCCCCGACGATCAACTCTATGTATATGTAAGTGTCCTCGTGGAGTGGTTGGTATATGTTGCATCATCCCAGACTGTCGTAATACCCATCAGGATAGTGCCACTCGACATGAGCAAAAAATATAAGTGGACATATAGATGTCCGTAAAATGGTGCACATCATGTGGTACATCCGTAAATAAGATGTTGTCGTGTCATAAGGCTATCATATAAACTGTGATGATAAAATAATTGTCGTAAATAAAACTCTGCAAGATAGCTAAGATTAAATAAATGTATTATAAATATGAGTAACATGATGTGGCACCATAAGATCAAGTATCTCACGAATAGACGCACTGAATGTCGGGTTGTCTGATAATATCTCATGCCGGCATTCCAACTGCCATTTTTTTCTTGTAATGGGAGATTGTAAAATCATGAATTAACTATTAAATTAAATATATAATTAATTATTTTACCGTGCACCGTATGGAGGCATTGGAAGTATCAACTCATACACATCATAATGCCACTCATTCATGTCTACAATGATGTCACCGACATGAGGTCTCACAGGTGTTATCCCGAGACCATGCCCAAATCTGTAATATTTGAATAATATTGTTATGTAGATAAATTACTTTAAGCAATAAATATGTATGAAAGAGATATGTTTTACCTGTAGTAACTGCAATGGACCCACGAATTGTGGATTTTTGACTTGTCCGCTGACGTACAGAGCTCTCTATATAAGCACGCTAAGACAGCAGTACCCAACTATATCATCTTACAGCATAAATATCCTATAGTATGGTCAGATATAGTAGTGAGATAGAGTTTCCAGTAGAGTTTGGACACATCCACACACCCAAGAAGCATGAATGCACATGATGGATGTACTGTTCAACTTCAAGTTCATCATTATTATCTTCGATTGGGTGTTCTCTCATATATTCTCCCCAGTCCCTTAGTCCTTACATTTGACCCATTGATCTCACCCCTCTTCCGCAATGTATCCCAATGTCTCATGAACATAAGTATGTCACTCTTCTACAGACATGTCAACATCATGATCTATGACAGGACGACCGAAAATAGGAAGCTCACATATCACAGTGACATCTTGTAATGTAATGGTTGCCTCACCTACTCGAAGGTGGGAAAGTATGTGTCTCCGGACGCCATTCTCAATAGAGCAGTAATAAGATGAAAGTTATATGGGAACGACCTCAAGGTGTTCATGGATCGGACCGGATAGGATTGAGACCGGATAACATCGGTTCCGATTCCATGGCAAAGCCATGGAATCGCTCGGGTCCATTGCTCCGTTGTAATGGACTGGACTGGTCCATCCTTATTAGGAGTTTTTTAAAAAAAAATTTGGCAATATTATTTCAAAAATAACAAATTT